>OW679194.1:248657196-248837396 GCA_940337035.1 Agriotes lineatus
CCTCTACTTAATGTAAATATTTATGACTTGTAATACAAAATCCATTCGATTATATCCAATTCCTATTCTTCTTGCTTCTTGTAATTGTAATTGTTATTATGTAGTTATACCATATTCAACATTTTCTTGCATTATTCTCATTTTATACTCGTAATATTTTAATTAATTCCACCTTGTAGATTTATATTATCAACCCTTTTATATAACCAGCACACAAATTAAATAAATAGGGCCAAATTTCTAATTTATTTTTACCAAAACTATCCAAATTACAAGTTGTTTTTCAATCTGTTATTTTACAATAATCAAACAAATTTTTATTTTTATGCTAAATTACCATTATTTCTGCCTGCTACACATTATATTAATCTGAATGTTACCCACTTCATAATTTCTTACAATAGGATTTTATCTTGTCATATGCAACATTAACTTGTATTTAGTATTATCTCCTTTTACCACCATCAAATAGTACTCAAATGCTATACCTTTCTTTTTAAATTTACTTTCAATCTTTAATTCCATCCATATCTTTCAATTAAATAAGCAGTTATTTTTAAAATTTTCTAAATTTAATTAATTCAATCTAATGACTGTATTTAACTTTTCCTTTAGCATTTATCTAAATAAATAGACGTATTTAAGGTAGTATATAGACCCCTATATACCATAACAATATTTATATTGTAATGTTATTAATCCCACGGCTTGGCTCTACTACCAGTGCTACACAATTAATCGATTAAATAAGCACAGAGTTGGGGTGTTTTAACTGCAATGTTAAAGTAAAATTAAAATACTAATTGCATTGACAATGAGATGCGAGAAATAGTAAAGTAATTGAGTAAGGAAAGCAAAGGCAAAGCTTATTTTCACAGGGGTCGAAATTGACTTTTAAATAAATAAAAGTAATAGGTTTGTGCATAATGAAAAACCGAAACGAAAGAAATCAATAGACACAAAAAGGTTTGCTATGTGCATGTTAAAAGAAGCATAGCTTTCAATAAAGCCAAGCAAAGTGAAAATTGTGAGGAATCTAAAAAGGTAAAGTAAACAAGAATCAAATAACAGGACATTGCAAAGAGCAATTAGAGAAGCAGGCAACAGGACAGGAAGGAAACAAATGAGAAGTGGTGAACTTTAATAAATCAGTGCATTTAACATTACCAAGCAAAGCAGTGGCTAAAACTAAGATAATAAACGTTCGCGAGTGTAACGCTATAAGACATTATTAATTATAAGAAAAAGACAATAATTTAGACTATAAGAAAAATGTTATTTAGAATTTATGTAATCAAATTTATTTTCGTTAATATTGTAACTTAGCAACCAGATGCGATATTGTTTAATAACAGAGAAAACAAATGATATATTTGGGCGAAATTTGTGCTCCAGAATTATTACTGTTTTACTGAGAATAAATGTATTTACCAAGTTTAAAAGTGTCCAGTTTTATTATACACATCTCCGTGCTTCAGTACAAGCGTTTGTGGCAGAATCCGCCACGAAAATTTTAAAAATTCAGCAATTCCATTTCCAAGGATAACGGTGCCGTTCACCAAAAGTTTACGATCTTTGACTACGGCCACAATCAGTATCGGGGCCAAGATATCAGCATTCCAGGGCATCGTACAGGTCTGCAAGAACGTCTCCACCAGATTTGGCAGCAAGGGGAGCAGTTATAGCCAAGAAAATCCCACGGCATCATCTCCAGAGCAGCATCGGTGCAGTTCGACCAGATTTTGTAAGGTACCAATTTAGCCTAAAAATTAGTGTCAGCGTCCGGAAAACGAGTTGCGTGCAAAATCAAACCTTCCCGAAGACGCCAGCGTATTTCCAAGGCCCCATTTGCATCGGATTTCCATTAACTAGGAAGACGTCATCAAAATCCGTGGTTTAGTGCAAGTTCGGGCTGCCACCGAAAACGACCAAAAACAATTGCGATAGACGGCGTCGATTCGACGTCACTGCTAAAACAAAAAGTTGTTATTTGGCGCCAAGCGCGAATAATGTGAATATTTACCTTGCGAATTCTCATATTTTCACAAGTATTTAAACTTTCAAAAGATTGCTGTTTGCGCGAGGCAACCATTTTTGTGATTTGACATTTTTGGTGAACACTGAACTAACGCGTATTTGAACTAGAATTGCTGTTTATAGTACAATTCAGATCAAATTTAAATTACAGTTGACTTCGAAACCTACCTGAGAGGAAGCTTGTCTTTTACCGAGAGCTAGAACTTTTAAATAATTGCTGTTAAATAAAATATAAAGAGGGGCATATAACCATTTATTTTGTGGAGTAAATAAGTACATTTCATATTTTAACCAGCCTAGTAATTTACTGACAAGCAGTTCGAGCGCAGAATTAAAATTATAAATAGGGAATTGTGTAATTGGATTTGCCCTTACTTTAACTTATATAAAATATTAAATCAATTAATAACTGAGCAATTAGAGCTATCCATTGCAAATTTTTGGCACCACAACGTGGAGCATACACAGAGCATTTCATTGCAATGTTCCAATTCAATAGCCAAATTAAATTAATCATTTCTTTTATTTTTGTGGTGTTTGCATGTGGCGTCCCATTGTATTTTTTATTTGTGTAAAGAGTGCTAGTGCCTACAGGAAATTAATAAGGAGGTAGGTTCGTAGATGGACGACACTGGACGTCGCACACAGCTGTCACCATGCCAAGCTACTGTTCCTCATTTCAGATTTCAAGGGAGCAGTTCTAAAGAAATTTTTAAAGTCTATGGCATTTTTTTTCACACCAATAACTAGTTCCCCAAGTGATCGTCCTAATGTATGTTTTATAGAATCAAATCGCTGCCTCCCGACAAGCTGCTGGCAAAATTCCAAAATTCCAGGGGCATTTGTGGCAAATATTTGCTTGTGTATCATCGAATTGCCTTTTTGAATTTACTTATTAAAGCAGCCGCGAACGGATTTGGCGCTCAGCGTCATCAATTCCAGTTTAGCATATAACAATTTTTTTCAAAAATAAACTCTTATAAAAGCAAAGTTATCCTCAAGCTGCATGTAACATAAAAGATATCAACCCTTGTACTGTCGATTTGACACAGGTCCTTCAGATCTAAATCGGATCTAAAAATTGCTGTTAAATACATCAAATCTATCAGAGCCTTTATTTCACATTTGTTATACTACGTTTAATGAACAGATTCAGAATTCAAATTACTGGGATGGCGTTGTGGTCCAGTAAATATAGCAAAATTCCTTGCAAAACGTCGGGTAGTTCTGAATTTTTTATATGTCATTTGGGTTGTCATAGTGAGTTAAAATCCAAGTTTTCGATCTCGGCGCACCATCGCGCACAGCGCCACCTCCCAAAAACAGTAAAATTTAAGCACTTGTTTTCGTTTCTGCCGAATATTTCAAAAACTAAAGGTTTGTCGAAAAAAATCCTTTTCACCTTTTTGAAAGTAGAGTAGATTGTCTACAATTTGATCACAAAACGAGCAATATAAATTTGATAGTTCCCGAGATATCATTTTTTAAAGTACAAAGATTTTTAAAAAATGCAAAAAAATGTTCCAAGCCTATGAATTATGTTAAATATCTCGTAAACTAAGTGGTGTATGTAAAAATACATCAAGATCACATTCAAAGTAAATTAAATTTGCAACAATTTGAGCACAAGATGACCTTTCTATGTCAAAACTTTCCTGAGATATATAAAATATAGTAACCACAGATAGGGTAGGTAGAAAAAGCTTACGCTTGAAAAATAGTAAAATGCTAGCAGATTTTATTTTTTAGTAATATACAATACTCAACAAAATTAGGAGAACACTTTTTTAGCCGTGCAGAAATTTTCAAATTAAAGACAGACGCAAGTATCAACTGTAGTATATTGTTCTTTCAACATTACTCGACAAGATACAAGCAACAAATATTCTGTAATTTAACGGTTTTCTTGAGTAAGGCAAAATTATTGAGAAGACTACCAAAATCGAAATGTGATTCATCACTTTAATGGAAATTTTGTTAGCGCCCGAATACCGAATTTTAGTAGCGCGTGTGCCCTCCATTAGCATTAATGACAACCTGGAATCGTCGAGGCATGTTGCGAATAAGAAGTTTTAGCATGTCTTGTGACAAATTTCGCAATTGTTCCATAAGGACCTCAGCCAACCCCTAAAGAGTCTGAGGTGCAGTAGGACGCTTTCTAATACGCCTGTCGAGTAAATCCCAAACGTGTTCGATGGAATTTAAGTCCGGACTCATGGCTGGCCACTCCATCATTTGGATTTCTTGTTCCTGCAAGAAGTTTGTTGTTAAATTTACGGTATATACTCTACAATTATACTATTGTAGGATGAAGCCATCGCCGAAATTGTTCGTAAATGGCACGACACGCTCTTGAAGAATCGTCTCAACATAAATTTGTGCGTTGAGACGTTGGGGAACGACAACGAAGTCGGTGCGACCGTCTATACTGATGCCACCCCATACCATTAGCTGGCCATAGACACACGTTTAAAACCGCCACGAATGTAGTACATCCGTGCCGGTTTTGAACGTGTGCATATGCGCAGCCATAAGCTGGGCATAGACACACGTTAAAAACTTCCACGAAAAACTACATTCGTGGCGGTTTAAAACGTGTGTCTATGGCCAGCTAATATCTATCCAGCTCCGAATCGGTCCGCTTCCTGTATACACGCCGTAGTTTATCGCTCTCCAAGACGTCTGTACAGTGTACACTCGTATACGACCATCGCAATAAGTTAGATTTTACTAGCTCTAACTTCGAGATAGGGACTACCACAAAGACAACTAAAAATTTTGCACTCCTTCACGAAGTGTAAATATCGTATCGTGTATATATAGTATCACGAACGTTTGGACATACAAAGGTGCTCAAACCGTAGCAAATTTACTCTACTTTTAAAAAGGTAAGAGTGATGTTTTTCGACAAACGTTTAGTTTTTGAAATAAACGGCAAGAACAAAAACAAGTTACTAAATTTTGTTGTTTTTTCGAAGTTGCGGGGTGCACGGGGGTGTGCCAAGGTCGAAAACTTAGTTTTTGCATCATTGTGGCAACCCAAACATTCAAAACTACCCGACCTTTTGCAAGGAATTGCCATTTTTTCTGCTATATTGACTGGACTATTGATTGAGGAAACCCCGTTTTACATGTTACAAACTAAAGACAAAAATTGTTTAATTTCAAATATAATTAAGCCATGTGCAACCTGATTACCAATAGCAATATTCTATATTCAGATTTAGTGCTTATTGGAGGGAGGGATATCGACAAGTTTCATTATATTTGGGTTGTTTCTTTTCGATGCAACTATTAGTGTATTTCACTAATATTTTGAGAAAATCTGGGGGGTGAATAAATACCAGGACCAACATTCAAATTCTGATTTGGCATTTTTTGTATCATTTTTTGGGACAGCGTAATCTAATAACAAGGTTATGTCTTCCTGTACGAACATATCTAGGTTGTGGAGCACTTTTTAGCCATTTAGATTCTTTATCTTTACCTAAGAAATGATAAGCATCATTGTTGTGTTAAGTCATTTTGCTGTTTCAGATGCTTAATTGCATTTCACGCCGTTAGTTAGGTCATTTTGGTATTTTGAATAGCCGCCTAAGTTTAGAGCAGCGTGCCCGTATGCTAAGCCCTTTTAGCTCTTTATTTGGCTCCTTCGCCTAATTCCAGAATCACGATTTCGCACATATTTAGCCCCAAAAGCAGTATTTGTCGTCGGTTGGAGCTCTCCTCTGATGGCGTTTTTCTGAATTCTGAATAGCACGCTGTGGCGGCGTGATACCAGCGTGGCCCGGATTGGCTTGTTTCATTTCATCGCCCTGCGATTCGCTGTGGTTTAGTCACGTGGGGGACGCGGCCAAGGTGACCTTTTGCGAACGCTTCCCTCGGGGATTCAGCGGAGAGCCGTCGAACGAACAAGAGGTCGCAGAGTGTGTGCTTTCGTGCGGCGCTTCCGCCCTTGGCGGGGGCGTCAGCCTTTTTCCCGTCGAGTGCTGTTTCAGCGACTTTGTGATATACGTTTTCGCCTTTAGTGGCAGTCGTCCGGAGCCCATTGCAGAGAGCGCTTGTGTGGTGGTTGTGAGTCGGAGTTTGTCGAGTGGTCTTCTGCGTAACGTGGGTGTTTTTGGAGCCCAGTTCCTGCTACTGTTAGTGAGGGGTCGTGCCCCCTTCATCTCGACCTACGAGGATTTGGTTCAGCACAACGAATGAGGCCCCCTTTCTTTTCGTCGTCCCGTTGTACGCGTCCTGACGCGTCTCCCGTCGCCATTGAGGCGGTTGTGCATTCACCCCCTTTCGCCGTTGTAACACCGAAGGTACCTACCACCTACGATTGCAGCTCGTCGCAACTCAACTGTACCAGGCTCCCTCGCCGCCTACGCTTTAAGGTATGTGCCTTTAACCTGATTACCGCTGTGAACGCGAGTGTTACTCATTACTACTCATTACTGCGCTAGTGTATTCATTCAGACTTGCAGACTGTTCATGCCGCGAAGGCTAATGTAAATCGTCGCTGCCCTTGCATAAGGCAACGTGTATGTTTGTACTCGTTACTACCTATTATTGCTGTTCACTAATGTTCAACATCTGTCGTTAAGTTTAGAGCGCGCGTGCCAGCTGGTGCCCTTAATTATAGATTAAGGTTAGATACAGGGCGACGCATTCTGCTACCCCATTGTAACCCGAAGTGAAATATATGATTGGTTAGTGAAGGGAACTATTGTTTGTTTCGGCTTGTGCATGTTCTGTTACAGATAGACGCCCCTTTATTGTACGAATTATTGTACGACGGAACGAGGAAGCTGTGAGCGTGCAGGTGAGTGAGACAGCTGCATAGTCGTGGTCGGATTGACACCTAATCACAATCCTTGCTTAAGGCAATCCCGAAATTGTTATTTGACCTTGCAACTCTTGAGTAATCTTATTGGCGGAGTATTTTTGCATGCTTCGCTCCCGTCTAACCGTCCAGGCCCGGTTAGCCGGGTTAAGACAGGCTTGGTGGCGCCCTCATAATTTCGACATACCCTGTATATATTATGCCACAACGCGCTTGCCCAGAACGTATCGTGTGACTCACGCCCGACTCCCTGAGCGTTCCAGCCGTGGCCTATTAGCCTATTTCGAACCGATTTCAGGGCAAGTGTGTCAGGTTTTCAGGACTGATTCCGTGGTGCGATGCTCACCTTGGGTGGGTGTCGTAAAGTCCTTTTAATACCGTAACAGTTGATAATAATACAATAAATTATGCACAAGAAGTGAAAATTTAAAATTTAGATTTTTCAGTCCGCAATGAAAATAACACAAAAATTCTGCAACTTGAATGCCTATCATAGCAGCGATTGGGATTTACTCTTAGTGTTTATGTAATCAACGTTGGGTTGGACACACTATATAACCTAAGTTCATTGTATTTAGTCATTGATTTTAAATTAAAGTTTTCTAAAATTCAAAAGTTAATATTATGGGTATAAAGGGAAAATCAACTACAAAAAGAATCTGTAAACGGCTTTATTCATAACTTCCCTCACAAGTGGAAGGTGTGACACTAAATATTCTGAAAAATCAAAGACAACTAAGGGTAAAAACATCTTAACGTTCCTAATAATACTGAAACAATAAAAGGAAATACTTGGTAATTCAAATTAAATAAATTTGCAAATAAAAAAGTATTCCTGACGGGATTCGATTTCAGCACCTACAAACGAGCTTGCAAATGCGATTTCATTGTTCGGCGGTAAACCACGGGTAAAACAGGCTTTCACTGCCTGAGCCACCAAGACTCTTTGAATTCCTGCGATTCAGCAACATTTAAAGTAACGCAAATATGCATTGCTTCTTATTGTCTCGTACATTATTTATTCTGTATCTGTTGGCTCCCATTTTTGTCAGAGATAAAGCCTACGCTATGCACAAATTATTTATTATTATGAGCCTATTAGGTCCCACTGTTGAGCAAACGCCTCCCCCTCTTCTTTCCATTTCGTTTTGTCTATTGTCTTCTTCCACCAAAGCGTTTCTCCCAATTGCTCTACTTCTTCATCGTATATAACTTTTGCACGGCCTCTCTTTCTGTTTCCTCTCTTCGGTATCCATTGTGTTATCAACTTGGCCCATCTCTCATTTGACATCCTACCTAAAAGTGACCTGCTCAGTTCCATTTGAACTTTTTTCACTTCACTAATAAGTTTTCAGTCAGTGTTTTGTTCCGAATTTCTCTTAAGCTCACTTTATCACTTAGTTTAAAATTTAACATTGAATGTTCCATTTTTGACTGTGTTGATTTTAATTTATTGTGTAGTTTTTTTAGTCAAACTCCAAGTTTGAGAACCATATGTCAGAGTTGGGATAATGCACATGTTAAACACTTTTTGTTTTAATGAATCTGAAATATTGTTTTTAAATATGTTTTTTAAAGACCAGCAGTTCTTCCAAGTAAGATCGTTCCTTCTTTGCATTCTTTCAGTTTTATTGTCAAATGAAATTAATTGTCCAAAGTAAATGATGTCTTTTACGTATTTAACTTTTTGTCCGTCCAAGACAATACCTCCTGATTTCCTGTTTGTTATAATGTTAGTTTTATCAAAGCTGATTTTCAGACCAACATTAGCACTTTCGATACTTAACTCTTCTAGCATTTGCTTTAGTGAGGTTCTGCGCGCTCTCAGCTAACAGTACTATGTCGTCCGCAAATCTCAGGTTTGATAGTTTTTTTTTCCAATTTAAGTTTCTAAATATTTGCCCTAGTAGAAGCCGCGTAGCGCAATGGGGTGGTTGCTAGGCTTGTATTAAGCAAGTCCTTGGTTCGAATCCTGCAGAGGCCGGGATTTTTCCCCAGCTTTGGCGATTGGAATTGGGCTCGGTGAGACTATTCACAGTTGGGCACCAAATTAACTGTGCTCTACTCAGAATCACAGACCTAAGAGATAGAGTAACAAGGTCACCACATCACCATGACACACACCTCACACAATGGTTGTTACGCAAGCACAAAAGGCGCGCTCCAACTTTGTAACCCGAATCCTGGGCAAGTTGAGCATTGTACTGCCAGATGCAAGCGCATAAAGCACCAGCCTCTACACCGCAAGGTAAAATGAGGTTATCGATAATACATACATACATATTTTCCCTAGTGTGCAGGTAAAAAGATTTGGCATCAGAGGATGGCCCCGGCGCACACCTCTTTCTAGGTGGAAGTATTCTCCCTTTCTAATCTTATATTTGCCTTTCCTTGACTGTATATTTCTTCTATAATTTTGATGTATTTTCGAGGAGTATTTTGTTTTTTGAGTGCTAATTGGCAGGTGTTCCAGGCTATCAAATGCTTTAGAGTACCTAGTCAACGAAGGCTAAATGTATAGATTTATTGTATTCTCTACACTTCTCAATTATTTGATTTACTGTCTGTAAGTGATCAGTAGTGGAGTAACCACTTCTGAAACCGGCTTGTTTTGGAAATTGGTTTGTATTGAATGTTTTGATGATTCTGTCCTCGGTGATTGTTGCAAATAATTTATAGGTTGTAGAAATTAAACTTATAGCCCTGTAGTTTTTTTACGTATTAATATTATAGTAGCACTCTTCCACTGCTCTTGTAATTTATCTTCAGACAGTATTTTGTTATATAGTAGTTTTACGATTTCAATGCCGTCTAGAGGTAAGGCTTTTATGTCCTTGTTAGTTATTCCGTCCGGTCCTGCCGCTTTTTCTCTACCTAATTTAGTTATAACTTTTTATATTTCATCCATTTCTATTTGTTGCCATTCCTTTTTTGCCTCTTCGAAGGTTTCTTGTTTTTCAGCTCCGTTTGCTTTATTATCGCTCTTAAATAGGTCTCTATAATATTCTGTTGCTATCTGCATTATTTTCGTTCTTGATTTTAGTGTTTCCCCAGTTTTGTCCTTTAGTTGACTTATTCAGTGTTTTCCATTCTTCAGTTTTCTAGTTGAACCAGTTTCTTCGATTATAGTTTCAATTTTGCTCTTTTCATAGCTTCTTCAGTCTTTTCGGATCTCCCTTTTAACGAATTTATCTAGTTTAGCATATTTTATTTTCGCTTTACTATATGTTCCTATTTTTAATATTTCCGTTTTGCTAATTAAGTTCTTGGTTTTTTGTCTTAGGTCATTCCCTTTTTGGTAGCTTTTTTGTTTCATTTATAGTGTTTTCAATCCAGTTGTATAATTCTTGCACCTTAGCTATTTTTTCCAATGTGTTCTAGCTTTATAATACTTTTTCTTCCATTTTGTTTCTAAATTCTTCTTCATCTATATATTTGTCTTCTTCTGCTCCAGCGTTAATTATTTGAAATCTTTCTTTATCTCTCTTTTCTTTGTTAAATATCAGCGTCGTTCGTAACATTCTGTAGTCGCTGCCCATTTCAAATTGGTTTATTATGCCCAATTTTGTGACCATTTCTTTATTTGTAGTTAACATAAAGTCAATTTCTTTTCTATATATACCATTAGGAGATTTCCATGTCCATTTCCTGCCTGCTCCAGCTTTAAAGAAGGAGTTTGTTATATATAACCTATGTTTTCTTGCAAAGCTTACTAATTCTCTTTCTCTATTGTTACTTTTCCCGTACCTAAATGTATCCATGATTTTTGCATCTCTTACTTGATGCCCTACTTTACTGTTAAGGTCTCCCATAATTTTTACATTTCTTATTTTATTTCTTTAAAACTTTTCCAGTTCTTCGGCTGGTGCAGACTCTGTTGGGGCATACACTTGTATGATTACTACTTTTTAATTTTTACTTAAATTTAAAGTTTGTGCAGCTACTCTTTCTGTATACTTACCCTTGTAATTCTTCTACCTTATTTTTTAGTTTTTTATTGATGTAAAACCCGACTCCGCCTTGGTCATTTTTTTTTCTCCTTTGGTGAACAATAAACTGCCGGTTTTTCTTTGCACTAATTTTTCTCATTCTCTTCTTGTTTCAGCAATGCCTAATACGTCATAGTTCCACCTGCTTCCTTCCTTCCTATTTGATCTAGTTTTTCTTCTCTAATTTTCTTTGCTTCCTGCTCAATGTTAGTATCAGTTGTTGTTGGAAAGTCGGGTATTCCTTTTCGCCGTGACTTTATTTTCTTCTAGAGAATAACCCTTATTACCTATTATTAGCTTGTTGTTTCGGAGAAAAGCTTTGTAACCTTTGTTTCTAGCTTCTAGTAAGTGTAGTTTTAATTGTTTGCTTATATCTAGCGTTTCTTTACCAAAGTCTTCACTTATTCCAAGTTTTGTACCTTGTAAATTTTTTAAGTTTTTCATAATTTCAGGTTTTATGAGTTTAGTAGTTAAGCCTATTTTTATTGGTCTAGTTTTTCCCGGGTGCTGCTTTCGGATCCTATATATGAAGTCAATTTCACCCATGCCTGTGGTAATACATCTAAAGTCGTTTATGAGGGAATCTGTGTTTTCTTCTGGCTTTTCTTCCGCGCCGTAAATGATGACATTTTTCTTGCGTGCCTCTAGTTCTAATGCGGCTATATTGTATTCTTAGTTTCTCATCACTTGTTTAAGTTTTAAATTTTCCTCTTTTATTTGTTTTACTTCAGTTGATAGATCCTTTTTAATAGTATCCATTTTGGTTTCAATGTTATTTAGTTTGATGATTAGCCACCGGGACTCCCTGAATTCCTGCAATGCAGCTACATTTAAAGTAACGCAAATATTCAATGCTTCTTTTTGTCTCGTACATTATTTATTCTGTATCTCTTGGCTCCCATTTTTGTTGAGATAAAGTGTAGAAATTATTACTTTTATATATTTCTCAGTTAAAGCAAAAATTAAAAAGATTTATTTTTAAGGTGCTCATGCTGTATATATTTGTCTGAAATTTTGTTGGTTTTATGCCAGGTAAATATATAATGTGTATGGAAAATTTTGTCTTCCTCTGAGAAAAAGTGTTTGAGTTATGCCGTCAACAGGCAGGCGGATGGACGGATAGACAAACAGACAGATAAAATTGAGAAAAACCTGTTTTTCATCATATAGGGACCCTGAAACGTAAAAATCTGAAGAAATCTCAGAAGGTGATTTTCTTGTGATTACAATATACTTCCTTCGTCTTTTAGACGAGAGAAGTAAAAATCATAATTTAAGTAGATATTTTGACATTAATATCAAAAATTGATATCACATTTAAAATATATACGTTAATATTTAGTTGTCTTTCTATTAAAATGGACTAGTCGTTTTTGTCCTATATAATGCAGTCGAAATAATTGTATTAAGCAATTGAGAACTTCTGACTACTGATTATTATTGACAGATCCAGACAACATTCAGCCTATGTTTATCTTTGTCTGAATTTTGCAACTATTTCAGGAACTGTTGAAATCTGTTTGGCAACAACCAATAATCTAAAGATAGACACTATATACTACAAGCTAGAAATGGAAATTTACATTTGTAGAAAATCTGGATTGAAGCAGTTATTGTTATTGACTCTTAAGTGTTACCCTAAAATAGATAAATGCTTCTTATCGACACCATTAACGGCGTCTTTGATTTTTTTGCCACCAATGTCTTGCATATGCAAGCAGCTCGTAATGCGACATAAGGTTTTCAGCTAATTATAGGAGGCCATGTACTATATATATTCTAAAATAACTGAGACCTTAAACTGTAACAAACTTTTACTGTAGTACAACTATTGCAATCTTATTAAACTCAAAATTATTCACAAAAATTGCCAAGAAAAAGCATTACAAATACCGGAAAACAACTTGTATCAATACCAAACAAATATAAATAATTTTAGTTGCAAATACGTAATAGTTTCATTTTATGAATAACTCATATAAGGATGTTATCAACCAAAAGCTATATCTCTTGCAAAAAGTAAACAAATTCAATTAATGCAGGAGATTAAACACTGCAAGTATGACAAGAATTATCTATTCAGTTGTGAATGTAGAACAAGCAGTTTTCCATAAGAATGTAGTTAAAAAATTGTAAATTCTTAAAACATTATCAGATAAATATTAATTAATTAAATGCTAAGCAAAACGGTTATAAACTGTTTTCCTCATTTTAAATCAAATGGAAGTTCAACATTATAATATAAACACAAAAATCTTGTTTACACTATTCTTAGATTGTACGGTAGGTAAATAAATTAATTGTTCTGAATATTACGCATTGCTGTAGAGCTGTAGATGTTTTCGAAAAGTGAATCAAATAAACTACTTTAATGTGAATTGTTCAAGTACAATATATATCCAGGCACGACATTGTTGTAACGGTAAAGAAAAGATATAATGGAAAAATTTTTATGCACCTTTTGTACCTGGAATTTTTATATCTGTTTCTATTTCATCAAGATAGTTAACTGGTTATAAGCAGTGATTGTAGAATACCTAGCAAATAATACATACCTACCTAATTTTCTGTAGATATATAGTAAATTTATTTATTTTGAGTTGAGCTATGCATATTTAATTATTATGCACATTTCCTACTGTATTCCAACTCCATTAAATTTCTGAATGCACATACAAAAATTAGGACTTTGGAACTTTACCATATGAACTTGTTATGTAAACTTGTACTTGCCTTTATCAGATGGAGGTAGATCGAAATCATTACCTCAAGTATTTTTTTCTGAGAGATTAACTTATTTACATATTAATCTTATTTAAACAAAACACAATAAGCTATCACTTATCGATATTGCATAAACAAGTAATTAAAGTAATTGAAATTAAATAAACCTTTGAAAGTTTCTAATTTGCAGAAAGTGACGTTAAAATAATTAATTTACATAGGTACCTAAAACTAATTTAAATGTACATATAATTAGAAACTTTATGACCTCTGTTTGGTGTGATCATGCTTTAGATAGCCTTTTACAATACTAGCAAAATGTTCAAGTTGTAAAAAAGGCATATATGGCTTGTTTTAAAAATATGTATTCTTCTTGTTTAATAGTTCAAATTAAACAACAATTAATTCAATAAAGAAATAGCACAAGAGAATATATGCAAAAAGCTTTTTTTAGGTATATTTAATTAACTTACATCTAAAATGTTACACAGAAGCTTTTATGTGTATTATTAAATCTCAAAAATCCTAATTTATACAACATGTAAAACTGCTGTATACTAGCTCCAGTTTTCTCTTTTAAATATAAGTCTCTTTGATCTTTGAAGTGTGAGTCCCGTGAACTAGTTTCAAACGTATTTTAAGAATGAAAACCAAAGGGCTTAAATCAGCAAGGTTCGTTGGACCTTCCTAGCACGAAACAACCTTGTACGTGTTTTTCCACAACTTGCAATTATTCAATCACACTTGAGTGACCTCAGCAAGATAAGGATTTTGGTCCAAAATCGTATATATATAAAGCCTTGCGACGTTGTTTGTCATATCTCGAAGTCCTATCATTGCACTCTTGAGGTTTTGATTGTTTTCCTACACCGAAATGCCTGCAAACGTTGAAACTGGTCAGTGTATTAGAAATGGCAACATTTTAGAAAAAGCCAAAGAACTGAAAACTGATAAGAGTAAGACTCAATATGTGTTCGACCGTGAGGGGCGGTACGGAGCTCATAACTATGAACCAATACCTGTAGCCCTTTCAAGAGGACAAGGTAATTTAAAAAAAATATTTATGGTAGTATAGATTTTTACAGGCCAAGCTCCTTCATGGGATGTTAGTGCCTCACCAATATTATTTATAGATTTTTGCAAAATAATTCAATTCTAAAAACTGCAGGTCTAATTAAAGTTAATGATGAATAAAATTTATAATTTTTAGGAATTTACGTATGGGACGTAGAGGGAAAAAGATACTATGATTTTCTCAGTGCCTACTCGGCAGTGAACCAGGGTCACTGCCACCCGAAAATAGTGGAAGCCTTGAAAAAGCAAGCCGATATTTTAACTCTCACATCTAGGGCTTTCTACACCGACGCCCTGGGTGAATATGCAGAGTACATAACTCAGCTATTTGGCTATGACAAGGTGCTACCTGTAAACAGTGGAGTGGAATCTGGTGAAACGGCCTGCAAGCTGGCCCGTAAATGGGGCTACCTCAAGAAGAAAATCCCTGACAATGAAGCTAAGATAGTTTTTGCCGAGGGCAATTACTGGGGAAGAACCCTTGCTGCCATCTCTTCTTCAACCGACCCCACCTGTAGGGAACACTACGGCCCCTTCATGCCGGGGTTTGAAGTCATTCCGTATAACGATCTGGAAGCATTAGAAGTATTGATTTTGTTCTTATCTTGGAATACATTTTAATGCGTTGAATGTTTCAGAAAATATTAAAGGAGGATCCCAACATCTGTGCGTTTATGGTGGAGCCCATCCAAGGTGAGGCTGGAATTATTGTTCCAGCCAATGGTTATTTGAAAGGGGTTCGAGAATTGTGCACCAAGTATAACGTGTTATGGATTGATGACGAAGTGCAAGCTGGCTTGGGCCGAACTGGCAAACTCTTGACTGTCGATCATGAAAATGCCAGGCCTGATATGGTTTGTTTAGGAAAAGCATTGTCTGGAGGAATGATGGCGGTAAGATTATGTATAAATTGTAATGACTGCTATTGAATCACTTCCTTTAAGATAAAATAATATCTTGACAAATTTGTGTTGAATTATCTCCATAACAAACAGCACAGCTGCCATCTACAATAATTTTTTTTTAATACAGATATCTGCAGTGTTGGCAGATGATTCTGTGATGTTATGCATGAAGCCTGGAGAGCACGGATCTACCTACGGTGGAAATCCGCTTGCATGTAAAGTTGCTACAGCAGCACTTAAAGTAATTGTGGAAGAAAAGCTGTGTGAAAATGCTAAAGTGCTTGGAGACTTCCTAATAAAGGAATTTGAGAAGTTACCCAAGCAAATTGTTAGGGAAATACGTGGGAAGGGGCTACTTTCTGCAATTGTCATAAAAGAAGGTCTGTAATATAATTTATTTTGCAGGTTTAAAAATTCTAAAATTGCTATAATTACTAATTGCATTAACAGGGCTAGGATTCACAGCAACAGATGTATGCATTCGTCTACGTGATAATGGCTTACTGGCAAAACCTACTCATGGGGACATAATTCGCCTCGCACCACCGCTGATCATAACGGAAGCACAACTACGAGAATGTACGAAAATCATATTAAACACCATCAACTCGTTCTGCAAGTAGAATTTTGACGTTGAAAAGCTTCCGATTTTGAGACTGTTCATAATTGCACTTTTCTGTTCAATATTTGAACTAAAATAGAAGTATACGTAGTTATAATGCGTTCACACAAATAATTGTAACATCAGTTGAGATCAAAGGATTTGTATACCAAAGATCGATGTATTTATTTGTATATGAAAAATAATAAATCGCAATTTTACTGAATTAATTATATTTTTTAAAAGCAAGTGGAATTTATTACCCTGACGTAGTATTAATTTGATTCACTTTCATGAAGAATTTTAAAAACTTTATACATAATGTATAAAATAGAGAATGCAAAAATTATTTTCAGATTTTTAGAACAAGTACTTTTTTGCATAGTGATCATGAGTCATAAGTAATATTTTTACTTCCTTTTACAATAAATGAAGTGTTGAATTCGCCCCAAAAATTCAAAATTGAGTTTTCAACAGATCTTCACGTTTTAGAGTCCCCTGAACCCAAAAAACATATTTTTGTTCATTGGTTTTTACTTCCTTTTACTATAAAGGAAGTATTGGATTCACCCCAAAAATTCGAAATTGAGTTTTCAACGGATCTTCACGTTTTAGAGTCCCCTGATCCCAAAAAACATATTTTTTTTCATTGGTCTGTGTGTCTGTCTGTCTGTCTGTCTGTCTGTCTGTCTGTCTGTCTGTGAACAGAATATCTCAAAAACGAAAAGAGGTATGGCATTGAAACTTCATATATAAGTTTTGTGTACTATCTAGATGAGACAGCAAGCTTTTGAAGAAAATCGCATAACCGGAAGTAGGTGTTTACTCTTGTGATTTTTCAGTTTTTTTCGATTTTTTCAAAAACGGCTCTAACGATTTTTTTTAAACTTTACATTTTTATTACATTTTTAATGTGTATTGATGTGAGATAGGTGATTTTCCAGTTGAATACTTCTAAAGTGGGTTTCTTTTGTTTTTTTTTCTATTTTTTTTATTAACTCCTATTTTAAATAAAACACCCGGTATATTATTACATTTTCGAATTCACCTTAAAATTCTAGAGAAAATTTGTCTCTTCAAGTAACGCTCTATTTTGTACCGTTTTTGTAGAATTTGAAATTTTTGAAAATTTTTGAAAAATTTTTAAAAATTAAAAATGAAATTTTTGACTAATTATAAGATCACTGTAAAAGGAAGTTGTGTGAGTGTATCACACCAGATTTTTTTATATCGAGAGATCCAAAAAAAACTGTTCCTCAGCGGGCTGTGGAAATTCAACGTATGAATAATATGTTGGCGACACTGTACGTCAATGTCAAATTCGAGGTTATCAGGTTAGGTTTTCCGTCAGTTTTGACACAAAATGATGCAAATCCTAACCTGACGTACAGTGTCACCAACATATTATTCATAAGTTGAATTTCCACAGCCCGCTGAGGAACAGTTTTTTTTGGATCTCTCGATATAATGTAGTAGGAAAGCTAAAAACATATTTTTAACTAATTATAAGATCATTGTAAAAGGAAAGTGTGTGCGTGTATCACACCAGATTTTTTAAAACTATTTTATTGAAATTGTGAATTGTCAATTTGACAGTTTTAAATTCTGAAGTTCTGTGATCAAATTTTCAATTATAGTCCAGGCGCCGGAGACAAAATATTGACAAAAGATGTCATTAAAACCCAAGTTGATAAAATTTTGCACATAAGTAGTTTTTTAGTTGTACTTTAAACACTTCATTTTCGAGATATTTAGCATTGAAAACAAATTTGGTAATAGTTTAGTAGCTCAGGGTCCTCCCGTGTGCACTCTCTGTGTGCATGTAATTTGACCATATATCTTTATATTTTTTAAACCGAAGAAGCGATTGCCGATGGTCCAAAGTTCCAAAAAGGGTCCCATAAATTGTTATTAACAAATTATTGCAAAATTAGGGGGTTTTCGCGTACTGCTCTATGACATTTCGGGAAAATAACGATGTTAAGGTCTTTTCTAATGTTTTTTCACACGCGGAATCGATTGCTATAGACCCCAGTTTCTAAAAATGCCTGAGTCAATTCTTATGAACAAATTATTGTAAAATTAGTGTTTTTTTGCAAATAACGCAAAATCATTAATAGATATAAAAGTGTTTATAATAAAAAGAGCTAGGAAAATTCTGCACCTTTTAGTTTTTTTAAATTTCTGTACGATAAAAATTTACAGATATATGAATTTCTAAAGAGTTAACCTTTTTTAAAAATCGTGAAAAATTTATTTTTCGATCTTATCTTGGCTAATTTTTACTTCCCTCGTTTGAAGGAAGAAAGAAGTATTGTAATCACGAAAAAATCACCTTCCGAGATTTCTTCAGATCTCCACGTTTCAGGATCCCTAGATAACGAAAAACAGGTTTTCCCAATTCCGTCCGTCTGTCTAGTTGTCTGTCTGTTGGCGGTATAACTCAAAAACTATTTGTCGGAGGAAGAGATTTTGCATACACATTATATACCTGGCATGAAACCGTGAACATTTCAGACAAATATATTCAGGGTGAGCACCTTAAAATAATAAAATTTTGTTTATTTTTGCGTTAATTTTGAAATAGAAGAAAGTCATAATTTTCACATAGGTCATGCTTTACACTTGCCGAAAATAGGACTCAACAGATACAGGATAATGTCACAAAAAGGTCGAAACGTTTCAACAATAAGACCGTTTCGTTAAATAGAGGCGGGCGCCGCACTCATTTCAATAAGACTGGATGGCGCAGTTCGACTTATCGATGCAGTTATGATCACTACGCAGATGCGGTTACGATTGCTATACAGATGTGGCGGGTTCAATCCCCAGCGATATACATTTTTTTAATTTGCAAATTGACTAATTCGCGCGAGGGAAGTTCGGTGTAAACCCATTTACAGATTTTTTTATGCTTTTACTTAAATAATCATTATAACAAATATTATGCAATATTCTTTTCAGCTGGAATACAAATGTATTAAACTACGGCATTAACATTATTCAAAATTGTTTAAATCTTTCTAGCGAGAGCGCTAAGAATTAATTGCTCCCAAGCTGTACATGTGAAAAATGTTTAATTAATAGATGCAGATATTTAGACAATTACCTAAATTGCTGTAAATTTTGCAACTGTCAAATAAATGGCACATGTAAAAATCGATACAATCTCTCCACCAATAATAATAGTTGATGTCATAGTTTTATTCTCGCCATTCTGTGTTTTCAATATATAATTTAGAATTTAGAATCCATAATTCTATGGGACATTTAGTTTATATATTAAATATGTAAGTTGTGAATCAACATTTACATATGAAAATAAAAATATTAGCAAAATATAATGTAATAAATCATTATATTATAAACCATTATTCTGGTACGGAAAACACATACTCCCCTTCAATCTTCGACTAATCGTCTACCACCTCCTGCCAAAATCCGGGTTCACGGGGACAAGAGAGCACGCTTCAAAAGGGGAATAACAGAGGAATTCATTCGCACTAACTAGGGCGGCATTAAAACTCACATTCGGAATTCATACACACTTACATGTATCAA
The DNA here is from genome assembly GCA_940337035.1 of Agriotes lineatus. NCBI lineage: Eukaryota > Metazoa > Arthropoda > Insecta > Coleoptera > Elateridae > Agriotes > Agriotes lineatus. The sequence continues at coordinate 248,676,919 of OW679194.1, forward strand.
TTTACAGGCGCACCAGGTGCTTACACGGGTACCTGCTAAATTTCTACGGACGAGACATCAGGATTGTCTCGGACGGACTGCAGACTACGGATCCTACGGACGGGACATCGGGATTATCTCGGACGGACTGCGGACTACGGATTTCTTCATCTGGCATTCGCACGGGTAGCCTCGGGGTTGCTGGGCCCGAATCAGCTGATGAGACTAATCCCTGAGGGTCGCAGAAGACGGTACTACGCGGGCGGTCCGTAGTATTGTCGGGAATTAGCTAGGGCACCTCGGGGACGCAAATCCCGTACCAGCAGCGAAGCCGCTGGTCCCGGAGGTTCGCAGAAGGATTTTCTGGACTGGACGGGATTTCGGAAAGATCTTATCTGGAAGGGACAGCACCTGGACGGGGAACTCGGAATTCTAGACTGGAACATCTCGGTTTCTGGGCTCTGGTAGATTCTCCTCGACGGCTAGGCTGTAACAGGTTTTGTGCATTATTTAAATTACCACAAAATTTACTGTTTCGGTATTTTTTAGAGTTTACCGGACTCGGGCACCATCTTCTGGAGCTGCAGGTGGGTGTTTGCCAATCTATGTACATATATCTGAGTTCACGTTCCTGCTCGGACACGCCATGTAAGACTTGCCCCTGCTTATAGAGGGTTGTAAAATTTATTTACCACGGGATAGCTCATAAATGAGAGAAGAGTTCAATCGTTCCTCAAATATACCATAAATAAGCAAACACAAACGGAGTATCCTGTATAACAATTTATTTTGTGTAACTATAATACAAAATTAAATATTCGTGTAATTAAATAAATGAGATGTATGTTTAACAAGATTGACAATCGTATAAAAAACGCGGCTTCCTGGTTCTGGCGGAAACGGTATTCTGGTACGGAGACGGCACCCACTTCTGTGCTCGTGCTGGAGGTGACCTCGTGTGCGATTCGTTCGGGGAAGTCGTGGACGGCCGGGCCGCTATTTCGTAGCTCTTCGGGACGAGCGCGACGGCGCAGCGCAGTTTGACAGCTTAATTGTTTTGTTACTAGGAATTATTAACAACAATTAGTTCGACTATCTTATTTCTCACCTGGTTTGTGCGGCTACGATTTGTCGTTTAATACACTCCCCGGGGTTTCGCCTCGGAGCGGGGAAATTCCATATTGCGGCAGAAATCCAACCAGTGGTCGCGGCGTCTCGATCAGCTGGATAACCTCCAATTGTTCGCGTGTTTGCGGATCTCTGTGGAGGAGATCTTTGCGGCTAATCTTCTCTAGGTCTCAGCGGACACCTGGGCGAGTTGCTAACTGTAATTCTAGTAATTAATAGCAGTGAAACGGCTTGCCCAATTTACAGTTTTAATAATTGCGCCGGCTTAGCGAAGTATCAAATTTCAATTAATCGGGAAATTGAGATTTGGACATTTCGCTATTTATTGCTGATTTATAAACGGCTTTCGATACATGATTTTCACAGGGAAAATTAGCTGGCGTTTCAGACGTTCTTTCAGAACCACTAAATTGAATTAGCTAACAGGATGTTTACAGGGAAATTTAGCTGGCGTTTTAGGCGTTCTTTTAGAACCACTAAATTGAACTAGCTATCAGGATGTTTACAGGGAAATTTAGCTGGCGTTTCAAACGTCTTTTAGAACCACTAAATTGAACTAGCTATCAGGATGTTTACAGGGAAAATTTAGCTGGCGTTTCAGACGTTCTTTTAGAACCAGTAAATTGAACTAGCTATCAGGATTTTTCAGGTACCGGTAGAGTCGACGGAGGAACTCTCTGGACAGTACAGGATGAAGGACTGGGGAATAATAGGAAACTAGGTGTTTGCTGGAAATCTATCTAGGGAATCTCTGGGGAATCTCGTGGCGGTTGAACTGTGCAGCTCCTTTTATGTGCCCTGGAAAAGTTCTCAAGTGGGGATAGCAAGTGGGGATAGCAGCGCGCGACTCGACTCAGTATTTCTTTGTTATCTCTGGACGTGACGTCGATCCCTGCGCGCTTATCATCACGGGCAAAATGTAACTTGAGATAACGCGAGACTGGGTGATGCGTAAATTAAACACATTTTTATTGCGTAACTATAATTTACGCGGAGGCTAGCGTTACAAACATGCGGCAAAAATTCATAGGGTTATTCCTTGGCCTATTCTAAGAATATTTTGTCCTATAATGATTTCTGAAAAACCTCTTTGTTTCGAAGAAACAGGGTGACGAAAATTTGCGACAACAATATTCGATATTTTTTGAAATCATTAATGTAAATAAAAGTTTAGCGTACGCCAATGAGCTTATCAAGTATCCAGGCTGGAGGAAGTCATTTCGAACATTTATTGTAGATTAAAAAACTTTACATGTACTTTTTGATAATAAAATGTTGTTACTGTCGCAAATTTTGTTCACCCTGTATCTTCGAAACAAAGGGCTTTTTCAGAAATCACCATAGGACAAAATATTCTTAGAATAGGCCAGGGAATAACCCCTTGAATTTTTTCCGCATGTTTACCTAACACCCTGTATTTGCTCCCTTTTCAAAACACTAAAAATAAAAAATGGCTTGTTATTGAAAATGTCGAAAAAAGTCATGACCCTAATTTGGATCACAAAATGACCTGAGATATTTAGATAAAAAATAAATACCACAGGGGGAAAGAGCAGATTCTCGACTACAGTTCCCTACATTAATAGCAGTTGATTCGCCTGTGGAAACTCATGTGACTGATTAAAAGATTTTTATGCCTTTTCCGAATTTTTCGAAAAATATAGAAAATGATGAATGCAAAAATTAACGAATAAGGTTTTTATGTACATATTCTGAAAGTACAGGTTCTTGGGAACAAATTCATCTATATGTCATTTACAAAAATAATATCTTTGATAGACTTATGTCGGCTCAAAACACAAGTGCCGCGAAAAACGCGAGAGCCTAAAAAAAGACATATGAAAAACTTGCTTCAATTTGGCCCAAGATAGTTTAAAAAAAATGCTATAGGTAGTTTGGTCTTGTTTGGCCTACTTAATCTTTAGCCCATTTCAGTGACTTGAATGAAGTGTAAATATTGTAAAAATCCATAAAAGTCCACTTTTTATTTAGCTACATTAATGATGGTTACACCTCAATGAGCTACACCAATTTTATATCTCAATCAACAAGATAAAGCTGGGACTCGTAATTATACAGGATATTTTCTGTGAACATTTACAAGAAAAACAAATGGATTTGTGGATGTGTTTATAGACAAAAACATGTCATTATCCTAATTTATGGAAAACAACTAAACTGTGTCCTATATTTAAAACAGGTGACAAATCAGATATTAAAAACTACAGGCCAGTTTCTTTGATTTGTTCAAGTTCCAAAGTAGGTATTTGAGATTATATCACATAACAGAATTTTTGAACATGTAAAATCAGAGATGACACCACAACAACATGGATTTATGCCAAACAGATCTACGGAAACTAATTTATTACTATTCACTCAAAACGTATCAGAAGCTATGAACGAGAAGATTCAAACTGATGTCATATACACCGATTTCGCCAAAGCGTTTGACAAGTATATCACGCTTTGTTATTAAAAAAATGCAAACATTTAGTTTCTCCTTAAAACTTATTCAACTGTTCAGGTCTTATTTAAGTAATAGAAATCAATATGTGGTATTTGGTAATTCTAACTCCGAAGAGTACGTTGACAACTCTGGTGTGTCGCAAAGTGCAAATTTAGGCCCCTTGCTATTTTTAATTTTCATAAACGATTTGCCAAAATGTATTATTCATTCTGAATGCTTAATGTTCGCAGACGACCTTGAACTGTGGAAGTCAATTAAATCAACGGGTGATTGTGAGGAATTAAATGATGATTTGAGCAGATTAGTGCAATGGACATTTGAAAACGAATTGCCTCTAAATATCAGCAAATGCTTTGTTTTAACGTATACTAGGAGACTCCAACCAATTACTTTCAACTAGTGATGGGCTTATTCGAATGAAAAATAACCGGTTATCCGGTTATTGAAATAACCTCTGTAACTCGGTTTTCGTTCCAAGTATTCGAATGAAAAATAACCTCATCTTGATAGGTATTACGTGCCGCATCTCAGCGACCTGCGAGTGCAGGGCAGATTGTACTGATTGACCCAAGTGAGGCTCGCGGCTGCTTGTTGATGTTATTAACACATTTGAGACTCCCGTTCCTATTAAAGATAACGCTCTGCCGAGTATGAGATTTGCCGAAGCTGTGTTGGTATTAATTTATAACGGCCTAAATTTTTGCTTCGAAACGCGGTTGATTATGCCTAATAAGGGATAAACAGAAAGCGAAATAAGATTTTCCAATATCGTAACAGATTTATATTTAATTTTTAATAACGGAGCAGTCGATGCCCATCCGTCGTCATATGATATGAACGTGGGACAAGAAGTGGATTTCGATGTTTAAAATTTTAAGTGTGCGTCCTTAGAACCGGGGAAGGCTGAACGTAGATAAATTATGGATTCTAAAATATACCAGTATGATGTGCAAGCGAAAAGGGAAGGGTGGCTACTAGAGAATTTTAGGAACTAAAAATAGATTCAATAGATACTTCGTATTCGCATATTTATAATTTCTTTATGATTAGTATTGATATAGCTATTCTCAATGGTTTAAACTCCTTAGAAATCAAATAAAAATCATTTATACAATTTTTATAATTAGGTAACGATTAACTGAGTTCCTCTGCTATCTGCAAGTTACGGTGCCGATGCAGATGACTGTGAACCGCCAACCGGCAAACCGGCGAAATCGAAACGAATCGAGAGCCAAAATTTATTCGAATGATTATTCAAGTAATCGTTCGGTTATTAATATCATTGGAATGCAAATAATTCGGTTATGAAAATTGTCCGGTTATGCGCATCCTACTTTCAACTATATAATGACCGATGTAAACCTATATAGAAAGCATGAGACAGTGGATTTAGGAATACTGTATGACCAAATAGCATATAATTATATGCTCTTTGGTTCGACAATAAAATGAGTTTTCAAAAACATATCTCCACAATGAAAAATAAAGCTAGCAGAATGTTAGGTTTTATAATGCGAAACTCGAAGGGATTTCGTAACATTAATACTTTAATAAAGCTTTATAATTATTGCTATATTTGTTCTATCATGGAATATGCTTCTTTAGTGTGGACACCGTCATATGCTTGCTATATAGACAAAATCGGGAGTATACAAAAACGGTTTTTAAAAATACTAAGCTTTAGAATAACCAGATTTTATCCTTTATTGACATCTTACACCACATTATTAAGTCGGTATAATAGGAGGAGCGTTATTGAGAAGAAGAATTAAATAAATAAATAAATAAAATATAATCAAACATAATAAATAGGTGACTAAAAACAGGTACATATTAAAGAGAATATATTTGGATTAATTAAAACATCCTACGGAATGTAGGTGAGCCATTAATTATAACTTTTAGTTTAGTTATTGTTAAAAGTTAAGAGACCCTCACATACAGTTATCACGAGCCGCCACTGGTCGTTGTAGAAATAACTTTATTGTTCTAAAAGGGTTTAGACTCAGGGCACCATAAGTAAATACTCGTTCTAATAATATCATGAAAATAGCAACTGAAACTCCAGTCCTCATACCTTATACCATATGTTCAAAAAAAAAATTACATAAGGGTTAGAAAGCAAAACTAATGTCAACAGCAGGCTTTAAAGACAACCTTTGAATTTCATATCAGATTATAGTACCGCTAAGACCATAATTATATAGTTTTGTTTGTTTGTTTGTTAATGGACTAGGTCTAGTCATGCAGAGTACCAGGTACCTTAGAAACCGACTGCTTTGGTCATATGGTCAAAGTCCTACTTAGAATTTTGCCGAGACTAAGGAGTTCCAACCCTAGTAAGGGATCTTTTACATGCTACACATCTTAGTAACATGGAACCCACGGCTTTACATCACTTCCGAATGATGGCAGAAGCTTTCATCTGCATTTTTTTATTTTTGAAAACCTCACCGGGACCGGGAATCGAACTCGCGACCCTTAGTTCAGTAGTCAGGATGCTTACCACTGAGCTACCGACCCCGGCTAATTATATAGTATGATCGAAAATTATTCTCATCTAGTATGGTCATGGAATAGTTCCTAATTTATGAATGCAACTACAACTCACTTAAAAAGCAAATGTCACGTTTGACATTTAAGTATAAATGTAGTTGCAATCATAAATTATTAATATAAATTAAGAAGTATTTCATGGACATATTAGATGAGAATAATTTTTGATCATACTTTATAATATATAACAACAATGAGTTAATATGAACAACAAAATAGAATTCTTGAGTAAGAAAGAGATGACTACAAAAAACATATTTTAATAGATATGTTTAGTTGACGGTCTGGATTCAGGATGAAGAATAAACCCAGGGAATCTCCTGCCTGCCGTAAGAGGCGACTATCTGAGGCATATGTCCTAAAATACCATCTACCTTATATCCGTTTATCCAACTATCCTTATTTATCCAATTAAACCCTTTGTTTTTTATGGCGGATGAAAGCGCATACGTATGTTAAGGTCCAACGACAGATAAAGCAAACGAATATCCCTATAGGGAAGCTACATTTCTCAAGTTTTAAACAACAATCTATCTAGGGGAAGAACACTCCAAATTTAAAGTTCCTGGTCCTCCAGGTTGGGGGTTAGAATAGGCCAGCACCCTATCATCCGTAAAATTTAAAAAATGCTAAAAAGCCTAAGGATAGCCTTGGAGCATCGGATAGATTACTTGGAAAACGGCAACAGCTACATAAAAGGTAATGAGTTTCGGAACCTGGAATGTTCAAGGTTGTAGAGGAAAATTAGAAGAAATACAGACTACAAATGGATGTAGTGACACTAAGAGAGACAAGAAAGAAAGACACAGGTACGGAAGTAATTGGAAACTATATATATATTTAGTGGAGTACCCAAAGACAGTAGAGCAAAGAGAGGAGTCTCCGTATTACTTAAGAAACAATTAGGAAGAAAAATATCAATATGGAAGCCAATAATGAAAACATCATGAAAGTCAATTTCAATATTTTTGGACGGAAAATAACAGTGTTAAGCATAGACGCACACAATGAACACTAGTAGAAAGGGGACACTTATGCCCCACCACTTTTAATTGATTAGCGGATTTATTCGCGGATTTCGCGGTTTTAATTCGCGGATTGACCTAATTAATTTCGCGGTTTGATCTAATTAATTTCGCGGTTTGATCTAATTAATTTTCACATGTGCTACTGAATTAATTACGCATTAGCTTCCGATTAAAATTACGCGTCGGACTTCGGCGGCCATCTTGGATTTCTGGCGGGAATATTTGAAATTTGAATTTTTTTCCGATTTTTTGAATTTGAATTTCCCGGGGCGTCGGCCATCTTGGTGCGCGCGCACTTCTCACGGCTGTTGTTTTTAATTTTCGCGGAAATATTTGAAATTCAAACTGATAGATCTATCTCGCTCTTCGAAGCTGTTGTCTCTCTCTTGCATTCACTCGCGGAAATATTTAAATTTAAAAAAAGCTATTTGCGTCGGACCCGAGTGGGAATCGAACCCTACTTTTCTGACCAGCAGCCTTAGGACCCTACCGCTGCGCTATCGAGGCGTCTTGGAAATATAGGAATTGAACAAGACGTCATTTCGCAGCTGTGCCGTCACACCGTTCGAGTTGAAACAAACTATTTTTTCAGAAATTCAAATTATAAGCACGGGAATGTTTACCATATTGTGTTTACAGGCAGATGCAATTTTTAAAAAAATTATATTTGTAACAGCTTTGCTACTAATAATAATTTTATAATTTGCAATATAGTCATTGTCCCAAGTTTCTGGTTAATTTCCATTCGCGCAGTGGTTAATTTCCATTCGACCGCAGAAAATTTGAAAAGCTATATGAAATAATTACTTTATTTTATAATTAAAACAGCGAAATCCGCGAATAAATCAGCGAATCCGCGATAATTACTTTATTTTATATAGCGAAATCTGATTCATAAATTTGACCGTTGTAAACTTTTAAAACAGGTCGAGACATGTGCTTTGTTCATTTAAACAACCTTGGTGACGAGGCTGGTTTGTTTGTTGCAGTGAAACGTAACGGTTTGCCCTGCAGCGCTTTCGCGAGCCGCTTTCTCTTGCCTAAATCACTACAAGGTGGGCAGGCCTCGTTCATTCCAATCCATTCCTCAGCTGAAGTCGCATCGTAGTACAAGTGCCAGCTATCTTTTGAAAGCGCGAGTGTAAGTGCTACAGTGTGTGAATTGCTTTTTCAACTGCAACGATGAACACATCCGAGTTAACTGCCTACCAAATTCTTGATTATTTCAAGAACGGGCTATATTCAAATGAGGAATTTGTTTTACTAGCTTTTAAAATAATTCAACATAAACTATCTAACGAGGGCGTAGTTCTGGAACCGTCGTATTGGCATACTTATTTCGAATTGTGTCAAGCCGTCGGGAAAATTCGTGCCAAGCAGTCGTTTGCCTCCCTATCGGTAAGTAAAAATATATCTCCTATTTTTAGAAATTTATTAAATGTGCGATAGTTTCCTAACTTTTGTAACAACAATTCTGAAAACCTATTAGTTTAAAACTCGTTTGTCGTTAGTCGTTTTAAAGCAGCACATAGGGCCGTTACTTAAAAACGTTAATATAAATCACAGTTTGCAGGATGGAGCATCTACGTCGACGGGGCCTTCTGCTAAACGTGGTTTGGAAGACGATACGCGTCAATTGCCCCTGGTCATTTCATCGATAAATGTAAGTATACCCGACATTTTTATATTAGAAAATTTTGATTTATACAAATTAAAATAAAACCCGTTTGGGCCATACAAGTAATTTTACGGTGAAGTGATTGTAACATACTTCTTTTTAATTTACAGCAGATGAATAACCCAGGGCCATCGACTTCATCCGCCATGTTGGAGACCGTCCATGCGGGGCAGCAACGACCTACCCCAAGGACTTCTGCAATTGGCGAAATGTTAGCACCTGTAAGTTTTGCAGAGCTATTTTTTAAATGTGCGAAAGTTTCCTACATTTTGCAGCAACAATTCTGAAAACCTATTAGTTTAAAACTCAATTGTCGTTATTCGTTTCTTTTTTATATTTAAAGCGGCCATTAGAAAATTTTGATTCATGGCAGAGCAATTTTTTAAATGTGTGAAAGTTTCCTACATTTTGCAGCAACAATTCTGAAAACCTATTAGTTTAAAACTCATTTGTCGTTATTCGTTTCTTTTTTATATTTAAATCGGCCATTAGAAAATTTTGATTCATGAAACTAAAATAAAACCCGTTTGGGCCACACAAGTAATTTTACGGTGAAGTGTTTCTAACATATTTCTTTTTTAATTTACAGCAGATGAATAACCCAAAGCCATCGACCTCTGCAGACATGCTGGTTCATGCAAAACCCTCGTCTGTGAAGCGACTTCAGTATATTACGTTGATGGGGGAAGGTTGCAGGATGATAAAAAAGTTTAACACTGAAGCTCTCACCTTGACCTTCAAATTCAACGAGGTAGAGGCTGCGACGAGCAACCCTGTCATATGGCTTAATGTAAGTATAACTATAAAGTATTGTGTATTGAAAACAACCACTCTAAATTTGCGTCGCAAGTTATTTATGGATTTTAAATAGGAATATAGTTTATTTTTTAGTCACATACTCTAAATTCATTGCTGTATAGCGCTGTTTTACAGCTTTTGAAATTGATAGTTTAATTATTTCAAACATTTGCAACGTTATATACTCAGTTAACATTTTGAAATATGGTGAGCTAGACGTTTTAACTTATTGAAACCCTTATTTACAGAATGCATTCGATGAGATCATCACGCATATCACCAAGGGAGCAGCAGCTTCTGATAAGATAGGTTTAGTTTTAAGAAATGACAATTTTGCCGACAAGCCGATAGGCATTTCTTTCCGCCGTGTTGACCAGCTCAACGCCGGTGTTGTAATGTCGACCTTGGAGAAAATTCTTCAATCTAACGCCAAGTTTTTTGCTCAGGATAAAATGACCTTGCATGTAAACCGTGTTACTTTGCCTGTTGGGTATGGGCGTATCAGAATGACTGGCGTTAGTTTTGAGGAATTTTCTCGAAGGAAACATGGTATATTAACTGTAAGAAATGATGATAATTACTGTCTTGCCCGAGCTCTTATTCTAGCCAAAGCTTGGGTAGATAATGAGCCAGATCTGCATCTCTATAAAGCAGGTTACCCAATCCTGATACAGAAATCGTATGAGCTTTGTGAAAATGTCGGTGTTAATCTAATCAATGGAGCAACACGCGAGCACTTGGAACAATTCCAGTTGTATCTAGCTAATTACACCATTGTCGTTTATAATTCGCGTATTGGCGCCAGTAAATATTACGAAGGGCCCAGGGAATCCACTAGAAAAGTATTAAATTTGTTATTGGAGGATCAACATTACAATGTGATAACCAGTTTAACTTCAGCTTTTTCAACCGCTTTTTTCTGCGAATTTTGTTTAACCCGCACCAATAATAAACAGGCCCACAAAAACTGCTCTTATATTTGCCCTTGTTGCCATTCAAAACCGCCCTGTAACCTGTTTTTGGATGGAATCGCTTGTAATATTTGCCATAGGGATTTTCGTGGTCAGGAATGTTTTGACGAACATAGAAAATCATTATGCAAAACTTTAAAAAGGTGTGGAGTATGCCTCATGACATACTGGCAAAACAGCAAGAAAAGTCATACGTGCGGCGTGAAATATTGTCATACCTGCGCGAAAGAAATGCCAACCCGCCATTTATGTTATATGGCAAAGAAAAAGAGTCCTAAATTGCCTAAAAAGTTTATTTTCGTTTTTTATGATTTTGAGGCAAGACAGGAGACAGCTTTGGAAGGTTTAGATAATGTTTTTGTTCACGAACCAAATTTATGTGTCGCGCAAAATGTATGCAATTCTTGTATTAATCTTGGCGATATCGAACAGTCTTGCAGAATTTGCGGTCCTCGTCAACATGTGTTTAAAAATAACCCCGTTCAAAGTTTGCTAGAATATATTTCTAAATTATCCAATATCGCTAACGTTTTTGCACTGGCTCATAATATGAAGGGATATGATGGCTCTTTTATTATGCAGCATATTGTCAAGCATCAGAAAAAGTGGGCCCCGAAAATTATTGCCACCGGTACAAAATTAATGTGCATCACCTGTCCCAATGTAAAATTTATAGACTCTTTAAATTTTTTGCCTGTAGCATTAGCTAAGCTGCCCAAAACATTTAATTTTGAAGCTACAAAAGGATACTTCCCCCATTTATTTAACAAGTTAGAGAATCAAAATTATAATGGAGTATTGCCCCCAACTCATTACTATATGGCTGATGAAATGTCTCCTATGGATCGAACAACTTTCCTTGCGTGGTATAATTCGGAAATTGCACAGAATGTAGTATTTGACATGCAAGAAGCAATAGTCAAATACTGTATTCAAGATGTCGATATATTGCGCAAGGCTTGTATACAGTTTTGGACACGTTATAACAAAGAAAATGGAGTAGATCCTTTTAGAGAGTGCAGTACAATAGCCGGCTGTTGCAGTTTAGTTTACAGGCGAAATTTTTTGAAAGAAAACACGATCGCAATTATTCCACCGGGGGGATACAGATTAGGTGACAGGCAATCGATGATTGCAATTAAATGGCTTTTATGGGTAGGGCACGAACAAGGTATCGCCATTCAACATGCCTGTAATAATAGAGAAGTTCGATTGCCTGAAGGTCTTTTGGTAGATGGTTTTTGTGCAGAAACGAACACTGTTTATAATTTCCACGGTTGCTATTTCCACGGTTGTGAGCAATGCTACCCTGACCAAACCGTCGATTTATCAAACGTGAAAAATGATACAATGTTTGTTCGTCGCGAGGCAACAGAAGCATCTGCCTCGAGAATTAGAAGGGCTGGTTATACGCTTGTAGAAATGTGGGAATGCGAATTTAATTTATTTTTGAAATATAATCATAATGCAGCTAATTTTGTAAACAATCACGACATTATTAGAAATACCCCGTTAAATCCGCGAGATAGTTTTTTCGGTGGGCGTACTAATGCTGTAAAACTTCATTATAAATGCCAGGAAAACGAGCAGATAAAATATTTCGATGTTTGTAGTCTTTATCCTTTCGTTAATAAATATGGCAAGTATCCTGTAGGCCATCCTAAAGTATACGTTTTTGATGCGGAGTGTAGGCAACTTCCTTTCGATTCAATCGAGGGTTTAATTAAATGCACTGTATTACCGCCTCAAAATCTTTATCATCCAGTTTTACCCCTCCGAATGCACGGCAAATTAATGTTTGTGTTATGCAGGTTATGTGCCGAAACCAGCTTCCCTGGTGACTGCATCCATGCAGAGGATTCGCGCAAGTTTACCGGTACATATGTGTCCGATGAATTAAAAAAAGCTGTTGAACTGGGATACCGCGTGATCGAGTTTCATGAAATATGGGCGTACGATATTGTACAATATAACAGGGCCACTAAAACAGGCGGTCTATTTTCCGGATATGTCGATAATTTTTTAAAATCGAAACAAGAATGTAGTGGGTGGCCTGCTTGGTGCAACAACGAAAACGCCAAGGACCAATATTTAGCTGAATATATAGAACGAGAAGGCGTAACCTTAGAAAAGGATAAAATTTGTTTGAATTCTGGCATGCGTTACAGTTCAAAATTAAATTTAAATGCATTCTGGGGCAAATTTGGGCAAAGGGAGAATTTGATGCAGACAAGTATTCTTTCAGATTCTTATGACTTTTTTAAAATGCTAACTGATCCTTCAATACAGGTTCATTCAATCATGATAGTCGATGAGGAGGTGATAGTCGTAATCTGGGATAGACCTGAGGAGGGAATAGTTTCGCTCAAAACGGTCAATGTTGTATTGGCTGCATACACCACGGCCAATGCAAGACTAGAATTGTATAAATATTTGAAACAATTAGGGGAGCGCGTTTTGTATTTTGATACCGATTCCATATTGCTGACACAAAGGCCTGGTGAATGGGTACCTCCTGTGGGTGATTTTTTTGGGGGATATGACGGACGAGATGAGGGAATATGGTTCAGGTAGCTTTATTACGGAATTTGTTAGCGGCGGGCCTAAAAACTATGCGTTTAAGGTTTTCTCTACCAATAAAAACGATTACGAATTTGTATGTAAAGTAAAAGGTATAACTTTAAATTATAAAAATGCCGAAAAAGTAAATTTTGATACCCTTAAGAGCATGGTTCTTGACAATGCCGCCGCGACGTATGTAGAGACCGATCGGAAAATTGCCCGTACAGGGATGTATCAAGTCATATCTAAGCCCGAAAAGAAAATTTATAGGGTTCAGTACACTAAACGTAGGCGTGTTGAAGATAGTTATGACACATTACCAGTAGAGTACCTAGGGGGATTCTGGACCAAAATGTGTCACTGCGCAGGTTTTCTGCGCAGGTGTCTGCGCAGGTCTGCGCGCGCAGGTTTATCAAGGTCGTTGGTCACGGATCTAGCCTAGGTCAAGGTCGGAGTCATTGGCCTAGTCGGGGTCATTGACCTCGGCCACTTCCGGGAATTTTTTTGGGTTAAAAGTGTAGTTTTTGAAATTTTCCCACGCTCGAGCGTCTGGGATGCAGACATGTCTATTCATGCAGGATGTTATCAGTAAATCAGAAGCTATCAAATTTTTCTCAGGCTCGACCGGATGTGAGTCATCGTCTAAGTACGCAGACATGTCTATTCTTGCAGGATGTTGTTGAACAATGGCATCCATTGTTTTAAAATCAGCACGATAATTGGACAATGAAGCTATTGTTGTCTGGAGGAATTTTTGCTGACAGCCACTATAATATAGGTAAGAAAGAGGGGTTGGGCTGCTATTCAACTACCCTGTTTCAACTACCTGTTTGAGAAAATGTGCAAGGTTGCTAAAAAATAAACCGAATTAATTGTGGTCTAATAGTATATATCGAATTATTTCCAGCTAAAAAGATGCAATATAAAAATCCAAACCATTTTAAATAACTTGTTAGGTTTTTGTTTTATTACGCTTTCGACGAGATGTATGTCTGGATATTTAACTCGAATAGGCCGATTGGAAGCATCTTTTAGTAGATAGGTAATGTGTTCGATCCCACTGGAGGACTGTTTAAGCGGTAGACAGTATATACAAAAGTGTTGCGGTCTTAGAGACATTGTTTGTAGCAAAGTAAATATTACGTGTTTTTTCCAGTACTTTATTAAATACACAGTCTCGAAAATTGAGCCGATAGTTATATATTTTACTTTTGCTGTTGGATTTATGTACAGCACCCCCTCGCTTTAGAAATAAGCAAGTTCCTAAAGAAATATTATGATGCTGTAGAGATTTACACGTTACAGGTGTGTATAAAAATTACGTATTTATTAAATATTACTGTTAACAAAGCTGTTAAACGTATGATACAGGCAGTTATTAATTAGAGTGGTGGTTTAATTTTATCATTGGAATTTCGGTTTCTTACAACGGTATTTGTAAATCATTCGTAAGTAGTCCACCGATACACATTTATTTACGTTATGCATGTGCAGACTTGCTTGTTATGTAAGGTCGTTGACTTATCGTATGCAGTGTAGGAAATGTTACCATATGACTTTGTCAGCACGCCATAAAAGTTGGTTTTTGTAGTATAAGACATCCGCAAGCTAATTCGGTAAAGAGGTGGAAAAATACTTAAAGAAAATATTAGCAGATAATACATTTGAAAAATCTGCACGACTAATACTCAACATTATTACAATTACATGCTAAAGACTGCAGACAAAAAGTAAGATATCAAAATTTTAAAATAAAACCCAGAGAATAAGAATTAAATAAAGCCAAGTCAAAGCTATTAGATCACGACAATATATTAGTAAAAAACCAAGTTCCTAAAGAAATATTATTATGGTGTAGATATTTACAGGTTACAGTTCGGTGTGTATAAAAATTACGTATTTATTAAATATTACTGTTAACAAAGCTGTTAAACGTATGATACAGGCAGTTATTAATTACTTAATAAAACAATTGTCCTATATCCGGTATTCATGGTTTATGTCTTAATCTGATTTTAATAGTCGATTAGAGTTGAATAACTAAGGTTATTACAATGCTAAAGACTGTGCGCAAAATGTAAGATTAAAATCAAAAATTTTAAAATAAAACCCAGAGAATAAGAATTAAATAAAACCAAATAAAAAGCTATTAGATCACTGCAATCACTACAATAATAAGGATGCTATACTCAATGGTGAGAGACAGTATAATTTTGAACTTATCTAGATTGGTTACAAATCAGATGTATAAGAGAAAATCTCAAACTTGTTTTAAAACATTTTGTAACTAAACAATCACATTTAAAATTGTGTAAATAAAGCTAAAATTAGAAGGAGGCGCAGACTATAGAAAATACGTGTCAATACTTGTGGATGTGAGCGTCTAGGGAATGTGCAAGGTTGCTAAAAATAAACCGGATGTGAGTCATTGTCTGTAAATGCCAAACTTGTCAGAACCTGCCTGCCTGTCTGCTGACCAATTAAACAACGAAGCCATTGTTTGAGAAATGTGCAAGGTTGCAAAAATAAACCGGTTGTCTGGAGTTTCTGCACAGGTCAGCGCGGGAGTCTGCGCGATGGTTTGGCGGAAAATTCAAAATTCTGGGTAGGTTTTGGCGGTAAATTTAAATTACACTCAGGTTTTGACGGTAAATTTAAATTATGATCAGGGTTTTGGCGGGAAATTTAAATTCTGCGTGTTGTCTGGGATTTCTGCACAGTTCAGCGTTTATGTCTTAATCTGATTTTAATAGTCGATTAGCGTCGAATAACTAAGGTTATTACAGTGCTAACGACTGTGCCCAAAAATTTTAAAATAAAACCCAGAGAATAAGAATTAAATTAAATAAATCCGAGTAAAAGCTATTAGATCACTGCAATACTCTAATTAATAAGGATGGTGAGGGACAGTATAATTTTGAACTTATCTAGATTGGTTAAAAATCAGATGTATAAGAGAAAATCTCAAACAAAAACATTTTGTCAGACCTGCCCAGACCGGCGGATGTGAGTCATCGTCTGGGAATGTGCAAGGTTGCTAAAAATAAACCGGTTGTTTGAGGTTTCTGCGTAGGTCTGCGCGAGGGTTTTTGCTCATGCTTGGCGGTAAATTCAAATTCTGTGCAGGTTTGGCGGAAAATTCAAATTCTGCGCATGCTTGGCGGTAAATTCAAATTCTACACATAATTTTTGGTGGGAAATTCAAAATAAAACCAGTGTTTTTGACGGGAAAATCTGGGAATGTACAAGGTTACTAAAATGTATGGGGTCTTTACACCAGATGTAGTTAATGACCTCCATTATCAGTGTCTATAAATTTGGTAGACCGACAGGCAGGCAGACCGACAGGCAGGCAGACCGACAGACAGACAGACAGACAGGCAGACAGACAGACAGACAGACAGACAGACAGACAGACAGGCAGACAGACAGGTAGGCAGACAGACAGACAGACAGACAGACAGACAGACAGACAGACAGACAGACAGCTAGACAGGTAGACAGCTGTTCCTGTAACGGTTTTATGGGCACGACGGTGTAATAAAACGACAGTTGTAAATATAATTGTATTTTATTTGTCTAATGTACATGTATAAAATTATTACAATTATACACTAGTCAATTATTGTGGTAGAGGTGTTGTTGTCATCTCTGTCTGGAGGATCTCTTCGTGCTGTTTCCGAACTGGATTTATTCAATTATTCCTGCCTCTTTTAACTCTTCTATTATACTAACAATTTCATTTCTATGATTTGTATGGCCAGATGCTTGAGAGGCATACAGTAACTTTAATCGATCAACTAATTCGTTCGGATCATCCCAGTAAACATAATCCAACGGTTTATTGCTAACTTGCTGCATACCTTTACCAGTAGTCCTTAACGATATCGATGATGGCGAGGGTGATGATGACAGGTTAGATTTTATAAATTTCTTGTATTTCGCTTGGTTGAAACCTACCTTCTGATCATTTTTATCAAAATTTCTATGCGCTGCATTTGTTCTGTTTATGATATCAATATAATTTGCTCTATCTGTCAGCGTTGGAGTTATTTGAGGATCGTTTTTAAATAGTAATTCGTACAAACCAGGCGTACCTTCATAGTGCACATTTTTAACAATTATATCTGATCCCTTTATATCTAACTCATCTCCACCAAAATAAAATTGGTTTTTATCAAAATCATATCTAATTCCATACCTCCCTAGATTTGGTCTTTCTATAAGATAAGTGCTTACATATTTCCTAGGAAGTTCGTCATACTGTTCTAAAAAAGAACTTATAGCTTGCGGCTGAAATTTGTTTGCTATAGTTGTATTAGGTTCATCTTCGGAGGATTCAGCCGGTTTTGGTGTAAATAATTCTAGTTTTGGAGGATTTGATATATTGATATATTCATCATCGTCATCATCCGCGTCATAATCGTATTTAATTGGAGGATTTGATATATTGATATATTCATCATCGTCATCATCCGCGTCATAATCGTATTTAGTTGGAGGATTTGATATATTGATATATTCATTATCGTCATCATCCGCGTCATAATCGTATTTAGTTTTTCTTTTAAGATCATCATCATAATTGTATTTAACTTTCTCTTTCTTTTTCAATTTGAAAGGCTTAAATTGTGATGGAGGATTCTCTTTTGTATTGATTTCTTCTGCAACACTTTGTATTTGTTCGGTAACAGGTTTAAAAAATTTACCAAGGAGCTGGTGTTGCACCAACTTACCCTCCTTAAGAGCTCGAACTTTCTGTCTTATAATATTTTTAGTTTTAATAAGTTGCTTTGCTACTTTCGTTTTCATTATTGTCACAAGTATGTAAGCGGTAGACAGCTAGACAGGTAGACTGGTAGATAGGTAGACAGTTAGACAGCTAGACAGGTAGACAGCTAGACAGGTAGACAGCTAGACAGGTAGACAGCTAGACAGGTAGACAGGTAGACAGCTAGACAGGTAGTCAGCTAGACAGGTAGACAGGTAGACAGGTAGACAGCTAGACAGGTAAACAGCTAGACCAGTAAACAGCCAGTTAGAGAGACTGACAGATTCAAACTAGTTCACACGTCAACAGTTTCTTATCAAATGATAGATATCAGAATTGTTAGATGTATATATAAGAATCAAATTCATGACGAGAGCGTCCACCAAGCTGAGTTCAGTTATTCGCTAGAATTGTCTGAAATATGATTGAGGATAATGTTTACCACCACTGTTTTCTTTCATATGTTCGTGCAATATAAGCAATACATTTTCGTCCTTCTTGATCGGTTTCCCCTTTACATTTTGGACACTTATACTTAACTGGTACAGGTATCTCTCTCACACCTATTTCTATTACTGCTCACAATCTGTACAATAAATGGTGTTAAGAATGCCTGCCTGTCCGTCTGCCTGTCTGTCTGTCTGTTTGTCTGCCTGCCTACCTGCCTGTCTGCCTGCCTACCTGCGTGCCTGTTCGCCTGTCCGCCTACCTGCTTGCCTGCCTATCTATCTGTCTGTTTGTCTGCCTGCCTGTCTGCCTGTCTGTCTGTCTGTCTGTCTGTCTGTCTGTCTGCCTACCTGTCTATCTGTCTGTCTGCCTACCTGTCTGTCTGTCTGTCTGTCTGTCTGTCTGTCTGTCTGTCTGTCTGTCTATCTGCCTGCCTGTCTGTCTGTCTGTCTGCCTACCTGTCTGTCTGTCTGTCTGTCTGTCTGTCTGTCTGTCTGTCTGTCTGTCTGTCTGTCTGTCTGTCTTACTGTCTGCCTGTCTGTCTGTCTGCCTACCTGTCTGTCTGTCTGCCTGCCTGTCTGCCTGTCTGTCTGTCTGTCTGTCTGTCTGTCTGTCTATCTGTCTGTCTGCCTACCTGTCTGTCTGTCTGTCTGTCTGTCTGTCTGTCTGTCTGTCTGCCTGCCTGTCTGTCTGTCTACCAAATTTATAGACACTGATAATGGAGATCATTAACTACATCTGGTGTAAAGGCCCCATACATTTTACCAACCTTGTACACTCCCAGATTTTTCCACTGACTATAATTTGAATTTCCCGCCCAAAAACCTAGACAGAATTTGAATTTACCGCCAAAACCTACGCAGAATTTGAATTTTTCGCCAAACCTCCGCACAGACTCCCGCGCAGACCTACGCAGAAACCTCAGACAACCGGTTTATTTTTAGCAACCTTGCACATTCCCAGACGATGACTCACATGCGCAGGTCTAGACAGGAATTTGTCTGACAAAATGTTTTTAAACAAGTTTTCTCTTATACATACATCTGATTTTTAACCAATCTAGATAAGTTCAAAATTATACTGTCCCTCACCATCCTTATTAATTAGAGTATTGCAGTGATCTAATAGCTTTTACTCGGATTTATTTAATTTAATTCTTATTCTCTGGGTTCTATTTTAAAATTTTTGCGCACAGTTGTTAGCACTGTAATAACCTTAGTTATTCGACGCTAATCGACTATTAAAATCAGATTAAGACATAAACCATACTGCCTGTCTGACTGTTTGCCTGTCTACCTATCTGTTTACCTGTAAGACCTGAGCATAATTTGAATTTCCCGCCAAAACCTACGCAAAATTTAAATTTCCCGCCAAACCTGCACAGAATTTGATTTTACCGCCAAGCATGCGCAAACACCCTCGCGCAGACCCTCACGCTGACCTGTGCAGAAACTCCAGACAACCGGTTTATTTTTGCAACCTTGCACATTTCTCAAACAATGGCTTCGTTGTTTAATTACGCAGCAGACAGGCAGGCAGGTTCTGACAAGTTTGGCATTTACAGACAATGACTCACATCCGGTTTATTTTTAGCAACCTTGCACATTCCCTAGACGCTCACATCCACAAGTATTGACACGTATTTTCTATAGTCTGCGTCTCCTTCTAATTTTAGCTTTATTTACACAATTTTAAATGTGGTTGTTTAGTTACAAAATGTTTTTAAACAAGTTTGAGATTTTCTCTTATACATCTGATTTTTAACCAATCTAGATGTTTTTCTCCAGCAAAAATGAAACTGTCCCTCACCATTGAGTATAGCATCCTTATTATTGTAGTGATTGCAGTGATCTAATGGCTTTATTTTATTTAATTCTTATTCTCTGGGTTTTATTTTAAATTTTGATATCTTACATTTTGCGCACAGTCTTTAGCATTGTAATAACCTTAGTTATTCAACTCTAATCGACTATTAAAATCAGATTAAGACATAAACCATGAATACCGGATATAGGACAATTGTTTTATTAAGTAATTAATAACTGCCTGTATCATACGTTTAACAGCTTTGTTAACAGTAATATTTAATAAATACGTAATTTTTATACACCGAACTGTAACCTGTAAATATCTACACCATAATAATATTTCTTTAGGAACTTGGTTTTTTATTAATATATTGCCGTGATCTAATGGCTTTGACTTGGCTTTATTTAATTCTTATTCTCTGGGTTTTATTTTAAAATTTTGATATCTTACTTTTTGTCTGCAGTCTTTAGCATGTAATTGTAATAATGTTGAGTATTAGTCGTGCAGATTTTTCAAATGTATTATCTGCTAATATTTTCTTTAAGTATTTTTCCACCTCTTTACCGAATTAGCTTGCGGATGTCTTATACTACAAAAACCAACTTTTATGGCGTGCTGACAAAGTCATATGATAACATTTCCTACACTGCATACGATAAGTCAACGACCTTGCATAACAAGCAAGTCTGCACATGCATAACGTCAATAAATGTGTATCGGTGGACTACTTACGAATGATTTACAAATACCGTTGTAAGAAACCGAAATTCCAATGATAAAATTAAACCACCACTCTAATTAATAACTGCCTGTATCATACGTTTAACAGCTTTGTTAACAGTAATATTTAATAGATACGTAATTTTCATACACAACTGTAACGTGTAAATCTCTACAGCATCATAATATTTCTTTAGGAACTTGCTTATTTCTAAAGCGAGGGGGTGCTGTACATAAATCCAACCGAAATATATAACTATCGGCTCGGGACTGTGTATTTAATAAAGTACTGGAAAAAACACTTAATATTTACTTTGCTTACAAACAATGTCTCTAAGACCGCAACACTTTTGTATTATGTTATATACTGTCTACCGCTTAAACAGTCCTCCAGTGGGATCGAACACATTACCTATCTACTAAAAGATGCTTCCAATCGGCCTATTCGAGTTAAATATCCAGACATACATCTCGTCGAAAGCGTAATAAAACAAAAACCTAACAAGTTATTTAAAATGGTTTGGATTTTTATATTGCATCTTTTTAGCTGGAAATAATTCGATATATACTATTAGACCACAATTAATTCGGTTTATTTTTTAGCAACCTTGCACATTTTCTCAAACAGGTAGTTGAAACAGGGTAGTTGAATAGCAGCCCAACCCCTCTTTCTTACCTATATTATAGTGGCTGTCAGCAAAAATTCCTCCAGACAACAATAGCTTCATTGTCCAATTATCGTGCAGATTTCTCAAAGAATGGCTTTCATTGTTCAATTTTTACCAGCTTTGCACATTTTAATCTCCAGACAACAATAGCTTCATTGTTCTCGAATTTCGTGCTGATTTTAAAACAAGGGATGCCATTGTTCAACAACATCCTGCAAGAATAGGCATGTCTGTCAGACGATGAATCACATCCGGTCGAGCCTGAGAAAATGTTGATAGCTTCTGATTTACTGATAACATCCTGCAAGAATAGACATGCTCGAGCGTGGGAAAATTTCAAAAACTACACTTTTAACCCAAAAAATTCCCGGAAGTGGCACGTGACCTAGGTGAGGCCCGTGACCTTGACCCCAGGCTAGACCCGTGACCCCCGGCTAGACCAACGACCTTGATAAACCTGCGCGCGCAGACCTGCGCAGACACCTGCGCAGAAAACCTGCGCAGTGACACATTTTGGTCCAGAATCCCCCTAAGTACTCTACTATTACCTTATGGGTTTAAAGCAGACTAGTGTTTATATTGCGTATAGTTTCGTTCTTTTTATAATCAACTGTTTTTATAACAATATTTTATATTGTCTTTTTTTTTAACTTTTATGATGTTTTTATGCAACAACTTATTGCACTTGTAGCCACATATTTTTGTAAAAACAACTTATTGCACTTGTAGCCACATATTTTTGTAAAACAAAAGTATTTAAACTAATTTTTGGTTTATGCATTATGTTTACATGTAATTGCTTATTTGTTCGTGCGTATTTTCGACGTATGGTTAGTGTACACATTTCATAAGGCCCGCTTTGTGGCAATTGGTTTCATAATATTTAATTTCAATCATTTTAGAAAACTAGCCACGACTGTCGCAAAACGTACATTAAATATTGCACTTATTGTCACATGGTTCAATTTGCGCTAACTTTAACTGCATGTTAGATTTTAATTGCATGTTAGTTTTATTTGCATGTTAGTTTTATTTTGCATGCTAGGTTTAAGAGGCTGTTAATTTTGTAAATAAAACAACCGAATATTGTAAATACATTTATTAAATATTTTGTGTGTAATAAAAATATGTTTAATTACAAACTATTTGTGTTTTTTTATTTTCTAAATAACATTAAACAAGTTTATTAATGTGAAGTATTGGATATATGTATAATGCTTTTACATATGTGTCATTAGAAACTAAATTATCAGAGAAATTACCTATGAAATCTAGCATAGATGCACCATTCATTTTAAAATATAGATACATTAAACAGTAAATGCCGCAAACGTTAGAGCTAAAATCTTGCAAAATTTTTGGATTATGAGACCAACTGATTGAGTTTTGTTGTAAAAATTTTAAATGATAACCGCTTGGGGGTCTGCCGTATGAATCAAAGTACTCCCCATATCCATATTGGTCTATATACATAGCATTCCAATGTTGTCCAGGTCGGTTTGCTGGATCTGTGTTGACGATGATTGCCACAGGTCTTGCAATTCTTGTAGGGAGTTGATCAGAAGCAAAAACATAGCGTTTCACATTCAACAGACTCTGGATTGTTTGCAATATTTTCTGAACTTCCAGTGTATTCATGGCGCCACCAATCGGTAAAAATTAGTATGTTTTCCAATGCACACACAGGCGAACGGATGTTGTGATTAAGACAGCGTACGGCAGCAGTCCTCTTTCGCAAAACTTTTAAAGACGGGCACTCGAAATCCTCCAAATTTACGACGATTTTATTCAGAAAACTTAGAACCTCCTTCTTTTCTTGGCCCTTAACGTACACTTTTTAAAATTTTTTGAGAACTCGTGCTAGCTCGGTTTCAAATTCATCAAAATGTATAGTACCAGAATTCCAAGCTAGACCGTGGTGTCTATGCTCCAGATAGTTTATGCCTTTTTTAATGAAATAGGGCAGAGTGTCATATTTTGCAGGAGGTTTTAAAACGAAAATTGCTAGCTGGTTGCCATCTGCTGAAATAACAGCCACTTCTTTCGGTATAAACTGCTTCTTCTCACCACGGAACCCTTGCAGATCTACGAAGGCACTGTCCATACTGACGAAATGTTTGAGCATGACTAAATTTTAAAAAACTGTTGTTGGTTTTTAACTACTAAAATCCACCAGCACATTTCTGTGTTTGTCAATTTCTACGACGTTATCGAACTCTGCATAAACTAGACAATTAATAGTTTCTTCTAATGCGTTTTGAAAACCCACCTCTAAACGTAGAGCGCCATTTTTAAGAAGGTTCCAGTGTGTTGTTGCATTTGCAGCCAGATCGGGGGTTAAATCAAAAGCAAATAGACAGTAGCCATAAGGGTAATCTTCACGTTTTATAGCGTTGCCTTCATTGAGGAAGTGTATACCGCTACCCGAGAATAGTGTGTGATATGCTTGAACGTACATGCCATTCTTAGAAAAATCAGGCTGTAGAGGTTTTGAAGGAATTTGTTGACCGTCGATGTATAGGGAGAAATAATTGATTTTGTAGTTATTAAAATTGAAAGGGTTTGCTGCATAATGGCCGTTAAATGCTTTATTCGATACAAAACCTACAATGCATCGTTTTGGTAATTGCCCCAGAAAAATATTATCTAAAGATTTTCTTTGCACACCAGCCGGAATAGTTAACACTTTAACATCGGATCTTGTAATGGGGTATTTAGCAGGCGCAGTCGCCAAAGCTTTGGTATGAGCTAGTAAAATAGACGGGTTTATTTTCATTTTTCTCACTAGTAAGCTGGCATCACTAATTTTCACTTTGAATGTAGATCCTTCGGCGGCCATTAAATTGAAAGAATCTCGGTATCTGATAAATTTGACTTTCATTTCAACTCCGTTTATAAGAAATTTTTCTTGATTGAATAAATCGGAATGCACATGTCCCATCATTTCGACTTGCTTACTTGCAGCAGTAAAAAATTTCCGCTTTACAAATCCTTCATTATGCGTAGTGATGTCATCCATGTTATTGGCTGTGTCGTTGTACCATAGTGTGCATGTTAAATGGGTTGATTTAGCACCATTGCCGTAATTCAGCAGAGTTTCAATGTATGAGCGGTATGCGTATGTATTGTTTGGCGGGCTCACAAGCTTCTGATTCAAATACACCTCAACTTGATTAAACATAGAGTGCATCCAATTATTAACAGGGCCTACATCATCTTTGTCGGTTAATGGTGTATCATCTTGTTTATCAATTTTAGCAGTAATGTATAACATGGTCTGACTTAAATCGATATAATCGTTCCCGTTTCCAGGCACAATAAATTCAATCGGTGCATCGTCATTAAGCGAGGAAAGCGGTTTGTAAAAAATTCATTGTCCATTTTCGATACTGGTTTGAGTTGCGGGCAGAGCGAACAAATCTAACTCTGATTTAACACACTCACAAGACTGCGCATGCAAAAACGCCATTGTGAAAACTACTTGCTGGTAAAGATATCGGTGTAGTTGGGTTTGCTCAGCTTCTTCCTAGCGATTTTTCTTGTAGACTGATTGTAATTCAGAGTGCGTTGCCTTTTATATCCCGATCCTTCAATTAGAGTATCAATTTTTCTATCGGCTTTACGTTTGAGATTCTTTCCAGCCTCCTGTACACGGTTATGAAACGCTTCTTTTAGCGGTCGATTTTCACTAACATCTCCTAAAATGTTAGCGCCTGTCCTTAAAGCTTCCTTTCCAACAACTTTAGCACCGGTTTTAAAAAGAGGCAGGATACTACGAAATATTCCTCCTAAAAAGCTTCCGATCCCATGACCTCTCTGGTAGGCTGCACCTCTGTAGATAGCTCCAACGCCTTGACCTGCCTGATTGGTGTAGTATTGTTGATAAGGGCAATCCATAGCAGCTACTGTAACCTCTTAAAGTGTAGTTTTAAACTCAACGTTCCAAACTCGAATGGCATCACACCCGACGTTTCGGTCCTTATATTTATCTCGATATTCTCAAATTCCCTCTTCATGACATTTATATAATGAGTCGGCGAAAATATAACGTCTTTGTGGCAACCGTAATTATAATTATCAGAGGTCACGTTAACAATACGAAGAAGCGGTGCCAAGACATCCCCTACTAACTGTGGTTCCACAATATCGCAGTAAATAAACATTTGTGATGGTAAACCGACCCAGATATTTGCGGGGTGACTGGGGACAGGTGCTTCAACTATATTTATATCAGGTTTATAACCAAGTTGTAAGGCCAGACGTTGTGAAAATCCTAGCATTTTCAATGACGACGTTTTAATTTCAAGAGACACTCGTTTTGTTACTCTATTATATTGAAAATTCAGCAACTTTTCTAATAAGCTGTGATTGTTAATTTCGGCTGTAATATGTTCAATGTTTTCATAATTGCCTGGCTGAATGCAGATTACGTGCCATCCATCGCTACCATAGTAAATTTGCTCTCTATCACTTTTAAAATATGCATTAGCGTTTTGCAATACTTTTTTCAACTCAGTATACGTTTCTTCTCCGGCTTGCACATTAGGTATTTCTGTGCGATAATAAACTAGATTTTCTGTATCTGTCACTGCCAAAAAGGAGCATGGATATTGCACTTCAGCAATACCTGTAACCCATTGCCCCGGTAACCTTATTCGTTTAGGGAGCTGCGTTATGAATTGTGCTGTGGTGTTATTTGGAAAATAACCCATGGAACTATTGCTAAGTAATGTTAGGTAAAATTCATCATCTGTATTCATAGCTGCTGAAGGCTAGCTGCAGGAATCCAGGAGTTGAACTTGTCGTTATAATTTCTCCACTTTACAAAGTACTCTTTGCGCTGGCCGCGTCCTCTTTCTTTTAACACTTGTTCGACTTTAAACAAGGCGTTATCATCCAAAGTCACTGGCTGTAATTCCTCTTCATAAAAGACGCCCTCTATCGTATCGTTGCTTAAATCAACTATTTCGTACACAGGTGGTTTTCTAAGAATCACTTTTTTAATTATAAACACTTCGCCGCTCCAATTAGTTTCATATCCTTTCTCGAATGCTTCCTTCGTTCTACTAATTCTTACATGTTGGTTCACTTTATATTTGGGTTTCCTGTCGACTCCCAGCCCATTTCTGTACAGATTGTTCCACACTTCAAGTATATTGCCATCATTTACTGCGGAGGGTGCCATCTTGATCCTTGAATGATAGCGGTTGTTATACGAAGTCAGTAAATTTTGTAATACGTCTATGTATTTGTATGAATTAGAGTATGTGAAATAGCGCCACATTCTGGTTTTTAATGTTCTATTGAAACGCTCAATGACTGATGCTTTAACATCGGGGTTTTGCGTCACATAAAACGTGATATCGTGTTGTTTGAAAAAATTCTGTACGGCTCTAGCAATAAATTCTTTACCTTTATCGGTTTGTAAATTTATGGGCGTGTTACCCGCTTCAGCAAATATTTCACGAAACGCATTTATTACTGAAGCAGCCGTTTTAGATTTCAGGGGTCTCGCCCAGGCCATTTTACTAAACACATCAATTACGGTGAGAATAAAATTATACCCGTCGTTGTGGGATGATAAACTACGCATGTCACAGAGATCAGCTTGCCATAATTCGAAAATGTTGCTAACAATGTACTTGTTTCTAGGGAATTTTTTTCTTGCAGTTTTGTGAATAGTATATGCATCCTGTTTCTTTAACCACTCCTTTACCTCACTACTGGGACGATTATTTTTCACGGAAGAAATTAACGAGTTTGCGCCGGCGAAGCCTGAAGGGTGAGCAACGTCATAATAGATGGCGTCCAAATTCATTCTGCTATGTTAAAGTTTAAGACGCTCCCAGCCGGAAAGGCCCTTTATTTTTGCTATCGATCTTTGCGTTGTTTTCGGTGTTTTTCGCGTTGAACCCTCTTGCTTGGACGCTGTTGCAGTCGCTATTAACGTTAATTTAGGATCGACTTCACTAGCCATCTCTGATTTACTCACGTCTGACACAGGACGTCTGACGTTTAAGATCCCCAAACAGTACTTGAGGTACATTGTTCTCTTTAATGTAATCGAGGAACTTGTGTCGGCCTGGCGGATTTGTAGTTTTCTTAGGTCTTAGAACGTCATGCACTAAATCAATAATGTTGGAGGACGGTAAAATTTGACCTTTTATGCTGACTGTTCCCTTGCCGTCCCACTCCACTTCATCCGACATTCTTAGAAGCTGTAAAAAGGCTTCACCGTTTTTCTTAAAAGTATTAGGGAGCGTCGATAAAATATATGCATCTGAAATACCACTGTTGTTCGATTCTATAGGTATCTTGATTGATTGCCTCGTTTGATCCGCAAAATGAAGGTACCTTTGTAAAACCTGATTGTACTGAACCCATTTATCGTGATCGGTTAATTTAGACGATAAAACCTTTTGCATTTCGTCGTCAAGCTGCGATAATATATTTTGCTCTGATTTCTCTGTATCCTTAAAGCGATGCATGAATTCAGGCGGTACAATCATCATTTTTCGGGTATTCTCCATTTTTTACTTGAAAATAGAGCTCAATACACCAGTAATTAATGGAGCTAATATCAGTGGCAGGAAAGCGCCCCCCTTCTGTATTAGTATTTGGCGATTCTTTTTTATGGACTCTCCAGGCTTGACTAAACTCCTAAGAACAGCTTTATGCTTCGAGATCGTTGATTTTTGATTAAGTGATAAAGGTATTTTTCCTTTTAAGGTATTATGCACACACTCGCAGATACAATGAATTTGTTTATCGCCTACGGCTTTTAATAACGCGGTTCGCTCCTTTGGTCCGAGTTTATGTAGAGCACGTAACAACTCCGAATTTCTAATTACTGCTCGAGACATCACTAATGAATGAGAGTAAATTGGTTAGTGTACGAGCTTTTATACCCCTTTTTCGGAATATAAATATAGCACGCCCCATCTTGGCGAAAAATCGATGTTCTATACCTCGCTATATCAGGTGTACTTTGCTTTAAGTCGAATAACAAATACCCGTGTGGCCTAGCTGTGGCGTCCTCGTATGCTTCTTGAAGGAATCGCGGGTTTTCTGGACATATCTGTCTGGTTAAGTGCTTTATTTGAGCTCTATCTCGCGGATTTTTGAAAAGAATAATGTAATGGGCATTTAGGGAAATATCCCGCTGTCCTTTTCCTTGGTGAAAAATGTTTTGCGTAATAAAAAAAACACTGAGATTGTGGTGATGGCTCCCCTTGGTGAATATGTCTACGACTGAGCTATTTGTTTCCCTCATTAAATCGTCGATTATTAAAAGTTTGGGTTCTGACCCCTCAAAAGATGTCATGTCTGGCAGACCTTGTTGAAATTCGACTAAAGATTTTAAATCTTCGTACAATTTTTGCCACTCGCCATAACACCAAATAACTTTGACGAAATTTACACTGCAGAGTTTTTTCATATTTTTCAAGAAATTTATTACAAAAAACGATTTGCCCGATCCTGAGGGGCCTGCCACAATAGCCGAAAAAGGATGAGAAAACTGATGCTCCATTTTTATGCAGTGAACGATTATTACAGTAGGGCCGTCGTGAATAAACTAACCTAAAAAATCAACACGCTCATAATAAATACATTAAAACATGGTAGGTGCGGGAATCGAACCCACGACCTCTTTCGAGATCAGATCTTAAGTCTGACACCTTAACCACTCGGCCAACCTACCTCATGTATAAACCAACACTCGCCGCATAATTAAAAAGAAATACAGTTTAAAACATTCTTTATTTACATTTTCATACAATATTTCATATAAACTAGGACATGTACGGTTTCATGCGCTCATCTGTATCAATCAACTTCTGCAGTTCTATAATAACATACATTTTAAATTTGAACACAAGTTCCCACAATAAAATATCGTTAGCGAAAGTCCAGCGCAGAGTATTAAAAATGATTGAATCATCAAGACACAAATTTTCTGCATGTATTACTTTGTCAACGATCACTTCACCAAAATTTTGGAAATTGCACTTTACACGTTTCAAGTCATTTATTTTCACAACCATCAAGTTCTACATCGGCAATAAATTTTATAGTGTTTCATACGTTACGTAAAGAGTAAACTTGTTCTCGGGGTCCTTTGTAATAATCCTGCAGGTATCATTGTTCACGTACTCCACTGTGTGCTCAGTTAATTCACATCTGAAAGTCCCCTGCTTGGCCATCACAAATATGTCCGGTAGCGCCTCCACAAAAGCCATGAACGTCTCAGCTGTGAAGGAAACACCAGCTCCAATGTCGGTCTTCAGAATTCTTGCAACAGGCGAAAATTGTTTATAAGGATCCAGACCCAAATGAACAACCTTGCTGGCGCTATTGTTTAAAGGCACAGTGAGGTCACATAATAGCCGTTTCTTTTCCCGTCGGGTTTGGCGGATCTCCGGCGTCACGATCGGTGCTACGTCATAGGAAGGCATCGTCTCCTCAATGAACACCCGCAGGTCCTCCTCGGTGGCATCTATACGAGGCGAATACCCATTGGCCTCCACGTCCATGGCTGGTGGTTGTGGCGGTGCACCGTGTTGTTTTTTATTTAAAAGATGCGTTTTCTTACTTGTTTTTTCTGCTGCCGGTCTCCTGGTGTAGGGGCCTGGTTTTTCTTGGCACTTATTAACACTTCGAGGATCCATCTTAGGTAAAACTGGCGGTGTTGACACGACGACTAGGAGTGAAGCAATTCGATGCGCTATAGAGTCCGCAGCCACTTTTATGAAGGTACGAAAAACATTACGTCAGAGGCACCCCACTCTCGAGCCGGAGCATGTCGGTGCCTGTGTTTTGCAGTGCAGGCTCTGACAGGCGTTTTACAACGGTCAAATTTATGAATCAGATTTCGCTATATAAAATAAAGTAATTATCGCGGATTCGCTGATTTATTCGCGGATTTCGCTGTTTTAATTATAAAATAAAGTAATTATTTCATATAGCTTTTCAAATTTTCTGCGGTCGAATGGAAATTAACCACTGCGCGAATGGAAATTAACCAGAAACTTGGGACAATGACTATATTGCAAATTATAAAATTATTATTAGTAGCAAAGCTGTTACAAATATAATTTTTTTTAAAATTGCATCTGCCTGTAAACACAATATGGTAAACATTCCCGTGCTTATAATTTGAATTTCTGAAAAAATAGTTTGTTTCAACTCGAACGGTGTGACGGCACAGCTGCGAAATGACGTCTTGTTCAATTCCTATATTTCCAAGACGCCTCGATAGCGCAGCGGTAGGGTCCTAAGGCTGCTGGTCAGAAAAGTAGGGTTCGATTCCCACTCGGGTCCGACGCAAATAGCTTTTTTTAAATTTAAATATTTTCGCGAGTGAATGCAAGAGAGAGACAACAGCTTCGAAGAGCGAGATAGATCTATCAGTTTGAATTTCAAATATTTCCGCGAAAATTAAAAACAACAGCCGTGAGAAGTGCGCGCGCACCAAGATGGCCGACGCCCCGGGAAATTCAAATTCAAAAAATTAAACTTAGAAAAAAATCGGAAAAAAATTCAAATTTCAAATATTCCCGCCAGAAATCCAAGATGGCCGCCGAAGTCCGACGCGTAATTTTAATCGGAAGCTAATGCGTAATTAATTCAGTAACACATGTGAAAATTAATTAGATCAGACCGCGAAATTAATTAGATCAAACCGCGAAATTAATTAGGTCAATCCGCGAATTAAAACCGCGAAATCCGCGAATAAATCCGCGAATTAAACCGCGAATCCGCGAATCAATTAAAAGTGGTGGGGGATAAGTGTCCCCTTTCTACTAACACTTACTGGAAAAAGATCACTTCTTTGAAACATTAAACGACATAATTGTTGGAATCGGAAACACGTGAGAAATATTTATGCTTAGTGATTTTAACAGCCGAATAGGTACAAAAGTAAAAGATCCGTTGGTTGGTCCATTCAGAAAGCCAAATGTTAATAATAACGGAGAAAGGCTAGTCGACTTATGCGAATATAACCAGTTAAAAATTACAAATTGTTTTTATCAACATAAACCAATACAAAAATATACCTACATGGGAACAACATACTAGAATATTGCAGTCGATCATTGGCTACGTAATTATAAAACAAAACACCAAGATTAAAGTACAAGATGTTAGGATACAAAGAGTTGTTACCTGCCGATCGGACCACTGCATGCTAAAAGCAAAGATGCTTTTCCCGCCTTTTAAGAATTACTCTTAAACATAAACACAAGGCAACAGAAGCGAGAACAGCAAAATTTAAATTATATAAAATACAATTTAGATAGTTTGGCATACGATAGTGTTCAGGATTTATGCCAACGGAGATTAGATAATAAGTTAATGAACATTCATTTTGGGGATATGTACGATAACATAGTAAAAAGTATTCATCAAGCAGTAAGTGAAGCTTTAGGAACAGGACCTGATAATAAAACAAGCAAAAAGATGTGGTGAACAGGAAAAATTCATGAACTGGTTAAAAAGAAGAATCGCTATATCTGCTATGGTTAAATACTAAGAAACAGGGAGACAAAGAAAAGTACAATGAACTTAAAAGACAAACTAGAAGAGTAATATTAACCGAAAAGAATAAAATCTGGGACAGGAAATTTCAAGAGATAAATACGTACATCGGGGGAAGGAAATGCTTTGAGTCTTGGAAATTTATCATTCCATGCTAACGATCATTTGTGTGTTGTGTGTTTCACACAGGCTTAATATCAATAGAGAGACCCCTTACAAAATTATCTCATTTGAACAATGTATTTAAAAATTTGCAACAAAAAAAGGAAGAAAAACTTGTAGCTAAAATAAATACCAATAAATTAAACTTTTAAGGTTGGGTGACAGGTACGAAAAGTACCATTATCTACGACCACCACTAAAAGTAGACCTTTTAGCGCTAGCTTTTTTCACTAAAAGTGACGTTTTATAACGGGTGTTCATAAACAGTCGTCATCCCAGTTGCTTTGAAAAACAAAATGTTATGTCTTTGATTAATTCGTGCAACACAATGAAACGTCATTGAGTACTGTCATAGCGCATTTTTTTTCAATTTTAATAGACATACGTTTCTGAAGTCAAAACCTACTGGGATGACGACTGTTTATGAACACCCGTTAGTTTACCGTGTTTAAAGAAATCAGCTGTTTACTTTTCGTGAGTGTGAGATAAATGAAGTGAGGTTAGAAACTACAATTTCGAACTGGAAGTGAAGTTGTTAAATTATTCTAGTTACTTCTTGCGTTAGAGGTAAAGTGTTTTTGAAATAATTAAAGCGTTATGTAATGAATACAGTCAAATGTGTAGTATTAATAATTACCTTTGATAACTGACTTTGACAGTATTGGTTTCACAAACATTCGCCTGCGCGCAAAGGCCCTCTTTTTATTATGACATAAATTCTAACTGTCACAGATGCAAACCTTTGTTAAATCGATATTTATGGATTAATAACAGTAAAATTAAGATCGTAGATAAAATATTGTATGCAACGCGTGCTAAAAGTCGTTTATGCACGAGACATGTTATGAAACTCAGCCTTCGGCTTCGTTTCATAATTTTCATGTCTCGTGCATAAACGTCGACTTTTAGCACTTGTTGCATAAATAGCTATTATCTACGACCACTACCAAAAGTAGGCCGTTTAGCACTAGCTTGTTTCACTAAAAGTGACGTTTTATAGTTTAGCGTGCTTAAAAAATCAGCTGTTTACTTTAAGCGCATCTGTGGTATAAAGTAAAGTTGTAACGCTAGCTCCCGTTTGAATTTGATTAGTTCAATATTAAATAATATTTGCAAATTTAAACGTCGCCGACCTTTCACGTTATCAAGAATCCGGTGTGTTTCAGCAAGATAAGATAACGCAGACCGAAGTTCCGCCCGTGAAAACAGCGCGAACAAAGGCGAGACGCGCGCCGTTCCTCCCCACCTAATGGCTTTGCAGAGCATATAAAAGGGCTTGCAGAACGCATTTCAGGAGAGATTTCCAAGAGATTCCTGATTCTCATCCAGCAAACACCTAGTTCCCGATCCTTCATCCTGTCCTATCCAGAGAGATTATTATTTCCGAGACCTTTCTTCTGATAGGTTGCCCTTCCAGAGAGTCCCTCCGTTGACTCTACCAGTACCTGGGGAACCGTTCCGAAGCTGAGTTCAAGTTAGTGGTTTCGCAGGAAACGCCTGACACGCCAGCAATATTTTCCTCTAACCCTCCTAATAAGCTGAGTTCAAGTTAGTGGTTTCTCAGGAAACGCCTGACACGCCAGCAATAATTTCCCGAAACCGCCTAATAAGCTGAGTTCAAGTTAGTGGTTTCGCAGGAAACGCCTGACACGCCAGCAATATTTTCCTCTAACCCTCCTAATAAGCTGAGTTCAAGTTAGTGGTTTCGCAGGAAACGCCTGACACGCCATCAATATTTTCCCGAAACCTCCTAATAAGCTGAGTTCAAGTTAATGGTTTCGCAGGGAACACCTGACACGCCAGCAATATTTTCCTTGTAAGAACCCTACACCGAAAACAGTTTGTAATTCAGTAATAACTAACGTAATATTGAAATCCCAGCTCCCTTGCATTTTAAATTCACCGCCTTGCTATTCAAGCAGAATTAGAAGCTTCAAGCTACCTAAGTAGAATTTACCTGAATTAATCCTTGAGAATTGCAGCGGCCGTCTTGCTTGGGAACTCTGCGGACCGCACTGATAGCTTCGCCAAAGATTTCACCTGTAGGTGCCGAGGATTGTTAACCTCAAAAAGCACGCCGATTCGGAGTTTCGTTCTCCGAGCGAAGCCTCGTCGTGCGGCGAATTTCTAGGAGTATTTCACCAACGAACTGTAGTTACACGTATAGGGTGAGAAGTCGCGTTAACAGTTTTAATTTGTAATTTGTTTACAGAAGCCAGAAACCGCAAACCGGCAAATTTGACAGATTACACCGCGCCGCCAACAGCGCGCAGTTCAACGCCGATCGGGAAGCGCCGACAATTCTCGACGCTTTCGAAGCGGAGCTCCTAGGACGTCGGCACACCCTGCCGGCACGGACGTGACGCGGGTTGCAGCCGCCGCAGGAACCGACAACGTTATTTCAAGTCAAGAATGTTAATTTTGAGCAATATACATCTCATTTAATTAATTACACAAATAGTTACTTATGTACGATAGTTATATAGAATAAATTGTTGAACAGGATACTCCGGTGGTGTGTTTTGCTTATTTGAGGTATATCTGAGTAAACAGTTGAACCTATCTCCGATTTATGAGCTAACCCGTGGTAAATAAATTTTACAACCCTTATAAGCAGGGGTGGATATTACAAAGTGAGGTTATAAAACTACAATTTCGAACTGGAAGTGAAGTTGTAAAGTTATTCTAGTTACTTCTTGTCAGATGTGGAGTATTAATAATTACCTTTCGTAACTGACCTTGACAGTACTGGCTTCGCAAACATTCGCCCGCGCGCCAAGGCCTACTGTTTATTATAACATAAATTAGAAGTGTCGTAGATGCAAACCTTTGTTAAATCGATATTTATGGATTAATAACAGTAAAATTAAGGTCGTAGATAAAATAGTGTATGCAACGCATGCTAAAAGTCGTCAACTCTTAGCACTTGTTGCATAAATAGCTATTAAGTATTATTATTATTTATGTTTTGTGTTCATATGATACTAAGCATAATCGTGAGAACTTATTAGTTAGAATTGCGTTTTATGTTTTATATTCGAACTTCCATTATTTTGTTTGTGTTTCTTATAAAACTGAAATAGTAAAAGAAAACACTGAGTAATGCGAATTACATTAATTCACAAAGAAAGAGAAAATCGCATTCGGTGGACTAAGAACCCGTGTTCCTAGAGGGAATCTGATTTGTAATGCGAACAAACTGTGCCCGACTGGCAACAATAAAACGTGACAGACGCAGACAGGCAGACACGCAGGCCGAACACGCATCATACCTTTATAATAAAGCACAATACTACATGCCATGTTAAACAGGTAAAAGTACCAAGGCTTTATTCAACGGTTTACTGTTTTCCGGTTTTGTAAACAAACTTTTCATTACTTTTAATAGGGATGTTATCGCAAAAACCAGTTATTTATTATGCCGATTGGTTGTGTTTTTTAAAACTACGAGCAAAAGTATATTTCATCTAATAATAAAGAAGGTATATTACTGGCTTACTGAATGAGCCCAAACGCTACGTTTAATTACACCCTTACAAATCGATTTTCTGTCTTCGCCGCGTGATGCTAGTTCAGGTGGCATTCGTGGCAGGAAGATCTGCGGGCACCTCACACTAACGCGCGAAACTTTAAATTTGGCATGAGCCGCAGACTACAGGTAATTTATATATAAGGAAATAATATATGTTTTGTTGTATTCATAATATAATATGTACTCCCGTTATTAGAACTATTGTTTTATATTTTTGTCTTTTTATTTAATTTTATTTATACTTTATTTTGTGTTAGACGCGTTTTTGTGTTATATTAAAATGATTGTACTGACCGGGGGTGGCCGGCCCCCTAGCACCTTCAACTTCAACTATTGTTGCAACCCGTATAGAATTAGTAAGTATCCGATGTCTACAGTCTGAACTTACTAATTATTTTCGAGCAATAAATAATTACCATTGTTAAGGAAATTTTCAAAGAGAATTTTACAACCAGATAGCAGATGCCAGGGTTCAGTCTGTTCAACTCAAATATACAATCAAGTACACATCAAATAAAGCGGTTTATTTTATATACCTGTTTACAGTTTAAAATAATAACTAAAATATTCCATGTATTTTCAAATAAAAGATCTGGATTTTAGTGTCTTCTTAGCGCCTACTGGGTTAGGCAAGCCACGATACTTCCTCGGTCGTACAATCTCGTGCGTAGAACGGGGGAGCTCGTAGTTAGGGGAGCGTCCTCTACTCGGCTAAACTGGAAACAGAAACTAGGTTAAGTTTGTTTACTTTTATCGTGGGCATGAAATAAGATTATATTTGTTTTTTATTTCGGGGGTGTTGAGATTGGACTTGATGTAAGGCGTAATCCCGGTGCGTCGAAGCTATTCTGCAGTGCCCTTAAACTCTCGTGTGATAAGTGAAAAGACGGCGGAATTAAATATTATCTGCGCCAACTGATGAGTTTTAAGCCAAATTTGCGTTTTCAAGCTGTTACTTAAATTCAAGGGGGCTTCTAGATAATAACTGGGAGCTCTCTAGTTACGTTATTCAAGGTGAGTAAAACCTCCTTTAAACTACATGAATTACTTCTAGTTTAAAGCTAACCTCACAATTTTCGGCTTAGATCTCGGGAAGATTATATACTGTGAATTGGGGCACTGCGAAAGGCTTAGGAAATCTGCAGAACGAGATTCCTCCAGGTGAGTGAATCTCTGAATCTTTACGAGTACGGTAATTACGGGGGTTTCGTTGCGAGCACCTAACCTCACAAATGGTTTAAGTTTCTGCCAAGACCTGAGGGGCCTCGCTTTTTAAATGAATTACGTGAATGTTTTCGGGAAGCGGTTTCGAGGAGGCCTAAAACCCTTAACAGACGTATAAATCAACGAGCCACGTACGAGCTTTAGACAACGTCGAATTCGAAGAGAAAAAGTATCTAAACCACAGACAGGCGTATAAAACAACGAACCACGTCTGAGTTTTAGACAAGATAACTCCTGAATTGGCTCGGCGGAGACCACAGGCATTTAAATTAATGAGCCATTTTGATCTCTAGCACGAATTCGGGAATTTCTGGGAAAGATTGGTTCCAAGACTGAAAGTCAAAAGGTTTCTCGGACGGGACCAGGACTTGAGCCCTAGGAGGCCCAAGGCGGGAGCGCCGCTTCGGAACGCTGGATGCAAGTCCTTGACACAACGTACGATACCTGTATTTATACATTACCCAACGCCGTAATTTGTGCAGGATTTTAGGCAGGGATGCGCTGAATGACGACGGCTCGTGACCCGTGCGCACCTCGATGGTTTGTGACGAAGTTTTGGCAGCGGTCAAATTCGAACGTATTCCAATGCATAAAAATACGATTTCGGCCGGCGCTAACGTCACACAAGCCCCTTCCTATGGAGGAAACAGCCGGTGGGTGGACGTCTTCTTCATGGAATTACCCCTTTCGGCTTGGAAAACACCTGGGGATCCCGGAATTCTCGGCACACAACTCAGACAACATACATTCTAGAGAACGCGGAAGTTATGGGAGTAACCGGCGTTTCTTCTGGCAGTGTCTACTAGGTGAGTATACTTTTGTAATACTTTCAACTGGGGGAGATATAAGGATCGCGGTTTCGACCTATACTCCTTTCAGGACTTCTCGGCAAAAAAACAAGTTCGGAAAGCTAGGACAGGCAACTGCTAATATGCAAGGGAAACTTGCTTGCAGTTTCTGGTCAACAGGCGGTTGTTGTGGCATT
This sequence comes from Agriotes lineatus, assembly GCA_940337035.1. Taxonomy (NCBI): domain Eukaryota; kingdom Metazoa; phylum Arthropoda; class Insecta; order Coleoptera; family Elateridae; genus Agriotes; species Agriotes lineatus. Next base: position 248,714,946 of record OW679194.1, read on the forward strand.
AATTTCCACCTGGATCTTCACTGGATTCAATTTCACAGGAAACATTCAGGAAAAATTTCAGGTTGTACTCCGGTACGGGTTGCATACAATTCCACAGGTTCATGCTCTACAAATGCACGTTTTCTTATAGGCACCAAGGCGAAAGCGTGATCATTCTCAGGAGACATTCAACAACATGCATGCAATTAATAATACTGGCGGGTACAACTGGAATGGACAGGACTGGTAATTTTTTAGGATTTTCTGGATAAGCGGAATGAAATTTCATGGACTGCAATCAACCACGTGAAAGCAGTTTCAGGCTAGATGAGACTAAATATTTCACGGTATCGAATCATTTGTCTTCTCATACATTCATTCTACAGACTCTTAAAATTCTACGGGGTGCATTCTGAAAGAAATGCTACTTACGGATGCTGAGAACGCGGGATCGACTCGCATTCATTCAGGTTTTGTTCAATCGTGGGAACGTATTAAGGTTACGGGATTAACCGACTTTCTCACAATATTTGAACTTTAACTGGAAGAAATTAGTAGAGGTTGCGGAGACCAACTTACAATTTCATGGACATTTTGTATGTTTGCAGGTTACCTCGGTTCTGCGAAGATGGCTTCAACTTTGAAGATCTTGCACTGGACGTGATTTACCTGAAGGGTTCGCGTTCCAAAGACTTCTCACGAGGGAGGTTGTGCTGCAGGATAGCACGATGCTCCACGTCTCTTGTAGCTTGCTGTACTTCTCAGGGTAAAGCTGTATACCAAGATACGTCTCGAGAGGAAGTTTTTATGGAGGGAGTTTACGAACTCGGGGATGATCTGGACTCCAAAACGTAGTACTGTGCTCAAAGCTGATTTCCGGACTTCAGCTGTGGCTTGTGTACCTTCTGGAATCTCTGGGACCACTTGGAGGCGACCTAGTTGCGTAGATGCCCTGGCCTTCGACGGTCGGAATCTTCCAACGGCCTGGACTTCAAACAGGAGCCCTCTATGGACTGGATTTCCTCTTTTCCACACTTGGAATCAACATTCCTCTGGAGGTTTCTAATTTTCTGGTATTGGACACGCTGGTGGCCTCGATGGGGCCGTTTTCCAACATTTCTGCAGGTAGTTACAGGCGGTTCTGGCGGCGGTAACATCTGTTTCTGGTACATGTCTGTGAACGCGGTTTGTACAATATTTAAAATAATTAATTATACTTTAACTGATAACTAATTATTTTTCAGGTAAAACTGCTCGAGCGCCACTTGGATCTGCTGGACTGGCTGGTGAAGCGGATAAATTACTTGACTATATACTTGAGTTTATGTCCCTACTCGCGCTGGCCATATAACAGTCTGAACTTACTAATTATTTGCTTATTTTCGAGCAATAAATAATTACCATTGTTAAGGAAATTTTCAAAAAGAATTTTACTACCAGATAGCAGATGCCAGGGTTCAGTCTGTTCAACTCAAATATACAATCAAGTACACATCAAATAAAGCGGTTTATTTTATATACCTATTTACAGTTTAAAATAATAACTAAAATATTCCATTTATTTTCAAATAAAAGATCTGGATTTTAGTGTCTTCTTAGCACCTACTGGGTTAGGCAAGCCACGATACTTCCTCGGTCGTACAATCTCGTGCGTAGAACGGGGGAGCTCGTAGTTAGGGGAGCGTCCTCTACTCGGCTAAACTGGAAACAGAAACTAGGTTAAGTTTGTTTACTTTTATCGTGGGCATGAAATAAGGTTATATTTGTTTTTTATTTCGGGGGTGTTGAGATTGGACTTGATGTAAGGCGTAATCCCGGTGCGTCGAAGCTATTCTGCAGTGCCCGTAAACTCTCGTGTGATAAGTGAAAAGATGGCGGAATTTAATATTATCTGCGCCAACTGATGAGTTTTAAGCCAAATTTGCATTTTCAAGCTGTTACTTAAATTCAAGGGGGCTTCTAGATAATAACTGGGAGTGGAAGCTCTCTAGTTACGTTATTCAAGGTGAGTAAAACCTCCTTTAAGCTACATGAATTACTTCTAGTTTAAAGCTAACCTCACAATTTTCGGCTTAGATCTCGGGAAGATTATATACTGTGAATTGGGGCACTGCGGAAGGCTTAGGAAATCTGCAGAACGAGATTCCTCCAGGTGAGTGAAGCTCTGAATCTTTACGGGTACGGTAATTACGGGGGTTTCGTTGCGAGCACCTAACCTCACAAATGGTTTAAGTTTCTGACAAGACCTGAGGGGCCTCGCTTTTTAAATGAATTACGTGAATGTTTTCGGGAAGCGGTTTCGAGGAGGCCTAAAACCCTTAACAGACGTATAAATCAACGAGCCACGTACGAGCTTTAGACAACGTCGAATTCGAAGGGAAAAAGTATCTAAACCACAGACAGGCGTATAAAACAACGAACCACGTCTGAATTTTAGACAACGTCGGATTCGAAGAGTAAAAGTATCCAAACCACAGACAGGCGTATAGAACAACGAACCACGTCTGAGTTTTAGACAAGATAACTCCTGAATTGACTCGGCGGAGACCACAGGCATTTAAATCAATGAGCCACTTTGATCTCTAGCAGGAATTCGGGAATTTCTGGGAAAGATTGGTTCCAAGACTGAAGTCAAAAGGTAACTTCTCCAGTAGGTGCTGCGTCTATTTATACATTACCCATCTCCTTCGTCTGTGCTGGAATTGGGGTGGGAATGCGTCGGAAGACGAACGCCCGTGAGCCCGCGCACCTCGATGGTTTCTTCGCCTAAACTCGCGCTCTGCGATGTTATCCTTGAATTGTGACGAAGTTTTGGCGGCGAGCAAATTCGAACGCATTTTGAATCGTAAATAATAATTTCGGCCGGCGCTAACGTCACATACTGATCTTTCACATTACAGCAGTTACTTTAAATCGATAAATCCGCTGGGCTACTACCCGCTGCAGAACCACTAGGCGGAGCAACATATCTTCGCGGGATCCCTAGCCGGAACAACATGTCTTCTCTCTCCTGAATTATCATATAATCATCCATCACGAGCAAGAAGCTCTGGAATCTATCGTTTGCTGTAGTTTCCAAAAAAGCTACTAACATGATGAAGGCAACTAACACGTGCATTCTACAGTAGCTATCATCTGACGCATTAACTAAGAATACGCATAGCACCGCATTGTTGCAACTCATCCTATCACAATTAATTATTGCTTCAAATAATCGCATACGCCAACAACTCCGAAAAATAGGACGCTTTGACAAACATACGTCGCGCCAGTGCAAGAACTCCAAATATTCTGCCCCGATTGGAATTCTATCCCTGACCAGCACACATGCTTCGACGCGGTACATTAGTTGCACCTCCACTTTGGTTCTATTTGCCAAGATTGCATTATATTTTAGGGTTAAACATTTTCCAGAAATGGTAAGCATAGTAACCAAAATTTAAAAATAATGCACCTTTAGAAATTACCAAATACTTTAACCTTAGCATATACTATTTTAACAGTTAGTTGTTTATTTTTAAAACTTTTAAATTAAAATTGTTGAATTTAGTTTTGAATATCTACTTATTTGTTTTCAATACATATCATACATACTGAAATAAATGCAGAAGTCACTAAAATAAGTATTTTTGTCACCTCTATCGTTAGTGTACTGAAGAGCGCAAAAATGTTGGCTTGCCTACAGTAACATTTTGCTTAGTTACGGCCCTGCTAGGGGCCCAATGTCTTCCACACTATCACCTATTAACTTCTTTAAACAATCTTTATTTATTGTTGGTATAAACTGTAATAAATTCTGCATGTCCTTCTTTTTCTTATTTACTGCTAAGGGACTTTCGTATAACTTTTGTATTTTCTATGCTTTGTGGACGGCCCACCAGAACTCGCGCATGCGCAAAGAAAAAACTAGCTGAATTTTAAGCCGACAGGCCATTCTGCATTATTCTGTGACGAAACCTTCCGCTTGTAACTTCTGTTTAAAAGCAAACAGCAAAGTGGTGTAAGCAGTGTTGCCAGGTCGGATGGATGTTTAATCGGTAGATAAGTTCGGGACTTTTTGGTAGATTAGAGACAAATTCAGTAGATTCAAATAAAAAAAAATTTTAAGAGGCCCCCACAAAACGATTTGATATTTTATACTTCTCCCATAGATAGAGAGAGCGCTACAAGTAAAAAATTTTGATTACTGTGCTACTTAAAATTGTAAAAATACAAAATTTAGAATGTGCTGTAATTACCTTATACCTACGTACTACATAAAACCTAAAACTCTGCATAATGACAAAACATCAGCATTGTATGCCACTTTTCGATAGAATCGCATTTGGAATCGTATATCGGTAGGATATTGGCAATATCGGTGGATCTACCGAAAAATTGGTAGACCTGGCAACACTGGGTGTAAGTCCATTTACGCCACTTTACCTTAAATTAAAAACAGAAACCGGTTAAACGGCAGCATAGAGGAGTGCTGCCCTCTCTCAGTCAATTGAATTTACAAAATGCTGATAAGATTAACAAATATTCTCTAAACTGTGCGCAGTCTTGTAAAACGAATAACTTTGAAGTATTATAACAACAATATAACAACAACAAATACCTTCTATATCTATCTATATATACAGAAGGTATTTGAACAGCAATGTCAAAGCACATATTACCAGCTCACTCTTCTTCAAAGCTGTCACTGAGGTGGAGGTATGTACACAAAGAATCATTGAAAATGAACAGGGCTATGCGACCAGTATTACAGTAGTTGATTTACGTTTTCTGAATGGTCTATACTTCATCAGAAATATTATTTACATCGACAGCACTACAAAATTTTTGAAAATTATAGTAGGTTTCTAAGAACATTGTTTCAAATGTGTAACATGTGTTGCATAACCCTGTTCATTTTCAATGATTGTGTGTGTAACATCCTACTCAAAATAAACACTCACTCCATGGGAGCGGACGGAATTGACATTACTTTATTAAAGCTTTCGTTACCAGTGGTTGCACCTCACATCACGCATGTCATTAATAAGTGCCTACAAAAGGGTGTATTTCCAACTGCATGGAAAACCTCAATTATAATTCCTCTACCTAAGAAGTCGGATCCTAAACAGCTACCTATCAGATCTTAGGCCCATCAGCATACTACCTGTTCTTTCCAAAATTTTAGAAACCATTGTACATGACCAGCTAATTGATCATCTAAATGTAAATAATATACTTCCTTCTACACAGTCTGGCTTTAGTAAAGGCTTCAGTTGCGCAACTGTTTTACTCAATATCACTGACGATATTTTAAAAAGTGTAGATTACAACAAAATGGTTGCATTAATCCTGCTGGACTTCTGTAAAGCATTCGATACCATCGATCTCGATCTTTTGCTGGCTATTTTACACCACATAGGAGTGGATCGTTCGGCTGTAACATTTTTTTATAATTTTCGTACTAATAGACTTCAATATGTTAAAATTTCTAATACAATATCTAAAATTTGTACTGCTACAAAAGGGGTGCCGCAAGGATCAATCTTGGGACCAACTCTGTATGCTACTTATACCTCCTTTATCTTTAAAGCATCATTTCTATGCTGACGACACCCAGCTATACTTACCTTTTGAACCAGAACACGTGCAACAGGCCTCCGATCTTATTAATGAAGATCTATCCAGATTGGTCGCTCTCTCTTGCGACCATTGTTTAAATATTAATTCTAGTAAATCATATGTATTAGTATTTGGAAATTCCAATGTAAGGGATCAAGTTTCAGCTTCTATTGATATCACAGTTGGTGGTGATCGAGTGAGCGTTGTTGATGTAACCAGAAACCTTGGACTTTATTTAGATAATAAATTACTTACCTTTTAAAACCCACATTACAAAACAAATTCAAAAAGCTTATGGCAACTTAAAAGTTCTCTACTTAAATAAAGATGCATTGGATAAGAGGATGAGGACTTTGCTGTGTGATTCTTTAGGGTTGTCGCATTTCAATATTTGTGATGTAGTATATTCTAGCTGTTTGAACAATGCTGACGCTAATAGGATACAGCGAGTGCAAAATTCATGTCTAAGATTCATCCATGGCATCATAAAAAGAGAGAGAATTTCTCATAAACTCTGACACGGGTTGGCTAAATTTGTCTAATCGGCGTAAACTACATGCAGGATGTTTGCACTATAAGATTGTCACTACTAAAAATCCTGGATACTTATATGAACGAATATCATTTCGTACAGATGTCCATAACCTTAACCTAAGATACAAAGGTTTAATGACTCCTCCAACGCATAAATCTTCTATGTTTGAAAAATCATTTTCATACAATATTGTGCATGCGTTTAATGGTGGACTTAACAGCATCATAGCTACTTCTTACCAATCCTTTAAAAAACAATTCAAGGGCCTTCTCCAGCTGAAGCAATCGGGAGAGATCAATCTAGGATACGTACATGCAATACTTGGGAACTGAACTAAATCTTAGAGCCTTCATACATCGAACAGCGGTTTACAGGGAAGAACAGAAGGCCTCCCAGCTCTTCTGACTGTGTGCCTTTTAGCCTTTTTTTTGTTACTCTGTAATACTTATATTTTGTGTACTATTGGCTAATAAAGACTATTATTATTATTATTATTTCTTACGTAGAATAAAAATTAGTCCTCCCCAAGTAAAGTACGTTTTTTCCTATAAAAATTTTCAAGGTCAAGATACAATTGGCAAAACTGCTTTTTTAGATTATTAGAAAATTTATTTTCGTCAGGTTTTTCTGTAAACGACTTGTGCCATTCTTCCGATTAATTTAACATAGAAATCTGCAAATCTTCAAAACACTGACTTACACCACATACACTGTGTCTGCTTAAGTTCGCACCATATGGAAAACTTTTTTATTATAAATTTTACCAAAAAAAGTTATTCTTTATAAAAAGTTCTGCATGGTCCAAAACTTAAAATGCAATCATCAGATATAAATTTTTTCAGCTGTATCCGAGGAATGTCAAAAAATATGAATTCTGCTCAAGAGTAAAGTACCTTTATTTGTGACAATATCGAAAATTGCTATTAAGAAAAGTTGATTACAATTGAAAACTACGTTCAAATATCCAATTACACCTATCTACGATAAAAATCAGGTTTTGTTATTTTTCACATTTTTACTTCCTTTTACAATAAAGGAAGTATTGGATTCACCCCAAAAATTCGAAATTGAGTTTTCAAGAGATCCCAAAAAACATATTTTTTTTCATTGGTCTGTCTGTCTGTGTCTGTGTGTCTGTCTGTGAACAGAATATCTCAAAAACGGAAAGAGGTATGGCGTTGAAACTTCATATATAGGTTTTGTGTACTATGTAGATGAGACAGCAAGCTTTTGAAGAAAATCGCATAACCGGAAGTACGTGTTTACTCTTGTGATTTTTCAGTTTATTTCGATTTTTTCAAAAACGGCTCTAACAATTTTTTTAAACTTTACATTTTTATTACATTTTTAATGTGTATTGATGTGAGATAGGTGATTTTCCAGTTGAATACTTCTAAAATGGGTTTCTTTTGTTTTTTTTTTCTATTTTTTTTAACTCCTATTTTAAATAGGTATATTATTACATTTTTGAATTGAGCTTAAAATTCTAGAAAAAATTTGTCTCTTGAACTAACACTCTATTTTGTACCGTTTCTGTAAAATTTGTAATTTTTGAGAATGTTTGACAAATGCTTAAAAATTTAAAATAAAATTTTTGGCTAATTATAAGATCACTGTAAAAGGAAGTTGTGTGCGTGTATCACACCAGATTTTTTTAAGTTGTTTCATAGGAAAAACTTTATTTTTGACAATATAGGAAAGTTTTTTCAGTTATCTCTTTATTCGTTAAAACTTTGATAACCTTTACGTCTCGTAACCTCTATGTTGCATTATTTTGATGATTTTCCATATGAAACAACTTTAAAAAAATAACAAAACCTGATTTTCATCGTAGATAGGTGTAATTAAATATTTGAACGTAGTTTTCGATTCTAATCAACTTTTTTTAATAACAATTTTCAATATTGTCACAAATAAAGGTACTTTACTCTTGAGCAAAATTCATATTTTTTGACATTCCTCGTATACGGCTTTAAAAAAATTGATATCTGATGATTGCATTTTAAGTTTTGGGCCATGCACAACTTTTTATAAAGAATAACTTTTTTCGTAAAATTCATAATAAAAAAGTTTTCCATATGGTGCGAACTTAAGCAGACACACTGCATATCCGAAACTTTTCCCATGACTTTCTCCAGGTTTGATTTTAAAAATGTATTTGGACCTTAAGGATCGTTGGGGCAATAAAAACCATAGGTGGCGGCAATGAAAAACAAGTTCCCTGCTGAGTGAAAAAATATTTGCACAATGACACTATTTCCATTATTTCATACAATATAGTTCAACCCCCATTGATGCTTTTTGACTCTTACGGCTGGTCTTATAAAGACCACTAATCTGAGGTTAACTTTAATTCGTTGTTAAAATAAACAAAAGAGCATCAAAACGTTAGTGCTTATGGCATTTTATTCATTAGTAAACAAATTTTGATGCGCATTGTTTATTCTAACAACGAATTAAAGTTAAGCTCAGATTAGTGCTCTTCATAAGACTGGCTGCAAGGGAAGTTCCTATAGTATGGACTAACTCCTTTAAAAATTGCAAGTTTTTATGTCTCTTAGAAGGGATTAAAACATAAAAAGCTGAATTTTCTTAAGGCCGCCATATTGGATCCGCCATATAAAATTTTCAGAATTTGGGAATTTTTTCATCAACCTTAGGTCCAAAGAAATGTTTGTTCTGAATTTCAGGTGTGTAGGTGTTCGGAAAGTATAAAAATAAGTCGTTCACCTTTTTTTTGAGACCGACTCATTTCATCCCCTATAATTCAACCCGCATGTTTTATTTTGGCAATATTTGACTCTAAGGGCTGTTCCTAGGCGATGGACTAACTCCTATAAAAATTTCAAGTTTCTACGTTTTTTGGAAGGGGCCGAAATGTGAAAAGCTGAATTTACTTAAGGCCGGCATATTGGATCCACCATATTGAATTTTTAGAATTTGGGATTTTTCGCATCAACCTTAGGTCCCAACAAATGTCTGTTCAAAATTTCAGGTTTGTAGGTGATCGGAAAGTGCAAAAATAAGTCGGTCACCTTTTTTTGAGACGGATGCGAGTGGATTTTATATATATTGATTTTCCATAAGCAGCTTTTTGGTAGCACTAACGTTTACAGCACAAACTACTACTAAAGACTGTGTAGATGTCGGTTCACTTTCCAACAACATACACTGTCTGTGCTTAAATTCACGGAACTAGTAAGTAACCATGTATAACGAAGAATTATGGTCACAAAAGTTGCCACTAAATTTTGGTCATTTTGGTAGTATGTCAAACTTATTTTATAACTATAGAAAATCATTGTCCATAAAGCATTCTGTGGCACTTATATAATGTACAGTGGACAACAAGCAACTTCTAAAAATTAAAATAAAAATGTGTCTCTATACATTTTAACATCCTCCACCTCTCAAAGCTGTGTAAATGGAAACTGTCAGAATGCAAATGTTTTTGTTTTTATTGGCATCCATAGCCTACTACTAACAATTAACAGAACAGCCCTAGGATGAATAAAAAAGAAAGATCTTGCTCTTGAAAGGGTTTCATAGATTATTAGCAAAATTTTAAACATGCGCAATTCGCCAAGTCTTTCAAATGAGGTGTCTCTTAATCTACATCCTAACTCAAAAAAAATATGATATATTTGCTAACAAAAAACAAATGGTGATCATAAAAAAACAAAAAACATAATTCAAGACTTTTTTCCTCGTTGTATGCTACCAAAAACACTTGATTATTTGTTTTATTCCCACCTCCATAGATTTGAAATTTTTGCCATATTTCTTAGTTCAAAATTTGTTAAACCTAACTGATAATTTTCTCTTATTGAAGGTGAAATAGTCACCTATTGAAGTGATTTCGAAAAAGGTGTTACTGGTGATTAGCTTTACCTCTAAGTAAGTATAGGTTATCAGAGTACTCACTCTACAGACAAGATTAATAGCTGTCTGAAATTGTTTGTACAAGATCGATTTGGCGGAAATCAGTGGACTACAGAAACTGTACACATGACAAGCACTTTTCTTACTGATGCATTTGGTTCAGAAAACTTTATTCTCTTGGACTGCTCTGATAAAACTACCTACTTCACAGGTGTAAATAACCTGATGTTATCAAATTCAGTATTATATTTATATGTCTAAAGTTCTGTGCCCACAATCCACTTTTGTGAGTGTCTCTCTGCTGGCAGGTAAGTTTTCTGAAATCAAATTATTGTTTTATAATTCTTGTGTTGAGTAGGTACCATATTTATTGTTGTTCAAAAGCAAGAAATTACTTTAAAAATGGGCGTTAATTGACTACAAATCTAATAATTACATTGTAAACACATTTTCAATGAATTATAAAAATTGCTATCAGTAAACATTCCAATTCATAAGATAATGCACGCCTATATAATCAGCATAATATTTTTAAACTTGTGTGTTGTGCGTAACAGAATATTTTATGGGCCAAGCTGATATAGGTTTAAAATTAGAAATTCCAGTTATTTTTATAAAAACCAGATATTGCACAAACTGACCTTTCGTTTCTTCATGAATAATATAATGCTTATCTCAGTCCCATGGCATCAGCACCCAAGTGCGCCTTTAGATATCTCATCAAAAGCACCAGGTTATCAATTCTTAAATAATAAAAAACCATATTGGATTACAGCTTTTAAAAATATTTCAGCATCTCATGGATTGTAGACGAGTTATATCTTAAGGTCATTATTTAACTAAAAGTGTTCAGAAACAATCATGCACATAGTTCAAATTAAATTAAATAGTTTTCATTCAGTTTACATAATTTTAATCTTCTTGTTGTTATACAGGGTGTTATGGAAGTCCAAGTAATAATTTTAACCAGTTATAGAGTTCACCAAACTGAACAACTTTTTTATCTATCGTTTTTCTATTAATCGTATATTTTTTCAATCATTTCTCTTTCCTAAATTTGACGAGCCACTTGGTAAGCAAATACAAGTTAAAGGTGAATGGCACAAGTGTACTAAAACTGCTTAGTTCTTGCACAAAAAAACATTCGGTTAATAACTTACCTCAATTGATAATGTAAGTACAGTTACGGACACCTCAAAGTGCACGGTTTTTTGTTACTATGGTTATTTTTGCGATTTTTCGGCTTATTAAATGAGGGTTTCTCCAGTGGCGTTGCTTGTGATTGTAAGAATAGGTATTACTTTTTTAATGTTTGTATTTTAGCAAAGTTTCACAAGTAAACAAACTATACATGTAATAATATGTATTTAATAAATATGTATCAGTATTCAATTGCTTAAATTGCTACTACGCTTTGCAGTTTGTTTCGCATAGGGTTGACCAATGTTTCCATATTGTATCCTCGCAGTTCCTTCCAAGCATTTATTATTCTTTCCCATAATTCATCTGCGTTGTTTGGTGCAAAATCCCTGGTATAAATTTTTGTAGTTAAATACCCCCAAACATTTTGATAGGGTTCAAGTCCGGACTTTTTGCAGGCCATGGTAATAAATTGATATTATTCTCATCAAACCATCAATGAACAATCCCTGCTGCATGCACAGGACAGTTATCCTGTGAAAATAATGTTATCAATTACGTTAACGTAAACAAAATTAATTAATTAAGTAATATCTTGCCTGTTGAAAAGTAAATTGATTAGGAAAGGCCTCTCTTACAGATGGCAGCATCACATTTTGCAAAATATTGCGATAATTTTCAGCATTCAGTCGACCATTAATTCTATAGCATGCCCCAGATTCGTGAGCATTGATCCATCCCCATACGTTTACAGAGAATCGTCCACTACTTAAGGGTTGAACATAATATTGTTCCTCAAATCTTGAATTTTGTGGTCCATACACCCTTAATCGTCAATTGGTAAATGATTGAAATACCTTTTCATCTGAGAAAACAGTCCTGTTCCAAAAATCGTCGATTTCATTCAAATAGTCGGTTGCAAACTGTATTCTTCGTTCTTTGTTCTCTGAGGTTAAAAAAACTTTCTACTAGGTTTTATAAAAGTTTGTGTATGATATGTACCTAACTACAAGTAGATAGGTACTTAAAAATAGGTACATGTTTCTATTGTTTCTGATTATCTGATAGTAACATTTTGTAAAGTAGCAACAAATGACTTTTTTATCAGTTTATAATGGAAAGATTAAATAACATTAAGCAGGAATAAGAGAAAGTTGGGCAACCTTTGAGAAAAAAGGAGCACCTAAACCCTCATTAAAAACATTTTAATGAGTTTAAAATTGTTTTTATTAACAGTAGCGCAATATTTAAAATAATAAAAATTAACCACTGACGATATTGATAATTGCAAAACAGTTTTTACTACTAAAATATGCTGATAAACGTTGTAATCCATTTCATATATTGACTTTATAGGTATGAAAATTTACTAAAATTGTCTTGTGTTGTTTCTATTTATTAATTTATCAAATTTCAGTGGTTTATAAGAGGGAAAATTCAGTTCATAAATGCATTTTTAATATAAAAGTAATAACATTAGAAACATAACACTAAAAATAACTATAATCAAATTTAATGAGGCTCTTAAAAATATTCCATGATGATTTTATTAGTGTAACTGGATGATAACGTCTTGCTTGGGGTCAGAGTCGTTCAAAATCACCAAGTTGTGAAAGTACTGCCAGTTATTTATCTTTGTTGGAGCAATTTGTGAATTTGAGCAACAACTGCAAACCAGTAAGTAGCAGTACAAGTAGATTCGTGAGCTGTAATTCACTTAAAAATCAGTAACAAGGCACTGAACTTGATTACAGAGCAGTTCATCTCTATCTACAGGTAAATTTAATAATTGCATTTTTATTACTTTATTTGCATTTTTATTACTTTATTTGCATTTTGCATTAATACAAAAATGTACTATTAAGGCGACTGTTAAACAACATAAAATTTTAATTTAGTGCTTAAAAAGATAAATTGCTTAGACCCACACATCAGTATGGCAATTTCTAAGTCAAGGCCAATTCAGTTAGTAGGGCTTATAACGTACTAGTGCAGCATAGGTGTTTATTCATGCATCTGTTAGTATACAGTTTTAATTAATATAAATGTAAATGGGAATGTAGGTAAAGTCTATACATTACCCTTTTTCTGTGAAGTCAGAAATAACAAAACATAGCGTTTAAAATGTATGTCTTATATTACACTGAAATTCAAAAAGATCATTTAGATCGCAGGTAGTAGACTTTAAAAAGAATTTGACATATACCTAACCTTTAATGTAAGGTATGCTCAAAACAGCACATTATTCAAACCAAGACATTCTTGACCTATGTAACCCTACGTTTCTCCTTTTCGAAGAAGTTCCTTATGCTTAAAATAAGACTTTAGGTTTGCTCGCTTGGTTGTTATTGCCCGTTATTTTACTGTCATTTTCGACAAATGTCATATTGACAGTATTATAAAACAAGCTATACTTAAAGTGGACCTGACCAAAAACTGCATATTTTTTGTTTCGTCCAGTTTCTTATTGTTAAATAAAGCGAGAAAATTGTTACGTCACAGCAAAAGGGTAATGTGTAGACCTTAACTAAGTTTTATTTAATATTCTTAAGTAATTTAACATTTTCATACATTTATTTTAAAAAGTGTTCTGATGATTCCACCAGATAATGTATAGTAAAAAGGCAGTATTAAAATCAGGCGACTGAAAACATGAAAAAGTGTTTAGTTTTGTAAAAGCCTACCTAAGCCTTTTACCAGAACGTGTTAAGAATAAATCAGAATAGAAGAAACGTTCAACTGACTTAAGCGATGCAATGAACACTATTTACAATGACATACCTCTGTACCGCAATCAGTATATTAATTGATTTAACCAATTGTTAATTAGAGTAATTGAAATTTGAGTGCTATTGACATGTTCAAATTTAATCTTTACAGATTAATCCATTCAGCAGAGCAAAGGCCAATAATTTCAAAAATAAGTTTCATGGAGTAAATTTCAATTGCTGAAATCAGATCCAAATATAGTTGCATAACCAATCCAACCGACCAATGTTTTAAATATAAAATTTAAGTTTTGCATGTATTTACCATCTTATTACTTTAACGGCCCCTTATTAAATGTCTACTATTTGATACTCAATAGAATATACCTTTAATATACATATACACTCTATTCACAACATTATACCTGCTTTATTTTTTAAATAGATAATCCACTAAAACATAAAGATGCTGTCAAAGATCCGAGGGGCAGCCCAAAGAGTAGCAACAATACAAGGCCAGAGAGCCTTAAACACAAAGCAGGTAATTGAACGCGAAAGTCAATATGGAGCACATAACTACCACCCTCTACCTGTGGCTCTAAGCAAAGGAGAAGGTAAGTTTTCAATGAGAAAGTTACAACCATTTCAAATTTTAAATTACCACCAGGTGTGTTCGTATGGGATGTTGAAGGAAAAAGGTACTATGACTTCCTCAGTGGATATTCAGCCAACAATTTTGGGCACTGCCACCCAAAAATCGTGTCGGTACTTCAAAAACAAGCCGGAGTATTACACCACACATCTCGGGCGTTCTATTCTGATGTTTTTGGAGACTATGCTGAACGTATTACTAAAATGTTCGGCTATGACAAAGTGTTGCCTATGAATACCGGTATGAATAACAATAACTAATACCAATAAGGTTTCTATTAAATGCAAATTTTAGGTGTGGAAGCAGATGATGCCTCATGTAAATTAGCCCGCAAGTGGGGGTACTACAAGAAAAACATTCCGAAGAATCAAGCTAAGATTATTTTTGCCAATGAGAATTTCTGGGGGCGGTCCTTGGCTGCAATTTCGGCATCAACTGATCCTGTTAGCTACGAAGGATACGGGCCTTTCATGCCTGGATTCAGCTGCATTCCTTACAATGACCTTTCAGCCCTTGAAGTGAGTCATTTTCTTAAAAGTGTTACCTAACACAAAAGCAGTTACCTAACACAAAAGCAAGTTACGATAGTAATGTCAATTTATAGGAAGCACTGAAAGACCCAACAGTGTGTGCCTTTATGGTGGAGCCCATTCAAGGAGAGGCTGGAGTTGTGGTTCCTTCAGAGGGGTATCTTAAGGGTGTTAGAGACCTTTGTACTAAGTACAACGTGCTGTGGATAGCGGACGAGATTCAAACTGGACTGGGAAGAACTGGCAAGACGTTGGCTGTGGACTATGAAAATGTCAAACCCGATATTCTTGTATTAGGAAAGGCACTTGGAGGTGGTGTATACCCCGTCTCGGCATGTTTAGCTAATGATGATATAATTCTTGTTATGGAACCAGGTATGTGGCATTTAACTGTATAGTTCGATGACGATTAACATTACATTTTTTAAGGAACCCACGGCTCGACCTTTGGTGGCAATCCATTGGGGTCACGAGTAGCTATTGCAGCGCTAGAAGTATTAGAAGATGAAAAATTGTCGGAAAATGCCCACAAAATGGGCCAAATCATGAGGGATGCCCTAGGAAAATTAAAATCCAACAGAGCTGTGACTATGGTGAGGGGAAAAGGCCTGTTGAATGCTGTTGTTATGAACAAAGGTGGGTAAATTAATAACTCTAAACTTAATTTTCAACTAATTCATCTACGGATTGTCTTTTAGAATTTGCAAGAGGTTGGGATGTATGTCTAAAGCTAAAGGAAAATGGACTAATAGCCAAACACACACATGATAATATAATTAGATTTTCACCTCCATTAGTAATAACTGAAGAACAAACGAGGGAAGCAGTTGAAATTATAAAGAAGACGCTGGAAAGCTTTGGTGCATAAAAGAGAGAACTGGGAAATACCAATCATCACAAACTGTTAGCTTTAAGTAACCGTCATATTCATCATCACTATTATTACTAATAAAGTTACTTTGTTTATATGTTTTTCATTAATAAATCTAATTAAGCTAAAAATAGAGATACTTTGGGCAACAAATTCAGATATAGTTGGTAGTATGTTCAGTATTACAAACAAACACAAAATTTGATGAGAATTATTTTTAAACCATGCACAAAGTTTTAATCGAAGCACTTTGTGCTTCAAATTCCGATTGTGTGTTGCCTTTTGAAGCAAATTAAATATATATAGCACAAGTATTGTGCAATAACACTAGTGTAGGGTTACATTTCTACATTCTATTGTCTAATTTCTGTAGCTTGAAAGCATTAAAACTTGTAGAGAATGCAACCTACATTTGCTACTACAAATGACCCATTTATATTACGTTTAATTTTACTATCTATGTAATTAGTCAAAAGTAGATTACAGAAGAAAGTTACAAAAAATATTAATACTAATTCCCTACTTTTAACCAAACTTGTGTGTGATACAAGTTGCAGTTATCAGTTTGTCACAAGCAGAATTAGACAGTACCAAACAATATAATAAAAATAAAACAAATACATTTTTTTTTTGGGTAAAGAGTGAACCAAGAGTCCACACGTACTGCGGCCTCAATGGGCCTATTCTACTACCTCCAAGTCACACAGTGTATGTGTGTATGTTTTATGGTAGTCTTGTTACTCTACCTCATAGACCAGTCTTCAGAGGAAAGGGACGTTAATTGTATCCCAACGTCAAATGGGCGTCCGGCTCAGTACCGACCCAGTGGACTGCGGAACAAGTTCCGCCTATCAATGAATTTGAACCGAGCACTTGTTTATTGCAACCCTATCCACTGCACCACCAAAGTGGTTTAAGCAAATACATTTAGTTTTATTTATAGTCTGTTCACTAAACATAAAAACACAAAGTGGCCTTTGATTTCTAAAATTTCATGAGTGTACTTCCAAAATGCATCTTTTGTCTAGGAATGTACTTACATAAAGTTACTAAAACAAATAGGTTATAAGAATGTGACATTTGATTAGCATGTGTCATAACTACTTTTAAGGATGTTAAACAAATACACTGTTGGATACTATTGATGTAGCATTTATTAATAAGTATTTTTATTACATTTTATAAAAGTTCAGGCAAGAATTTCCAGAATAGTATGTACCTACTTTGACACTGAATTAATGATATTTATTAATTGTTATTTTTAAATTCAAAGTCAACTTTATGCAGGTATGGAAACCTTTGCAAAACAAAATACAGAATCCCTAGCAGACAAATTATATGTTTTTGTGTTTACTGAATGGCCTATACGTAAAATTTGTCTACTAGGGATTCTGTATTTTGTTTTGCAAAAGTTTCCATACCTACATAAAGGTGACTTTGAATTTAAAAACGACAATTAATAAATATCATTAATTCAGTGTCAAAGTAGGTACATACTATTCTGGAAATTCTTGCCTGAACTTTTATAAAATATAATAAAAATACTTATTAATAAATGCTACATCAATAGTATCCAACACAGTATTTGTTTAACATCCTTAAAAGTAGTTATGACAGATGCTAATTAAATGTCACACTCTTAACCTATTTGTTTTAGTAACTTTTTGTAAGTACATTCCTAGACCAAAGATGCATTTTGGGAGTACACTCAAATTTTAGAAATCAAAGGCCACTTTGTGTTTTTATGTTTAGTGAATAGACTATATAAAGAAGTTTTCTTTTATTTTCAGCCGATATGCAAGTGTTATTTTGATTGTAAAAAAGTAACAGGCGAAAGGAAGCGTGAACTTTTCAACAAATTTTACGTAGAAAGTGCTGCGGTTCAAGGAACTTATTTGATGGGCTTGATAAATTTTTTTCCAATAAGAAGACGTCGACATGGCAGTTATGAAGATCCTGCAGATAGCTCGAGGAAAACAACTATCTCATATACGGTTCCGATTGAAGATGGTTCATTCATTCGTGTATGTTGCAAAACATTCATGGAAATATTTAAAGTTACCCAAAAGCGTCTTTTTGTCATTTCCCAAAAGAAGAAATCAAATGATACAACTTACCAGGATAAAAGAACCAATCACAGGCCACCAAAATTTACTCCAAGAGATCGAAGCCTTGTAAGTCAGCATATTGTATCCATACCATGGGATGAATCTCATTATTCTCGAAATAAATCAAGCAAAGAATACATTACTCCAGACTTAAATATACATCGATTGTATAAGGTTTTCAAAACGAAGTATCCTCAGTCTATAATAAGCTATAAATTCTACAGGGGCGTTTTTAAAAAGGATTTCCCAAATCTGAGTTTTCATAGATCTAGAGCGGATACCTGCCATAAATGTGACCGGCTAAACTGTGAGGTGAAATTGAACAACTCAAGCTCTGCTGCTAAAACTCAGCTTAAACTTCATCACCAAAAAGTTGAACAATATCTAAAGTACCTTGACCTGCAGCAGGTGATGTTTTTTCCGACATTAACACACTCAGATATGTTTTACCTAAGTCAGCTTTCTTGCTACAATCTTGGTATTCACGTGGCTGATACAAACCAAGCTTTTATGTGTATGTGGCACGAAGGTATGTCTGGCAGAGGGGGCAATGAAGTAGCATCCTGCTTACTTTCGTTTTGCAACCGTGGTGTTACTAATAAAAAACACTTATTACTTTGGAGTGACAAATGCGCGGGACAAAACAAAAAATCGAATGGTTTTATTTGTTCTGGTATTCTTAGTTGCCCATGGAGTATTTGAATCAATAGAATACAACTTCTTGGTAAGCGGACATATAGTACATTTTTTTTCTATAATAATTTTCAAGGTCAACTTTCTAGGGAATAAGTTGCATTCCTGCAGGGTCCCTAGTTTTAATAATGTTGGTACATAGATTTTTAGTTCTTTTCTTCCACTAAAAAAATTATTGTCATTTTGACAGATATGTCATAATTTAATATCGCTTGCTTCGTTTTTGCATTTAAAATATTTCTTGGTTTTCGTTTTTTATCCGATAATATTGATGATGATGATGATTCCATGTTAAAAAAAGAAATTTGTCAAGAGTTCAAATTAAGAAACTTTGACATTCAAAATTGACACATAACCATAATTTTTGAAAAGTTCTACCAACACGAGGTATAAAAATTGCCTAGCGTTTTAATCACATGTCTACCAACATTGTAACACTTTGACAGTTATTATAGAAAAAAAACGTACTTTAGTTTCATGTCATGTGATAGGGATTTTGGCTTAATCGAGAAAAGAAAAAAAATTATGAAAGCAATGATACCAACTGACTTGCACGAAGTGGTTCGCTCAGCAAAATTTGACCCTTCTTACTCTATTATTGACATGGCAACAAATGGATTCTGGGATATTAAGTCTGCAGTGGATTCTTTTCTAAATACAAAAAAATTAAATATCAGCAAGGCAGTATAATTTAAATTTAACAGTGCTAACCCTACGCTTATGATGACCGAGGAAACAAACGTACTGAAAAAAGGGGTAACACTATCTCAACTAAAAGCTGCAACCAGAAAATAAGGTATCTGCTAACAAGAAGATGTATTTAAAGTCTATGTTACCCTATTTACAAAATAAAGAACATAAGGGTTTCTATCATGAAATTTTAGGGATGAATAATGATGATTAGGTGAGCGCAATGTCACTTATCACCCTAATGGTAATTGGTACTTGTATCTTTGGTAGTGAAAATGGAACCTGGCATATGGGTCCTTTCCAACATTTTCAGTTTTGAAGCCACAGTTTGGATTACTCGTGTTTCTTTTTGCTGAATAGCTGCCAATGTTTTCCGTTTAGTACTTAATGCACTTATTCATATGTAAAAGTTAAATACATATTTTTGAAGCGTATATAATGTATTTCAATAACAAAAGACTAATGTTTTGGTACTTGGTTCCCTTGGTACTTCCACTCCTCAATTGACGTGACACACACGTCTGGATCGTTCTCCTTTATTATATAGATAATTTATGTCATAATAAAGAAATGGCCTTGACGCGCAGGTGAATATTTCTGGAACCAGTAGCTGTCAAAGTCAGTTATCAAAGGTAATTATAAATGTACATACTTCACTTTATTCATTACATAACGCTTTAATTATTTAAAAAACAGTTTACCTCTTATCACCGTTGTCGTCTACTGTTATAATTATTAATTTCTTCTGTCATGCATAATGTATTCCGTCGACGTCGACGTTGCACATACATTTTTCCGTTCTTGCAAACTCACATTTTTGAATTTATTCTCTGCTAAAGTTTTGACGTCCTCTAATTTAAATGTTGTGTTACTCGCAACAACATAGTTCTTTACTAAAACCCATATTTTCCCAATATGGTTTAGTTTTGGATGATAAGGGGGTAATCCAAGGACTACGTGTGACCATGTTCGGCTAATAATTTCTCCGTCATATAACCTTTATGTGTAGATCTATGTAATTTTCTTTTACCATATAATTGTTTTTGTTTCATTCAACTGATAATGATAACCACTTTTGCAAAGGATTCCATCTTGGATTAGCATCCCTTACCTATGCTTTACTTTGTTGTGATATATTTTTGAAAATAGAAATAATTAAGACCTATGCTGCTGTTTTTACAATTTTAAAATACACTTTACTTTTAACCTTGTGCTAAAATATGGAGGGTAATTTCAATTAGCATTTGGTGTTTTTTATATATCATTTTCTTTTTATTAGTTCAGATGCAACCCTGTCGTTCATCGTTAGATGTTTATGAAGGTACAATGAGTTGCTTATCGTGCTCAATTATTTAAGTCGTTATTATCATTGATATGACACCTAAATAATATTTTAAAAACTCAGGTTTCATTATTTATTATAGATATAAGCCGTTCACGACCTTTTTGGGACAGAGTTGGCTATGATTTTTTCTTTTCATGTTGGACTAACTGATTCGATGATGTAGCGGATGCAACTTTTTTTTTCTGTCAGTGTCTGTTCGACATTTTCTTGCCACCACATTGCCAGATTTAATATTTTAATATTCGTAAGAAAATAAATGATTTATCAAATGTGTAAAAATAATTTTAATTTCCGTCAAAGGAAAAGTCAAAATGCCCAAAATAATTTTGTTGCAACAAAAAATTTCCACTAAACGATGCTACTTCCAATTTAAGAAAAACAGACCACATTTAAAAGAAAGCGAGTCGATGTGGAGACTAGAGAATATCCGGCAACAATGTACCTATTCAGAAAATATAACCTTAAACTGAAAACAACCTAACCTAACACAAAAATTGTCAATTTCCATGAGGGAGTTTAGTTGCAACAGAGGTACTGCCAACAAAATTACTAGATGGTCATAGCCTCACCTGACCCAAAAAGATCGTGAACGGCTTATAGATTAATGGAGGATATTCTATAAATTTTCATAGAAAGATCAAATTTCAATTTGTTGTAAAAACCAGTAGCAGTAATAAGTCTCTTCACATAAAATGATTTATTTTAGTGTATAATTTTATGCACAGTTTATGGCTAATAATAAAATAAAAAGCAATTTCATTATCAAAGATAAATCTATGGTTTATTATGGGAACATATGTAGGGAATACATGTTGGTCTATAGCTCCTCTTACTTTAACACAGCTGTTCTTTTATCCGTTACAAAAACTCTCATCATTTATATTGCTTGGTGCGAACTGTAATCAGAAAGAGAGAACTCACCAATCTGTTGTATTTGGAAATGATTTACATGAAAACATAAGTACCGAATAGCTAAGTACAACAATTAATTTACAAATTTTACAATATAAATAATTACACAAAATTATATAACTGCTCCAATATTTGCAAACTGCATACACCACTTTCATGTGACCAGGAACGTGAAAACGAAATAACATCTAGAGTATTATGTACAAACAAGAATATATACTAATTACTTATTGTCTTAATAACGTAACTATAATAAAATAATTAAATTACCCACAAAATTGTGATTAAATTATTGTAATTTAAAACTTAGAGCAAATTTACTATAAAATCACTACTTTAGACTGGACTTGTAGCCTGGCTTTAGCTATTAAATAAATTATATATTTGTTCATTCAATTAAAACTGCAGTTCGCTAATTCACATCAGCATCATGAACCCAAAAATACACGTTACTTTCAACGTTTAATGCTCATGTACAAAATCGTTTAAAATAATTATCAAAATTAAGGTCTACTCTAAAATTATCTGGCTAACGGCCTACAAGCTGCTTGCTTTAAAAAATAAAAGGCTGACATAAGTAATTCAAGAAATTAGAGAAAGGCATATGTACAATGTAGTACAGTTGATGTAATTTACTCGTTAGACACCTGATGGCATAGCTAGTTCCAGTGAGAGCTGCCTGTGTGTCTAAAATGCAGTCTATAGGAACATAACTAATGTATTTACAGAACTAAGTACTAGTGGCACTTCTTCACCGTTTCCGACTAGCTACGGCTGCGACCAGAGCGGCACCACGACCACTGCCGTCTTCTGATAACATTAGATCAAACTGCAAGGCAAACAGTATGTTAGCTTCTAAATCAGATGTGAGATTTTTCATTCATACTTACTCTTACGTGGGGATTAGTGAGCTCGCTGATTTTTTCCATCATCAGATTGTGGAAATGTGGGTGGTATCTGTAGACAGAACCGTCAATGCCCACAGTGACATGGGGCTCATCCATTTTGTTGAGGAGGGTGGCAATGCCACATGACACTAAATGAGCTGCACGCCGAGATACACATTCGCACACGTACCGCACATTGATGAAGTCTTGCTCAGTTGCATGCTTGAGATCTGCAACAAAAAAGGGGACTTTTAATGACTGCAAAAGAATTGTTGATTCGTACGACTGTAGTTAAGATAATTTATAACTATGAACCAACTGTTAACAATTTACCCGGTTAGTCAAAAGTTAGCGGACTAACTAAGTTAATATTAATCAGTTAACCACGATCACATGAAATCAGTTGACTAGATATTTTTTTTGTAACTCTATAACTGGGAAGAATTGTAAATAAACTCGATTCACTATAGTCCCGGATTGTCAATGTCAAAATCCAATTAAAACAATCCCTTGTATCATGGTTAATACTTTTAAGTCAAGCTATGGGCATGGCTAACTAAAATTTATATAGCAAAGCTATCACGGCTATTCCATAAGTGTCACTTTCATTGTTGTAAAATGTTCTTATGACAATTGCCAACGCGTACGGTTTTTGGCGCCATCAGGTGGTGAAATAGAGCACCTAAATCTGGTTCTGGTTGTTGTCTTTACTAAAGATATTTTTTTGGTTATAAACGGTTTTAAAATAAATGTTTGTAAAACCTACAAAAATGGAATTTGGATCATTTAAGTCTGCACGATCTTGAATTTTAACTGTTAAATGTGCAGGTAATTCGACATCTTCGTTTTCAGTTATGCTTGATGTAGTTGGAAATGCTGCAGAACTAGTGAAGTTACTATAATGTGCAATTTTTGAGGATGGCAGTCTTCATAATACCACAGCGTAATAGCAGACGAAGAGCATGCCCAGCAATTCGAGCATTGTTGCGCCATTTGAAGCAACTTTCTATTGCATGTGTGCAATCATTGCCTCCACTGCATCCGAACTAAATGAACCTGTTAATACATAGTAAAAACCAGCTTCTTGAAGTAAAAATGTGATGTATAATGATGTACTTTTAGCAGTCAATTTCAAGACGTGAGTCTTTCATTGGATAAACCTCGCAAACCAACAGATGCAGAAGAATTTTGCATAGGATCGATATAGTTCTGAAGTATTACGTCCAATCAATAGTCTTTCGTCAGAAACATGAACCAACGGTGCAGTGCTGCTATCTAATTTTTGCAGAAATTGTTCTATTACACACATTTCACAGTAGATGCTGTTGACATTTTGAAATTCAATTTGTCCTGCTTTTAAAAACTGTAAAGAGGCAGTGGCGGTGGGTGAAAAAATCTGAACAGCATGTAAAATATAATTTTTTTCAAAATCTGATGAGTACAAATTCTTTTTCGTTAAGTACCGTACAAGCTTACTTAAAAGGTAGTCCATTTTGCAGATCATGTACTGGTTTTAGGAAAGGATGTTCTATGTAGTTTTTTAGAATTCCACCACAAAAAATCTAAATCTAAAAATTATTTGCAACAATTCTTAGAACAACGAAACCACAGTCAGAAGACTTAAAGTACTCTCATTGTTAACGAGTAAAAGTAATTAATTCTCAAAGAAAAATGAAAAAAATATCGTGCTGGAATGATGTATCTTGTTGACAATCCATGTACTTACATATAACATAACAACACATTTTGTTTGTTATTTGAGGTTTATTGCAAACGGTTGTATATTGAGTATTATCTACACCATAGATGCGATCTTCCGATCTGCTATACTGCACTTTCTCCTTAATTGACATATTGTCAATAATTAAGAAGCAAATTCTTTCTGCTGGAACTGTTAATTAGGCGACTTTAGCCATTAAACGTTGCTTAATTAATTCATCTGAACAATTACAGTCACCAAGATACCATAACAATGTTTTTGATGGTAAACTCGCTAAATAGTTTCTGCAGTGCTGATATCCTTTAGGAGAGCGAAATCTCCATACTGTACACATATTAATCGAAACTTCTGACTAACGAGGAGCTTTTTTATCATAATTAAGAACAATTTTTGCACGAAATTCTGCTTTTTTGTCTCCATCGTCAGCATCTTGGAATATTTTAATGGAAAACATTTAATTTGCCCCAATTTTTCTGTATATCATTCTAAGTGGTTTTATTTTTAATAAACTTTGAATAATTAACACTAATCCGCTTTAGCTTTAAAGTCAACATTTTAATAGTAGGTACATATACTGAAGATCTGCAATTTGGGCTGGAGATATAAGTTCAGCTTGGGTTTCTTTTGAATGGTTTTTGTAAATGTTCTTGTTCTTATTTAATTTCAAAATTAGGTAAAATTTGCTAAAAAATGTACATAATGGTACTTCTAATTAATGTGATAAAAAATATGTATTATTTACAGTTCCAGTTGGTGTAGCGTTTTTAATCAAACAAGTATTTTTGTCAAGTACTTTTAGAGAATTCTCATCGAAATGGTTAATACACAAAGTAGAGTATTCAATAAGTTTAGAAATATATGTAATACATGAATAATAAATATTATAAATAAAGGTAATTTAATTAGTTTTATTATTAATTAACACGTTGAAGGACAGTTGCCGACTTCATATAGGGTTGTGTTGTGATACACTGCGATGCTTATCAGCGTTCTGCACAAGTAGGAGCAAAGAGGTAGATAACTGTAAGAGAGCTGTTTGGGGCAAATAACTCGTGTTTGTGTGACACTGATATGACTGTGTACGTACCAGTGGTGACAGTAACAACTGGATTATGTACTATTATTTTATATGGAAAATTAGATGCAGTGCAGCGTTCAGTTATACTGGTAGATACAATTAAGGACGCTGCTCAGCGTTAGTGTCCTTCAACGTGTTAACAATATCACTCCTGAATTAGCTTTGAGCCATTTGGTACGAATCTGCATATCGCTTGGAAATTCAAAAAGTGGTTTGTTTGGATTTCCACAGGTAAACCACTTTCTAACCATTTTAAATAGCTTTGAAAGAACCTGTTTATATAAAAATTACTGACTCAAACTACGGCAATATGAATTTGAGGATATAGTTGATTGAAATATGACAAGTTTTCAAATCTACCTATTCAGCAGTATTTGTTTTTAATTTGAATATCGCGGTAGGCCCTGATTAAAAGTTCAGAATAACACTAAGAGGTGGCGCCAAATGACATTTTGTCATGGCATGCTTTACAGAATCATGTTTTTATGGTGATTGTAATGGCTGTATTAGCGTAAGCTAACCTAAATATTAGTTGGCTATGCTATGGGTAACTAGAAACAATTAATTAAGTTACTAATGTCGAAACTATAAATTATAGGTTATGGTTAAATCAAAATATTTTTCATTTCGAACTTACTTAAGCAAAAATAAATAAAAGTTGCCAGGTACAAAAACGCAAAATTTTAAAAATTACACCTTTGCGTTGTCCAACCTAGTAGTAACAAAAAAACCAATAGAAATTCAACGGTGCTACCATAAAACGTAATTTTTGACAATCCGGGACTGTAGTGAATAGAGTTTATCTATAGCCGTAACGCAAACGTTCTCTTCTGACTATGCCAATCTTGATTAATTGTCAAAATGATACTGGAATAAAAATGTAACTTACGCAATTCTTCCAAGATTTCCTTGCAGTTTGCATATGTGCCTGGTGGATCTGATTCGATTTCTGATACGTATTTGGTATAGAAGCGACCTCTGGTAAACAGGAGCTCTGAACCCTTGCCTCCAAACAGGAGGCCTTCCTTGGTAAACCTTTCCAAGGCTAAGCGCACCAACTCGCCCATGTACATTCCAGAGATCATCTTTTCGTGCCTAAAGGGCATTCAAAAGTATTAAAGAGTACAAATACTTTTTCCAGAATACTTACAATTGCTTGCCAGGATTTATAGAATGCTTGTCAACCTCACGATCATAATCTGTCCTCACAATTTCTAATTTGCCATCATCTCCAAATGCACCCCATTCAGTGTTAACGAGCACATGTCCGGACCCGTTGTCTGTGTCATCAAACAGCTCACAGTTCTTTTGCTTTTCCACATAACATGCGTTGCTTCCAGTACCTTAAACAGCAAATTATTTTGAAACTTGGTTGAGCGGATGTATTGAAACGTACAATAAAGAGACTATCTAACTAATGTTCATGCAACATGCAAACTAATGCAGCAAAATTTAGCTAGTTGACAGTATAAGCTATGTTGAACCAGACAAAATATTCTCTTTTAACGTAATGGAAATGTAACAAATTCAGGATGCTCACAAATTTAATATTGCGTTTGTTTGTTGCAATACTACTATTATCCATTTACTTGACATCTGCACCGTCAATGCAAAATTTTTAAAAACTCTCTTGACTATACTTCCAATTAATTTAATTGTTAAAATGTGAAAAATAGTAGTAGTGCCAATATACTGTCAGTTTGACAGTGTGGATGTCAAGTAAATGGATAATATAATTTTCAATCTCTTTTAGTTACGGTCAGAAAAGTCTATTTTATTAATACTTTACATAGAGCATGTTTGGAGTATCAAATGGTACCCATTTAACGTGTTAGCATGTTTAAGAAAACATCAAATAAATAGAGCTCCATTAATTTATGGCGTTTTGACAACATACAATTTTGAAGTTAGATGTGCTTTGAAGTATAGTATTATCAAAAATTATTTTCATTTAGTATGGCCATGGAATAGTTCCCAATAACTATAACTCACAAAAGTCAAATGTCAGATTTGAAATTTAAGTATAAATATAGTTGCATTCATAAATTAGGAAAAAATCCTAGCCATATTAGATGGATATAATTTTTGATTATAGGTACTTTATTTTTTGTATTGCATTTGTACCAGGTGATTGTAAATATTTGTTGTATGAATAATATGTTGGTGCCACTGACGCAAAACCTAACCTGCTAACGTCGAATTTGACATAGACTTACAGTGCCACCAACATATTACTCATACGGCAAATATTTCAAAGGGAACTTGATGGAAAAGCATTTATAATCACCCGATATGATTTGTATAATATTGGGTGTAAAATAGAATAATCACTTATAATACCATGAGTAGTCAAAGTTATGTCGATTATTTTTGCAGTGGTATCACGAATGTCCATTGCGCTTCGGTCAAAGCGAACATGAGTAATGATAACACAGCAAAAATAATCTACTTAACTTTGACTAAGAATGGCATTCGAGGGACTATTTAATGAACCAAACTACTTTTTCAAATTAGCTTTTAGTAAATCTAGCAACAAACTACGCAATTTCTATAGTAACAGAAAACTAAAATTGATCTTTTCTAATAAAAGCCAAATTTGTTTAAAATAGTCAAGATAAAATATGGCTTGAATTAAATGGACCTAAAATAATATTACGATTAAGCAACGACATTAAATAAAAATGTAACCTCAATATATAACATCAAACTGGTACGACATAATCAATTACTTTTATTCTTCAGTTACTGCTCACGGTACATACTTTGTAATCCACAAAATCTACTCTTTGTTTATGATTAACAAACAGGTATAAATTTAATCACTTTAATTACAATACTTGCGGGAAGTGAAATGTTAAAGCTGCAAGTCGCTTTCTGTCAGTTTGTTGTTATTTATATTTCATTTTTATTCATGATTACATTGCTAACACTTCCAACCTGATAAATTTAAAAAAGCTAATATTATTTAGTTTTGTGAAGACGATTCAAAAATGCCTTCCAGATTATTCACAGCATTTTCAAAACACTTTGTGAATGCTAAAAAACCCGTAAGTGTTGCCATTCAACGGCTGTCTAGTGGCCTAAAAGAGACAGCATCTACCATCGCTCAGCAGACTGGGCCTGGCAAAGAACTTCCCGTTTCATGGCTACTAACAGTCGTGGCTTATGGATTAGCCAGCGGAGGAGTAATCACATACGTAACTGAATGGAAACCGGTTTTGCAGCAAATGCCTCTTTTGAGCGGGAAGTTCGCTGATGATTACGTCGATAGAATAATGTATGTATATATGTAACCAGTAAAACATCAAATACTCAAAATTGTTCATTATTCAATTCAATTTGAAAGTGTTTACATAAAATATGGCATATCTAACCTCAATATTAATTGATGTTACCAAATTGCCATGAAATAATTAATGAATTAGCGTTTACAATAATATTACGTAAAAACTGATTAGTATCACCTTTAATCCACCACCATTATTAGTAATTTTTCACAAATACAAATTAATAACCTACCGACTATGAGCCCGATCTTGCAATTGTGGTTTTTCCACGCACACGACATGAGCGTTCCAGTCGTGTCATTCAGAATGGCAGTAACTAATATCTTAACGTCCTATAAAGAAGGAAGAAAGCATGCATTAAAAAAATTTAAAAAATAAAAGTCTGGTTCTTCAGTAGTCAGCGCAGCCTGCCTGTAGAACGTGCAAATGTGCTCCATCTAAACTATACCATAAACATATCTAAGCACTATGCATTCTTCTATGGTGATTGAGCAACGTGATGTCTGATATTTTGCACAGATGCGACAACTTGAGAACTAGGTGCAGAGGGAAGTTCTCGCCATTATCGCACTGCTTTAGTCAGATGTTAAGTTATAATCACGTGCATCATGACTTACCAACGATAATACCTATTCGACATTTGTGGTTGAGCCACGCACAGGACATTAATGTCCCAGTGGAATCATTTAAGATTGCCATAATAGAAATTTCGATATCCTGAAAATATTTTTACTTATTCCACTATTTAGATTTTAAATTTACTTTTACAAGACACAAACAGCTATTACAAAAACGGATAAATCCTATAGTGGAAAATAAAAATACAAAGTTATAGTTACTGCAAGAATCAATACTAACCCCTCGCCTAGCAATGGCATCCTCCAGTAGTTTAACTACATCATTGCCAATAACACCGGAACAGTTAAAACCCTTGGTCCAAGATGCCAAGATGCCCTTTGTGAGTCCTAATTGTTGCAGCGGAAAGCTAAAGGTGAAGCCCAGTGGCAACGTTTCATGCATCACTTTTTCTTCCTTCATAAACCTTGCCATGCAGTCGGCAATGTGATCAAATAGCTGTAATAAGGCAACGTTTGCTGATTAGGCGTGCTTTCAAATAAATATTGAAATCAAACAACTCGTTAAGAGAATTGAGTTTTTATAATGCAACGGATATAAATAGAAATAGAAAAGTTGTAGGAGTGGGCAACCCTCTAACACTAACGCATATGAAATAAAAATAAAGTCTCTATATTTAGGCCTACCTGCTCTCCTGAACCCAACATGATGTGCTGCGGGATAGCAAAGATCTTAGACCGCATCTCAAAGTGGTTCTCGCTCAATTCGATAAGCAATACTCGAAAGTTGGTACCTCCCAGATCCAATGCCAAAAATTTGCCTCTTTCTGTAAAAAGGTGAGAAAACCAATGACTGATAGAGCTTCATAAATTTGTTGAGCACAAAAAGTGAGAAGGTGGATAAAGAAAAGCTGGATTTATATGCATTTGTATTTTTTTTGCTAGTTGATTTCATATTGATTTAAGGTTTGCTTTGCGTTTCAGATTATTATAAATAAGATAATATCATTTTTATTGTGTATATAATTGCATATTTTGCAATCAAGGCATATTTTATAATATGTGTATATTTCTTGGCATATAGGTACAGGACTTTTTGTGAGTTTTTAAATTAGATAGTTATGAAATTTTTTAAAACTTAAAGCATGTTCGGGTTTTCAAGAAATTTAAATTTAAATTTTTCTTAGAAATGCTAAAATATTGCTATGTACATCTTTACGTAATTTTAATCAATACTTTAAAGGGCGTATGCCGTATTAAGAAATACAGTGGAACCTGCCGATGTTGCAGAACAAAATACAAAGTGAATTAGCTACATTGCCACTCACTTAACAACACTGGTTCAGACAATTAAAGCAATATAATCAACAGATGAAAACCTAGTAAAAAATTGAGAAAGAATAGCAAACATCCAGAAATCTCTTGGAAGTGCATCAGGCAAAGTTGCTAAAAGTGTATAATGTATAATAAACTTTGAAGCTACTTTAACAAAAATCCTGGATTTTCCATTTTATCAGAAATGATGCGGTCAACTGCAGAAAACTTGCAACAGTATAAATATGTGCTATTATTATTTTACGAATCATTATCACGATATAAAAATATTTTATTGGAAAGGTGACAAAATTTTACTACAGAAAATTTAGAAAAGTGTCTCCTTTCGCATTTTAATAGTAATTAAACGATAATTGTACTTGTTTTTAATTTAAAAGAAACTTGTTTTATCAATATTAGAAAATGTGTGCTTATTTTGACTTTTTAATGCATATTTTGCATTTTTAGGTGCATATCTATCTGCACATTTCGCCTTTTGTAAGTGCATATAAATCCGGCGTTTATTGATAATTATTAAATAAAAGTACCTGTTCCATTGGGAAGATCCTGAACGTATGTGACGAAGCATTTTACTATTGAGCTGGGATGTGTCTTCTTCCCCAGCCCCTTGTTAACGTCATCTTGAAACCTTTTCATGATTTCCTGACATTGCGAGTCGGTGAATACTAACTCCTTGCATTTTTCACGAATCTAGAATAAGAAAATTGGTATTAATAAAACAGCGGGATTTGAAAATAAAAATCTTTGCAGAAGCTGCGCTTGAGGCAATTAGATTCATACATCGAATTGCGACGAATTAACTGATTTCTATGTAACATAAAAACGACTCCAATAATTTAAGGTCATGTCAAATGTGTGTCTGCATCAGTTAAAACCAGTTTCAGTTCCTGATAATTGTCAGACTTAACATATTTAAGGTCGCGTTAAACACTATCAGACAGAGAATGAGCCTCGCTACACCTGCTGTGGAAGGTCACCTTGACATTTCTTAATCGGCCACTACCAAAATTATCAGCGTTTATTAGGCAGATCTCTATTCATCTGCTTTTGTCAACAAAAAGTTTATGAACTGTATAGACTTCTAGGAATAGTTTATTTATGTATTTCGTTTCGTAACATGTACGCATCACAACATATTTCGGGGTTTGTATAAAGTACGTTTTTTTCCTATAGAAATTTTGAAGGTCAAAGAATTTAGGATTTATGTTGGCATTACTTGGATTCCTTTAAAAAATATATGTTGGTAGAATTTGTTTTAATAACTTTTAGAACTAAAAATTGGTGGAAAATTTTAAATCTGGCATTAAAGGAGTTTTGTTTTTAGGTAATCTTTCGTAAACTTCTTCTTCTGTCCTGTTAAGCTGCAGATCCAACAGTTCCTTTGCACACTTCAGAATTGCTTTTTTTGCATTTAATTTTAAAAGATTCCGTTTTTTACGCATATTCATTTCCAAAAAAGAAAAGCTGACAATTTAATTCTAACACAACTCGTTTAGAGAAAAACCTGACGAAAATAAATTTTCTGCTAATTTTAAAAAAGCATTTTTGCCAATTTTATCTTGGCCTTGAACATTTTTATAGGAAAAAAACGTACTTTAATCCTGCAGCATTAAACATCAAACAGTAACAAAGTAAAATATTTACGTTATCATATAAATATGATTCTGTAAAGATGGTAATCCTAATCCCAATTGAAGCCAGGATGAATAGCAATAATTACAAGTGTGTCACTACATTAGTTCCCGAGTCGAGTTATTTATTATTTACAGCATTAAAAACACCATGAAAGATTTGCATATTTGATTGTGTTCATATAAGAAAAAATCTGGTGTGATACACTCACACAACTTCCTTTTACAGTGATCTTATAATTAGCCAAAAATTTTATTTTTAATTTCTAAGCATTTGTCAAAAATTTTCAAAAATTGAAAATTCTACAAACACTGTACAAAATAGAGTTAGTTGAAAAGAAATTTTTTTTCTAAAATTTAAAGCTGAATTCAAAAATGTAATAATATACCGGGTGTTGTATTTAAGAAAAGAGTTAATACAAAAGAAAAAAAAAACAAAAGAAACCCATTTTAGAAGTATTCAACTGGAAAATCACCTGTCACAACAATACACATTAAAAATTTAATAAAAACATAGTTTGAAAAAAATCGTTAAGAGCCGTTTTTGAAAAAATTGTAAAAAAACTGAAAAATCACAAGAGTAAACCTACTTCCGGTTATGCGATTTTCTTCGAAAGCTTGTTGTCGTATCTACATAGTACACAAAACATATAAGTATATGAAGTTTCAACGCCATACCTCTTTTCGTTTTTGAGATATTCTGTTGACAAGCACACAGACAGGCCAATGAAAAAAAATATGTTTTTTGGGTTCGGGAAACTCGAAAACGTGAAGATCTGTTGACAACTTAATTTCGAATTTTTGGGGTGAATCCAATACTTTCTTTATCGTAAGGTGCAATTTGCCTTAAACAAATGGCCGGACATTTAAAAATTCATAATGTATCGTTTCATATTTTTATTATATACATGTAGTAGCGACTGTAGATTCGGATTTCAGTTTGGTTGCAATCACGCCATACCCATAACGAAAATGAATGGGCTCTGACGTAGACTGTAGGAGACGAAGCTCGTATGAAAACATTAATATATGCTATAATAAATCACAACGTTAACGCAGATAATGATAACGCCAAGTGCATGACGTTTGCAGTAAAAATACAATAGGCGTATACCTACAGATAAACGAAATACCTGAAATACTTCAACCTAACGTCACTACGGTTATATGGTAGTAGGAAAATATGTATTATCTATATATTAAGCAAATTTAACTAAATCAAGGGTACCGGCATATTTGCCAAAATTGCGACGAAAACGCGGCTCCGACGATGAAAAAGACCGCAAACATGTAATGCAAATGAGGATGATGCAACATGTAATGCGAGTTGCTGGTACGAAAGGCGCGCCAATGCCTAAGGAAGAATACGTACGTACAGTTTTGAATATGCAAGAATAACCAATATTAACACGTTGCCGGGTTGCCCGATCAAAATTTGAATCCGTTTACATAGTTTTTTTGTAAATAATTGTATACATTATAATTTTCAAAACAAAAAGAACAAAATTTCGATTAATGTTAAAAACTCGACTTGTACAAATATATAATTCACAATCTGTACATATGCAGTACTGACTTGCGAATACAATTATTATTAACAATAGCACAATGGCGAGACAATCAACATTTCATACCCTTAAAATAACTTCAAAGACTAGCAACACTCTGGATTAAAACATAGTAAACAAAAATTAGCATCACTGAACGTTGACCTCACTGTGCAATCACAACCGCTCGCTTTGTTAATCCGGAAATCTTGCAAAATCTCAGTTTGATAATTGAATATACAAGTTTTAAATATTTACAAGATTTCTCCGTGTGCAAATTTTCATTTGTTTGTTAATTTTTTAAAAGCTATCACGTTTTTGTCCACTAGTACAATTGTGGATTAAAGTAACGTCTCTCATAACACATTACAAATAGGAGATGTTTTGGTTTTTTTTTTCTTTTAGAAAATTGACTTAATTTATCAATGACATTATTTTTGCCCGTACTGTATAGTACAATGTCAGGTAAGTTTCTAATTAAATAGCTAAAGTTTAAGTGCGTGTAAAAAAAGTAAACCAGCTAGGAATAATAAAGACAAATTTTTAAAATTTTCCAAGGTTAAGATTAAAATAACATTGCAAATGAAATGTTCTACAAATGAAAGTCGCTACTGTGCTATAATATTGATTCCAAGCTTTTGCAACAGTTGCCAACACTACAACTACGACAGCAATAGCGACAACCACATCGGCACAGTCGTAAATTTAAAAATTCAACGGCGACGCTGTGTCCGTTCAAAAATTTAAGTACCTGTTGAGTCGAGCCCAACGCGAAATGGGCACGTGTGTAGTCAACTTAAGCGGAAACAGTGAATCAATCCAACGGGCGCATTTGGAGGCAAATGCAGCACACCCCGATTTTTGACCAACCCCAACGTCATCAGCAACTTCAAACAAAAGCCGGTGAAGGTACCTACCGCCGATTGTGCCTGTACGTGGCGCTTTAGACCCATGGCCAACTGTTTAATCCAACGACCGTGCAACGGAAACTCACTGCAAACACTTTCCAACCTCGCAGAGCGCAAATCGCAACTAAAGGCTGAAATGTCGGACGCTTTTAGTTATCTTTTACGGTTCCTGCGCGCCCGCGCCATTTCTGAATGGGCGCGCGACGACTGGGGGGCGCGGGGGGGCGGCGAGCCTCCAAGCCCCGATTGGACGCTGGCGAAGGTGTGGTTGTTGGCCTTCGGAGTATGAACAAAATTCCACTCGTGTATTGCACCGCGTTGCCTCATTTCGCGTCTCGACGAACTTTCTCAGAAGGCTGGGAATTTATGCGCAATACTTCATCCTCGAGGCTTGCCATCATCCTTGGTGGAGGTCAACATCTCCCAGTCCTTTGCCTCCTCGAAGTTGCTGCTGCGAGGTCCACAAACGGGGAGAAGGATCTGGCAAATTTGGTTTCGAAAGTATCACATTTGAGGATAAAAAGCTACAATTTGGGCTCATTTTTCCGTCGGCGACTGCAGCTATGCTGCCTTCCTTGCCCACAACATTCGTTTCCGTTTCTTTTAGTAAAGAGACCTTTTTTATAGTTGAAGCACAGCCCACAGCGCGACTACCTGAAACAGTGGCGGAACAAAAAGTGTACCTACAGTAGACCATTGATTTAAGGAACCCCATTCAACAGACTTCCGATTAAGCGGGTCCCTATTCAACTTACAACAGAGTTCATATTTAACGTACCTTTATTACAAGTTTCAAATTTAACGGATAGAAAGAAGATTATAACAATGATTTGAGCACTTGTAAACAGCAGCTTTTACAACTGAGCCATTACACCACCGACTGTCTTAACAAGCAACTGAACAAAATCCCCATTGAGGCAAAAGTACAGTAGACCATTGATTTAACGGACCCCATTCAACAGACTTCTGATTAAGCAGACCCTATTTAACAGACTTCGTATTTAACGTACTCCTGTAACATATTTAGAATTTAACGGATAGAAACGCAATAAAAAGGTAACACGACAATTGGAAAAAACTCTATTGATGTCAAATCAAACAAGTTGCAGAGGTTTCTCAGTTAGCAATGGGGCCTTCTTCCTTAAGTATTAGTTGTAAAACTCAAAATTTGTTGTTTCCTATAATGTGTTCCAAAGAATCCTCTCGTCAAAAATCGAAACATTATGGTTATAAAGATCTGAGACCCATCAGTTATTAACTCGTTTGCTTAAATTCCTTGCATCAGCAAGTGGACCAACATGGTATCCTACGAGAAGCGCAATCTGGTTTAAGGTGCGAGTGTACTTTTACATCGCTACTGAATATGAAGAAGTTATTTACTACTGTTAATAGCAATGCGTATGCGTAGCAATGAATTCCTTCTAGAATTAGTTTACGACTTCTTTATTCTTCCTTTTAATACTGCTTATTTCTTTTGATCACAAACGTTGATATTAATTTTTAATCCGTCCATTTTCTGCGCAACGGTGCAAGGCGGCCGTTGCAGCAGCGTTGCGATATCTACATTTTAAGCCGAACAACCTATTGATACACATTTTAAACGCTCAGTTGTCCGAAACAAATTTAGCCGTTGGGTGACGCTTCGTTGTCTACAGCCGCCCAACGGTTAAATACAAATATAACAAGGTAATAGCCTAGAAACGTTACCTTACATCTTGGATAAAAATCCAGACATCCGCATAAAAGCACCCTGATGATTATCCAATCAGGTAACAGAAATTAGGCCCAACGGCGTAATGAATTCCAAAGAAAAATTCGGGTGATTAGACCATACACTTTACCTGGCACACCAACGGGGTCGTGTTTGGTGTCAAAATTCAGCTACAACATGATATAGATCAATTATTCTGGCTGGCCCCTAGAAACACTTCTAGCTAAATTTAATCAAACACAGCAACTTCATCCCGACTGCGACGCCGATCATTGCAAATAACAGCCTCAGGGATTTTAAATACGCCCCCCCCCCCCCAGTTCGTCCAGAGTAGCAGCTACTTTTTCCCCAAGAGGCCGAACCAAGCTTCGCATCCGCCCTGTCCAGGTCGAACCCCCCCGCCCCGTTCGCCGGGTACTATACACCTGCAGCATCCTCGACAGTCACTACCCCTGCACCCGGAGTCCAAACCAAGTTTCGTTTCCGCATTACTCCATTCCAGATCGAACCCCTCGTTCGCCACAGCCCCGTGGTTCAGGTTGAACTTCGCCACGCCTTACGCATCCTCCAGAAGGCCGAATCGTTTTTCATCCCCGTTATGGCCATGTCCAGGCCGTAGCAGCTCCTCGACCTTTTTTTTTACTTTTTCTCTGTCTAGGCCTCTCATCTAGGTCGATCCCTTTCATCTCGCCCTTGCCAAATCCAAACCCTGTCCTGATATCACCAAATATTGTTATTTTCAGACATTTATCCTCGCCATAAATTCGATATTCATTGATTTATTACTATGTATTTGGTTTCCCCTTCCATTCTTTGGGAATATTTTTCCGAAATACGTTATTTTATATATTTTGTAATACATACACAATCGTTGAGACTGAGAGAATTTTTCGTGTTTAATCGCTGTGAGATTACACTTTCCAAATTGTTGTTCTGCAGTATTTGTACATCTTTCTTCTTTCTAATACTTGAAACAGTCTTTCAATAGAGTGGCACCCCATCGTCGTATGTTTCTAGGTCAATGTGTTTCTACGTTGTTTGCCTTCTTATTTTCTATACATTACCTACACTTGAGTATTAAGTCAACATGTTCACAAGTGGCGTCAAAGGCAAGAACACTATAAATTTTTCTTTGCAAAATATCTTCCTTCAAGACGCGGTTTCTTGTTTGGATAGAACTTTGATTTCAAATCTCATTCAACTAATATTGCGTACAATCAATTACACTTTGCATTACCATTAGCTAAATTGAAGTTTAATCTACAAGAAACCAAGTGAACACGATGGTGTCATTTGTCTAATAAGTAAATGAAATCCCATTTACTGTTGCAGAATCTCCAACTAGATCAAAATTGTGTTTTTCTTCGTTGCGTTAGTTAGTCACGTCCGCTTACCCCTTACACCTTTTCGACTATATAAAATCGAAACAGATCATTAAAAGATATGAATGTTGTTAACAGTGCCAAGGCTCTGCTCTGTCTATTTGCAGAATAAATTTAATTTTTTCGTGTCCACCTACTGATTTTTTTATTACTATTATAAATTGACCATCAATATTTCATCGAAATTTGGCAAGAAAAAACAATTTCACTTGAAAACAACGCATTATACATAAGTAGAAACTTAATCAGAAGTCTTCGGTAATAATTTCCAAACTCTTATTTATGTAAACATCGTCGCACAACAAATTTTGCGGATAACCATGATTTGCAATAGCAGGAATAAATACACGAATGTCATTTAGGGAAACTTTTCTGCTACAGAAACGAAACCGATGTTTTACACAAACCAGCAAACTGGCCAACTTCCTAGTTGCGTTATTTTATTAGACACAGGCGCGCTGTTAACCTTCAGAGTATGAATAGAAACCTCGTGTATTGAACTGCAAGTTGAAGCATACGTCAGCTGGCGGTTGGTAAACCATCGATGTGGACATTTGCTCGTTTGAATTTGAAATTATGAAAGCCAGACTGATATAACGTGACGCTCGGCAGTTAAGGAGAAAAACTAAATGCCAACGTTTCATCTTTTCACCCAATTATTTGTATAACTGCTTTTATTTTATTGCTAATAGTAATCACATCACGCCAATAAAAATGACACTAGCCCTAAGCAAACAACGACCTACGCCACTGTTGCGGTTATAAATAAATCAATGGGAATTCCTCTCAACGCTGCGCATCTGTTTGTGCCTTAATTTGGTTATGTAATTCTCGACAGAGGTGAACCTGACTATCGTTTCCTCGTAATGGAAGCTTGACATTTTTATACCTTTGAGGCGCTTTCCAAATCCGTAGAGTGAGGAAAACTTTGAAAAGATTGCGCAAGCTAGCTAAAACTAAACAAATCTCTAAGTGAAAGAATGATGAAGATTGACCTTTTTATAGAAAAAATAAACTGATCTGCAGTGTTTCCCATTAATGACACACTCAGTAAGCACAGATCATTTACAGAATGTAAATTTCTTATGGCACCCATGTTGTGGTGTAATTTATAAGAAAAATAGACAATTGTATCATAGCTTAAAATAGTTTTTAAAGTAAATTCACATAAAAAGCTACCAGAGCTTCAGCAGATTTAACAATTTTCGATCTTGTTTTGTTTGGTTAGATTGATGTCTTGTAATTTCCTATGTTGGCAGAACTTCTTGATATTTTTTTTTCGTTTAGTCTTATCTGCGAGGTACTAACTAGAATTTCTCTTTATTTCTTAAAATACCCCAAGAAAGAGATTCTTTTGATGCTCAATTTCATTTTACTATATTACTAAAATTATTGGAAATGGTATAAAAACATAGAAGACACTGTGGTTTTCATTAAAAAACTGTAAGTGACAGCTCGACAATGGAAATAGGTACATTTGACGTTTTAATAACTTTTAAAGTATTTAAGTAAAAAACGACTTCCGGGATTGGACCGTGTCATGATTGAGATCAAAGAACTCAACGTTTCGCCCACTTTCGTAAGGGGCTTCATCAGGAGGAAAAAGCAAAGAGAGCACGGTAACTCAACGTGTTAACCACGCCATAGGCGAAACTCTTTTGCAAGGGAAGAGATAGAAGAGCACGGGAACTCAACGTGTCAACCACGTCATAGGCGAAATACGACTGAAAGTATTTATTACTATCTAGATGTACTTCCCCGAACGTTCCGATTAACTTCATTTGACAAATGTTTGCAAATCAAATGCAGAATTCTTTCAAAAATCGTTTCATAAGTAACATGTGTGCCACTACAACAACGAGTTTACCACCAGCCCAAGAACAAATGAAAAACTTAAAAGAACAAGCTGTGAGGTTCTATGTTCGAAGTCACTCCACCTGCTGACTGCAAATGCAAAAGCTCCTTTGAAATTATGTCACTTTAATCGTGTGAAGCAGGTTGTGTCATTTTGGTTCATTTTGGTGTATTTTGAAAATTTCAAATTGGCACTCCGTTTGTTTCGCCTCTTGCACGTTTAACTTCTCAGAGTACAGCGAGTTTTACAGTGCTCTTTCCTGAAAATGGCCAATCTTCCTGTTGGCACCTCTGACCCAAGACGTAAGTCGGGGCTTGAAAACGGAAAAAGACTCGCTAGAATACTATTTACTATCATGAATTTGTGGTAACAATGCCTATTTTAATCACTTAACAAGGTTTTGGCCACGAAAAATGCGGATATATCTTCCCATAACATATTAATAGTAATTTACGATGCAAGTGCGTAAAGCTAGTTTTTAGTCACGAGTGGGGCAGAAGAATTACTAACAACCGGTCGTAATTTTGCGTGGTTAAAGATTTTAAAACACGTTGGTACTGACGACGTAAACTAATGAAAACATGTTATTAAACAGTCGTTTTACAAACTTAAAACTGTCAACTAAAAGGCAATTTTAGACACTGCGGTAGATAAAGTAAATTTATTACTTGTAGATTAAATTAGCCCATTCCTTTTTGTTACTTGCCAATCTTTCCCCCTCGCTCCACGTCAGTTCCTTCTCTCTAAAATTTTCTGCTATTTGCGTGTCCCATGTTTTCCTTGGTCTATATCTCTTGTTCTTCTCTGTTATGATTGTACTTGTCAACCAGTTTAGTCGTTAACGTTTAATACTCTTCAAGATGAGTTTCATTTTTAGCTCTTCTCTTACTACGCCGTTTCTGATTATTCTCTTCTCGTAATTCTTTTTACTCCACGCAAGTATGTCATTTCAATGGCTTATATTTTACTTTCTATTTGCTTTGATTATACCACTCCATCTAACATCAACCATTGAAAAACGGCAAATTACATAGTTACGCATGTACCAACTTTTGATAATGTACATAGCAACTGATAAACACATACCTTGCTGACTAATAGGTGATAGTCACACGCCTTCACAAACATCACTTTACCTGATGTCAGTACAATTGTCATAACAACCACATTAAGGGCGGGTTGCAGAAAGCTATGTTAAGTCTGGTGTTAGCTAACATCGCGTCAACCGGCCCTAACTGTACTTTTAATATTTAAAATACACTATTCAAACGTTGTTTATTGACAAGTGATATAATCTAACCGAATGCAACTCGTGTCTTCTTGATTATCAAATCATTTCTGTTTCAACTCGATATATTGTTTTAGGCAATCACGCTCGTCCTTCGAACTCGCGTGATTGCCAAACAATATATCACGTGTAAACAGAAATGATTATTTGATAATCAAGAACCCACTAGTTGCTATATATATATGATAAGACCCAGCTTCGCTTTCGTATATGAATATAGGTTTGAAGATAGTTTTGAACACTGTGATCTTTCCTCAATTTTTTTGTTATTTCCTTTTTCCTTGCAATTTGCAAATGCATTACTTAGCGAATGGTATACCTTAACCCCACTTTGCAGTCTCTCACGTAATTTAGCCTCGGTTGTTCCATTACTCTGTATCTCACACCGAAATACTTAAATGTTTGTACGCGTTTGGCAGCTTTCTCGTTTAATTTTAATTTTATTGATATGCCCGTTTCTTCTTTCCTTATCACCAGCACTTTGGTTTTCTCTGCATTCATTCTTTGCGTAAATCACTACATCGTCAGCAGATGCATTCTATGTTATTTCTACTATTTCTGTGTTTGTGCATCCCACCTTTAATTTCCTTACTTTTCCCTTTATTTCAGTCATTATAGCGTAGGACGCCTCCTTGCCTTAAACCCTGTTTAACGATGAACTTTTTCAATTTTAGGTTTCCTGTTCTTACATGGTTCCTTGTGTTTTCATTTATACCTTTTTCCCTCGCGCTTCTCCTTTTT
Organism: Agriotes lineatus; assembly: GCA_940337035.1. Taxonomy (NCBI): domain Eukaryota; kingdom Metazoa; phylum Arthropoda; class Insecta; order Coleoptera; family Elateridae; genus Agriotes; species Agriotes lineatus. The sequence goes on from OW679194.1 coordinate 248,756,537, forward strand.
AGACACATACCTTTTCTCAGTACACTATCAAATGCATCTTCGAGGCTTAGGAAGGCTACGGATATTTTGCCTTTGGTGTATTTTTCTATAAGCTGTTTTATAGCGAATATATAGTCTTGCACTCTTTTGCCTTTTCTGAACCCGCACTGACAGTTTTCTAATTGTGTTTCAGTTTCCTTCGTTAATCTTCTCCCAGTATGCTTTCATATAACTTTGATATTGTACATAACATAGTGATTCATCTATAGTTTGTGCACTCCCTTCCGTCACCTTTTTTATTGAGTGGTGACAGTATTTCTATCTTCCAATCTTTTGGTATGCTCTATTGAACAATTCGGTTAGTATATCCAGGCCTTTGTTTTTCATATTTTTAACTATTTCTGCCGTTATTTCGTCGTCTTCTGCAGCTTCAGTTGTTTTTAACATTTTCACAGCCTCCATTACTTCGTCTACCCGTACTTTCTACTGTCATTTCTATACTTTCCCTTCTACGATCAACTTCTGATAGTCATGTTTAACATTTTTTCCTTGTCTTTTCTCTTCCCCCGCTGTTATCCTAATGCGTTTCTCAATATCTCTTTCTTGTTTCGTGAAGTCATTATTAATAAATATCTTTTCTCCTTTTATGATCCTTAGTTTCTTCTTGTTCCTCATTATCTTGATTTCGGCCTTAAAATTCTCCAATTCTAGTACGAATATTTATGGTCCCATTTTGTGCGCTGTTTTGATCGGGACCTCAATTTCTAGATTTTCATTGCGGACATTTTTCATCCTAGCCTTTATTTCTGTTGTGTCACTTGTTATCATATCTAGTGCTTGCACCACTATATTGTGCTTCCTCTTCTCTGTATCAAACTGTTCCAATCTCGTGTTTATATCACTCAGCTCCTTTTAGATCTCCACATAATCCGTTCTTATGCTTATATTTTCGCTTTTTATTTTCTCATTTTCCTTAAATTATACAGTTATAGAGAGTTTTTGCACTGGGATATAATTTCTTTCACTTGAATTATAGAACATATAGTTTTTCTCTGTATAAAAAAAATAAGTGCGGAATTGTAAGAAGTGGTTTCAGTTTTCCCTAGTAATGACAACTGTATAAATGAACAACAATAAATGTCATTAACCAATTCAAGTAAATATGATGAATGGCATATTTTCGTTATATTTTATTACGTCCCGTCGGGGTCACCAAAATCCATAGAGGAGTTTGGTCTCGGAGGGTCACCGAATTAGCTACAAATCAACTATTTTTAAGTCGACCTCCAATTTACAGTGTACGACGTGTATTCACTTTTAGTTAACAAAGGTCGTATAATCCGTCCTGGTCTTATCACGGAATTCCTTTTATGAGGCACTGGCGACACTCGCGGTTTTATCTGGAAATGTCTACGCGTGTGCAATAGTGCGGTATTTCCTGCTGTAATGTTGCCCAAGTACATACGATGAAAATTGCGTCAATGGTCGAGGGACAAAGATGATTTACATTCTTGTCACAGATTAGCTCTTAGCATATTAATTACCCTTTACGTTATGCTGTGTCAGCTTTTCCAAGTTAAAGAGCATTGTATAAAGAATTGCACCAAGCTTATGTTGTATCGGACGAACGTAGGGCGCCTTTACTATTATACCTTCAAAAGATAATAAAAGCCAAGAATGTGAGAATGCAACAATATACATTCCTCCGCAACGTTGTGAATCTTGGCCTACGTGTGATGCAACACGTTCATGGAAGGGGACGAGCCCCTTTGCTTTCACCAGCGATTGGACGTTTCTGCAGGTGTGGTCATTGGCCTTCTTGTACCGACAATGTTTGAAGAGTGCATTTTTATCTGTCAGCGTGGTGTGGCTATTCCGCAACTACTGCATTACAACGCGGCTAACCTTTGCAGGGTTCAACATTTTACCTAAAATTTCAGTTACTGCCACGAGTAATGGGTAGAAATTTAAAAATAAAAGTAATTTTTTACCAACACGATAGAAACAGTTTTATGTTTATTTCGAAAACCTAACTTAAGGAATAGACAGAATTTAATGTCCATAGTATTCTGTCTTACGATGCATTTATAATCTTTTTATAGCTATAAAGCACTTATCGCTATGTTAGTAACTAATAATAAAAATATAGAATTCAAGAACTGAGTACACCCCGAAACTGAAAAATGGTATGTTGATATGGCAGCCAGTGGGAAGCAAACCCACTACCTTTGATTTCATAACTCAGCGCCTAGACAGGTAGGCTAATACCGCCATAATTTATTTATATGTAAATAATTTACGTACGCCACAGACTCATCACCTAAATATTTGATGATATCTGGATTCCAGTTGCAACATACAAATTGCACTGGTTATAATCAATAGATGTCGGAGTTATCTATGGATTCAAAAGCAGCGATTATATAAATACTAGTTAAGAATGATTTGCAATTTCGTTGTTGGCAGGTTATCGTCTTCAAGTACACTTAAAACTTAAGATGTATTAGTGCTACATCTTATGCAATGTTGCAATGACGCCCTGCGATGGTTGTTAAAACCGGGACCTTCTTGGACTGATATAAATTACCAGTTATACTTTGTAGCTAGTGACGTTACGTGTAAAGATTGTAAAACACGACAAACTATTCTCGCACAAACTGTCGTCATGAGATAAAATAATATGTACTACAAAATTTAATATTTATATAAAAAAAGGATGCAGATCTAAATGTTAAAATATTTGCGCTGTTGTACAGAAGAGGTTGCAGAAAATGAAAACTTGATGAATATTTCAAAATAATAATAATAAAAAAATAATTGATTCCATAGGTTTAATCAGAAACGGATTTTATAGCCTCGTTAATTCAAAGTATGCAACGCATTGCGTCGCAGCATTTATTGTTTCACTCTTATCGTGCGTATCGAAGAATTTCATGAGGCAACCGGAGGCGATCAAAAGGTTGTAAAATACCTTTTTATTTATGAGTTAAAAATAAAACGGAAACCCAAAGCTTGCGATAAGATAACTTTTTTTTGAGCTGTATAATATTCAACTATTTGGATTAGAATATTATTTATTACTGGTAATTTCCAAACGTTCCTGAAGCTTTATGTCGCTTCTAAATATTTTTAATTAGCAAAATTTTGTAAAATTCCACAGAGTAAATAAGTTAAAAAACTAGAAAGGGCTTTACACGGGATTTCCTCGTAAATAATAGTTTTGAAACTATAAAATTGGAAAATATTAAAGGAAAAAAAGAATTTAATTTTTGAAGGTGCTCGCTTTCTATGTATAAGTTGGGTCCAAAATATGTTCTTTTTCGTTACGGTAAAAACCTGAGCTATGTGCAAAATATTAACTATTATTATTTAACTAATAGTTCTTGAATTAAAGCAAAAATAGGCAGAATTTAATTTTTAAGGTGCTCACCCTGTCTATATTTCACCTCGGTTTCATGCCAGGTATAGACATATAATGCATGTAGGATATCATCTTCCTCCAACAAATAGTTTTTGAGCTATACCGCCAACAGACGGACAGACAGGCAGACAGAATTGACAAAACCTGATTTAGGAACCCTGAAACGTGAAGGTCTGAAGAAATCTTGGAAGGTGATTTTTTCACGGTTACGAACTGCCGTTTTGTCCGTTTTTCACTACAGCGTTTCCACGGCCCTCAAAAACTTCATACGTAGGTAAGCGATATCGTCGAATGAACGATGTAAATTATGGTTCTCTCTAATATGCCTTTCAATATATGGATGAATACTTGTATAAGACACTTTGAGCCATCTCAAAATTCAGTATTTCAGTGTCGTTTATCAGCGGTTCCCGAACATTGTGTTCAACAACTTAAGAAGGCGTCATATGGAGGCATTTGAAACCAAGGCTGGGTCAGATATGTATACTCTGTTCCCATCTTTTTTGCATGAAGGTTGACCATGAGAGTTTCCCCAATTTACAGCTCAACCGATATTAGCTTGCATGTAAGTAAACAATGCGCAGTGGCTAAAATAGGGGGAAAACGAGGGAGCTCATTTACAGTGTAGGTGCACTTACGATCATTGAAAATGAACAGGGTTATGCATGTCAAATTGACTTAACCGACGTTTTGCAATTGCGTGCAACGTTATTTTATTATTACGATGAAGAGAGAGTTAAGACAACACGATTCTGCTTTAGAGACGAGGGAAATTCAGAAAACGTATATCAACTACTGTAATGTTTGTTGCATAGCCCTGTTCATTTTCAATGATTCTTTGTGTACATTCTAGTATAAAGCGAGCAAAGTAGAGCATGGCTCGAACTTCAGTCTGTATTTTTGTTCGTCCTAGTGCTCACTCTTCCTTGCGCTGTTTAGGTGGGCATGCAAGCCAATATCTGTTGAGCTGTAGCTGTGTAAAATACACACAATAATATTACTCACAAGTGACTTTTTGATTACCATAACTCAACTAGTGAGTTTTGTGGTTACGAAATAATGTTTAATGTTATCTATGTTCCGATGTCACTTAGCAACCGAAAGGTTAAAACAAATAGGTACTTTGATTTCAAACAAAATTTTTGGTTTTGATGCTTCTTCCGAGTTTATTGAGAGGTGTGGATAAAATGTTGTACTGCACGCGTAGTGTTACATGGTATTGCCCACACTAGAAAATTGGCCCACAGGGCCTACGGAATAGTGGTCCAAACTTTTTATCTAGTGTGTAATATCCACATAACACTACATGTACAGTAAACAAATATTGTTGTGTTTAAACAAGGTTTACATTTGAGATTAAGGTTTGCAAATGCATTTACTGTTGGAAACGTGACAAAACACCTTCAAATGCAAAGCTGGCATATTTGAGCGGAACAGAAAATACAACTTTGGTTTTTTTGTATTTATCCAATTTCAGCAATTGTGCAATTGGAGACATTTTCAATTAAATACAGGAAAGATCTTACAATACTTGAGATTTTAAATATTTTTCGACATATTCTATCAAAGCAAGTACAGCTCCGGCATCTTAACCTTAGAAATTTCACGCAGCCAGCTCTCGGGTGCAATCGTATCATATTGTGCACTTCGGCTGTTTCCAAGACCACTATTCGCTGGTGCGTCACTGCTGTACATTCACCCTAAAAAGTTGTGAATCTGCATTTTTATCTGGCAACTGAGATGTGACTAAATCTGAAATTATTTCAAAACGTCACAGTCAATTATGCATAGAATCAGTTTAGTATCAAAAGCTAGGATTATTTCTTGCTTAGAAAACGATATCATATAACTATTAGGCTAATTGCACATTTATCTAATTTTACAATTGTTTTAGATTGTAGTCTTTGATATTAAGATTTGTTATGACATGTAAATAATTCTAACCTGTCATATGACAGTTAAAGTCATTTCATCAAGTAAAATAAAAAAAATCATGGCTTCTAGATTTAGAACATTTTTGTAGCAATAGTACAAGTGACATCCATATACATACATATTACTATCGTGTGTTGAAAAAAAACTGATTTAGGGAAGAACTTGGAAAGAAAAATAAAAAATCTAGTCATATCTTAACTTAAGTCTGTAGGTGAATGTTAGATTGCATTTTGTTCATGAAAACATTTGTCACCGTGACAGGCAAAAGTCTACACTGCATTAAGTTTACTTGTATTAAGCAAAAATGAAAATATGATGGCATTTACACAACAACCATGAGTGTGTCAATCATAACAGTCAATAAAAATTGTTTTTATTTAGTGTTTTGTATATTTTTAGAAAAATAGTTAAAGATCAAGATGTAATTTAGTTCTCTCTGACTTATGGTAGTGCATTTGCTTCAATGGGTATATATATCCAGTTATGACAAACTTTAATTTGATCATGGCATGCTGCGAATGAGTTCTTTTTGAAACACAAGACATAAAAATCTGGTGTGATACACGCACACAACTTCCTTTTACAGTGATCTTATAATTAGCCAAAAATTTGATTTTAAATTTTTAAGCATTTGTCAAAAATTTTCAAAAATTACAAATTTTACAAAAACGGTACAAAATAGAGTGTTAGTTCAAAAGACAAATTTTCTCTAGAATTTTAAACTGAATTCAAAAATGTAATAATATACCGGGTGTTCTATTTAAAATAGGAGTTAATAAAAAAATAGAAAAAAAAACAAAAGAAACCCATTTTAGAAGTATTCAACTGGAAAATCACCTATCTCACATCAATACACATTAAAAATGTAATAAAAATGTAAAGTTTAAAAACAATCGTTAGAGCCGTTTTTGAAAACATCGAAAAAACTGAAAAATCACAAGAGTAAACACCTACTTCCGGTTATGCGATTCTCTTCAAAAGCTTGCTGTCGCATCTACATAGTGCACAAAACTTATATATGAAGTTTCAACGCCATACCTCTTTCCGTTTTTGAGATATTCTGTTCACAGACAGGGACACAGACAGATAGACACACAGACCAATGAAAAAAAATATGTTTTTTGGGATCCGGGGACTCTAAAACGTGAAGATCCGTTGAAAACTCAATTTCGAATTTTTGGGGTAAATCCAATACTTCCTTTATTGTAAAAGGAAGTAAAAATGTATTCATTTTTTCAACATGACTCAGAGCAGGCTGCGACTTCTAATATTTTTAATAGTGTCCTAACTTAACCTTAAATATTACTAACGGAACTTTTGACAGCTGTTTTGAACATTGCAGTTATTACAAGGTTTTTTTAAATATACCTTCAAAACGTCAAAAAAACTAACGAAACTAAGCAAGCCATTTATTGGTGCTTTAGTAAGTTTAATGAAAATATTTTGAAAATAAATAGAAATTTTGGTTGCTTCTGAGTTACCTTGCTAACTTTATTTGTAACCAACACCCGGTTTTTTATCAAATTTATATCTACACTCTTACAAAAATGCATAGTCATGGCCTGCTCTGAGTCATGTTGAAATAAGATAAGACTGTAAGTAGTCAAGACGTAATTTATCCATGTTTATTAACAATCGTATATCAAGTCACTCTATTGTTGCTTCTTTATATGGTAAGTGAAGGTAATAAATGGCCGCTTCTACACAAGACAGAAATCGGTCGATACTTCTCAACTTGATTTGTTTACAATCAGACATGACGTGTAACGACTTCAGTTACAATTAGTTACCAACAATTCGCAAATTACCAGAAGGTGAACCAGTGATTACAGTCGCCGTTATCGATGAAATTGTGGACTTGTTCACCAATAAGAATACTACATAAATAAAACGGAACCAGGCAAAACAATACCAGTAAATATAGGTGTCACACCGCGTCTGTGAAATTGATCAACTTGTGAAATAGGCAACATTTTGCATATTCCGTGAAATCAGCACTGCATCTGCCAATATCATGTAGTACTAGACAGAAATTTGCCAAATTCATGAATTTCGCAGTATAAAATTTTGTCTTTTACGTGATATAAGCAACTGAACGAGTTACAAAGGTAAGCAGAATCAAAAACAATACTAATAACGAAACAAACAATGTTTTCCTATTACGCGAATTCGGCAGATGCAGTGCCAATTTCACGGACGAGAATTTTTTTCTCATTTCACTGAGGAATTTCAAAGATTGAGCGTAACATACGCACCAAATGGGGATAATGAGATAGTGAGTACGCGTAGTCATGGTCTAAAATAATGTCCTAATTAACTGTTAAAAAGTGGTGTAGTTAAGATACCATATTTACTTTTGGAATAATTAATTGAAACCTACGTGTAGAATCCACAAACATATAGATATAGTAGCTGGTCACGACTAAAAGGGAACTATGAGATTATGAGAAGAAAGCGTAGACAGAGGGGTAAGAGATATGAAACAGAATGTTACACTTCAAGAAGATGGTAGCGAATCGTTGACCAATACCGGAAATGTACGAGCAACCCAACCTTATACAAATAAAGCTAAGAAAAAAGAAGAAGAAGGAGCATACTCTTAATAGATGTAATTGGTTACGCAGAATACCAGGATTTATTTAGTAGGTGAGTATACATTTACTCTACCTGCTGTGGTACCTCAATTGCATGAGGTCACACACAACTACCTGCGTCTCCGCCATAAATGAAGTAAATTTGTAAGAAGACTAGTGAGAAGACTGATGTTCATATTCCTACCGTGTTTATTTTATACTCCCCTCCTTAAGGGAAAGAGCCACCTATCACACGACCTTCTCCTAGAGCTGTGCACAGAAGCACAAGCTCTGTTGTTAGTTGTGATCGAATGGCCACATGTTTCGTCTCTTGGTGTTAAGACTCATCAGGGTACCGACATGCGCTCATATTTAGTTAGGATGTGAGGACAGAACTCTAAACAGTCAACTTACACAATTTTACAGACTTCGCGTCTGTTGGCGTACAATGATGTGTATGTTTTTGTGGATAACGTCCACTGAGACATACAGTAGGTGAGTATACATTTACTCTACCTGCTGTGGTACCTCAATTGCATGAGGTCACACACAACTACCTGCGTCTCCGCCGTAAATGAAGTAAATTTGTAAGAAGACTAGTGAGAAGACTGATGTTCATATTCCTACCGTGTTTATTTTATACTCCCCTCCTTAAGGGAAAGAGCCACCTATCACACGACCTTCTCCTAGAGCTGTGCACAGAAGCACAAGCTCTGTTGTTAGTTGTGATCGAATGGCCACATGTTTCGTCTCTTGGTGTTAAGACTCATCAGGGTACCGACATGCGCTCATATTTAGTTAGGATGTGAGGGCAGAACTCTAAACAGTCAACTTACACAATTTTACAGACTTCGCGTCTGTTGGCGTACAATGATGTGTATGTTTTTGTGGATAACGTCCACTGAGACATACAGTAGGTGAGTATACATTTACTCTACCTGTATTTTATCCTACCCTTATAATACAACAAGGTTTAAGTAATGAGGTTCCATACCGCTTAAAACATGTAAAACAATATCCACGATGTATGTCAACATATCATGAGTTATTAGTGTGCTTAACTACGTTGCAGCCGAAAAGGTAAACTGGCGGGCTTATTTACAAATGAGAAATGAATTATAATGCAATCCGAAAGTAAAGGCAGCCGCCTATAAGCATATACGGTGCATCGTTGACATTGAAAATGAACATATTCGAGCTTCGAGCACTGTTGTGACAATACATTAGTTCTTGTCGGTATAACAGCTTGCAGAATAATGAGAAGTGAAGTCTGGCCTTAGCAGATTTGATACTTTCCACGGGTTAGGTACTCGTATAACTCGCATGACTAAGTATTCACAACATCAATTTTAAAAGCCATTGACAAGAAAAACAAATGGATTTGTGGATGTGATAACATGGTCTATTTTTTCCAATATTAAATAAATTGTCGTGCTTCGTTTTTAACACTTATGTGTGTTTGAATAATTGTTGTTCTGTGTTTATATGATGTTTTCTTTCGGATGATTAAAATTAATAGTAGATTATGTTATTAGGAGTAAAAGTGATACTTTATGTGGCGAAGCTGAAGTTTATTTAGCCGAACGTTAGTGAGGCAAATAATTCAGCTAAGCCACATAAAGTCACTTTTACTCCGAATAACATATACTATTTTATCCGCAAACGTATTCAGGTAAATTTCAGGCGAGCACTGTACCCCTGCGCCAACCTCTGTTGTTCAGATAACGCGCAACTGTAATGATATATGAACATACTGAATCACCCGTGCTAATAGCACACGGCCACAGCAGCTGTCACACCATAACCCACGGCGACAGATGCTCCGATCCGCTGCTTAAAGGTTTATTTAAATTAAAACTTTTTCGTACTTTTTTGAAAATAAAAACCGGCCTACGAACTAATTCTAAAAATTAGCAAAATTTTAAGCCATCATACAATTTAATCGGTCCAGTATGTTCGGAGGAGATGGCGAACAAACATAGAAAGAAAGAAAGAGAGCAATCATTTTGTGTGCTTAGGCAGATAAAGTACGCAAAAGTCGCTATTTTGTCTGCTTAGGCAGACAAAGTGACACTTTTACCTTTTCAATAAAGACAAATAAGTTGTCACTTTTGTGACGTTTGCGGATAAAAATCATTGCTATATTCGGATTAACACGTCGTCGGAATGTAGATGAGTCCTTAAATATTATTTTATGCGTAGTAATTGTTAAAAATTAAGAGTCCCCCCCTTCCCCCCACCCCCATATACAATTATCACGAGCCGCCACTGTCCAACCATAAATAATTTAGAAGATTAGCGTTACAAAATGAAGGAAGTAAACTTCATAAAATGTAATCAAATATTTATACAAATTTTAGTAGCTGCCACTCTGCCAGCAGAAACTGGTAAATCAAATCCACCAAAGCAGCTTCATCTGCAAATTTACTGTTGGCTCTATCATCTATCTATCTATATACCAGGCGCATGCGGCTCTAAAAATACCGACCGTTGTATGTGTCGCTAATGTTTTCCATACAACGATGACGTGTTTCATCACATGTGGTTCGCGAAATTCTTGCTTAAAAGTAAAAATGATCGCGGTGAGTGTCAAGTTCAAGGAGCGTCATCCGTTTGCCTGATCGTGGTTGTGGAACAGGTTAGAATAGGGCACACAATCCGGATTTTGGAAAAAATGCTGAACTCTGAATCACTCGTAACGGCTAGAATTCCTTTGAAGTTAAAAGCAAAGTCATATACAGGGTGTTAATTAAGTAGTTAGACAAACTTTAAGGGGTGATTCCTTGATCACTTCTAAGATAAAAAGTTCATGGGACCTAAACGGCTTCGTTTTCGAGAGGTTCGTTGAAGTTTAAACAAAAACATTTTTTTTCAAAAATTTGGAAAGTGGCTAGAGGTATTCTAATGAAACTTAGTGTAAGTTAGTATTTCATAAAGTGGCCTTGTTCGCTCAAAATAAATGTAATTTATTTCAATCAGTGGCGTGCCAGTTACCTTTTTCTAACAAAATCTGGTACGCCACTGTTTTTTAGAAAAAAGTTTTGTAGCTAGATTGTTTTTTATTAAATAACGTATTTAACAGCTTCTTTAAACTGTATTTTGAAAACGAAGCCGTTTAGGTCCCATTAACCTCTAATGAACGAAATTGCTGTTACAGATATTTCCATTTTTCTTGCAAAAGGTTTATTCTATCAAAAAAATAAAAGATACATCATACATAGTTTCAATGGATAAAGCTGAAAAACTTCTCGTATTGACTAAAAAACAGTGGCGTACCAGATTTTTCTGAAATAAGATAACTGAGGTGGCCCCGATGCACGCCACTGGTGGAAATAAATTAAATTTACTTTAACCAAACAATGCCACTTTATGAAATACTAACATACACCAAGTTTCATTACAATACCTCTAGGCGTTTTTCAGATTTTTGAAAAAAAAAAATTTCAACACCCTGTATCTCGAAAACGAAGCTGTTTACGCCTCATGTTTGTATGCGCTTTTTATCTTAGAATTGATCAAGGAATCACCCCTTAAAGTTTGTATACGTACTTAATTAACACCCTGTATAGGGCCCGGGCTTTTGCGTGCTAGTGAAACATGTTTATTGTAATGTGGTACAATTTTTAAAAACATTTGTTAAAGCTTGGAATTATGTTAGTTTAAACCATACTCAAATACGATTCTGACACTCAGCTCTGTGAGACCCGACCAAACTGGCAATTGTTGAATCCCTAATCACATTATATCATATTATATTATATAATCATATTACAACAATGTAATTCGTATCTCATATGAATGTTTGCTACAAAATACTGTCACTAAACAATAAAAGTTAAGAAAAACTGCTAAATTATTTATTTATTTATTAATAAGCCCAACTATACGGGATGAATCCCAATTACATTGCTGGGGAATCCCAGAACAAGTGCACAATACCTTAATTTAATATTAAAACAAACAAAAACAAACAAGACCAGTATTGCAGTGAGGCGTGAGCAGTTTAGTCGAGATTACTTACGCTCCGTATTAAAGCGGTGCTAACTTTTTTTTAAAGGATTTTATAGTCATTAAAAATATCAATATTAAGATTACAACATATTTCATTTGTTATTTGCAACATTTTATTCATAGATGAGTTATAGCGTAATTCTGTTCTACAAAAAGGTATATTAAATAATTTCCGAGGTCTACAGCGCAAGGCAGGAACGTACAGCTTGACCAGGGGCAGCAATGTAGGACAGTCGATTATGTTGTTCATCAGTTTATGCATGAAAAACAAAGCCGACATCACTCTTCTTCTGCTCAACTTCAAAATTTTGAATTCATTGCGAATATTTTGATATTCATCATAGTGTGGGCAACGATTTCGTTTTTTAAAACATAAATACTTAATAAACTTATTTTGAACTGTTTCAATATTTCGTGAATATAAAAGTGAGCTAGGATTCCAAACATTAGATGCAAATTCTAGTTTAGAACTTACAATACTGTTATAAAGTAGTAAAATAGGTTTAGTATCAGTAATTTCGGATGTAGATCGTATTAAAAATCCAAGGTTTCTTAGCGATTTTTCAACAATGTCATCGGTATGGGCGTGCCAACTAAAAGTTTTATCAAAAATTATACCCAAATCGAGATTTTTTTTACGTTTTCTAACTCAATATTGTTCATTTTATACTTAAAATTGATTTCGTTTGATTTGAGAGTAAAAGACATTGATTTGCATTTATTAATATTAAATTGTAGTTCATTCTCTTCACTTCATTTCAGAAGTGCAGAAAGATCACGTTGTAATAAACTACATTCGCCGTTAGAGTTAACACTTTTAAATTTTTTTTTAAATCGTCAGCAAAGAGAAGAGTTTTTGAATGCTGTACTACCTCTGGTAAATCATTTATAAATACAAGAAATAGCACTGGTCCCAAGTTACTGCCCTGTGGAACGCCCGAGGGGGTTAAGTATTTCTGCGATACCGTTCCGTTAAATTTCACAAACTGAGACCTATTTTGCAAATAAGATTTAAATAGGTTAATCAAGTGTAAGTTACATCCTGCAGAGTAAAGCTTATTCAGAATTATATCGTGTTTGACTTTGTCGAATACTTTGGCGAAATCTGTATATATTGTATCAACTTGTCCACCAGCATCCATAACCTTCGTGACATAGTCACAAAAATAAATTAAGTTGGTTTCCGCTGAACGACCCCTCAAGAAGCCATACTGTTCATTGCATACCAACTGTTTCATGTGTTTCGTTAACCGAGCACACAACAACTGTTCAAATATTTTTGCAGGTACTGAAAGTATCGCAATAGACCTATAATTTTCTACATCTGACTTACTACCTGCTTTATGGATAGGTGTGACACTAGTTGTTTTCCACTGATCAGGAAAAATACCAGTCTTTAGAATCAGATTGAACAATACATACAGATGTTTTTTCAACAACTCATTGCAGGCTTTAAATATATAAGGTGGAATTGGATCGGGACCGCTAGACTTTTTAGGCTTTAGACGCTTGAGAGCGTTATCAATATCCTCAACATCAAAAGCATCGACTGAGAGCACAATTGTCGATTTCTGGATAGCCTGTTGGATAAGTTTAGGTACATTATAAGTTGAATACGAGACATAAACGGAACTAAAATATTCAGCAAATTTATTGACTATTTGATCATTTTTTGATATTTCAGTTTCACGATATCTAAATTTTGTTTCAGTGTTTCTATTTTCTTGTTTATTTTTAATAAAATTCCAAAAACTATTTACATTGACAGTTCATTCTCGATATTTTTTATATAATCTTTGTAGGCTATTTTTATATTCTTCTTACATTCTGCCCTCAATCGCCGAAATTCCTGTAGATGAAACTCTGAGTTACTTTTGCTTCTATGGTAATAATTCTTTTGTTTCAAGTCGTGGATGATTTCTCTAGTAAACCATTTCTGGTATCGTATGCGTTTGTATTTGTAATAAACCTCATAATAAGCGTTTCTATATAAAACAACAATTTATATTTAAACGCGTAGTTTTTCGAAATGTTTCTTTGCCTCCAAGTTCTAGTAATGGAGTTAAATTAAAATGTTAGTGGTCATTTGTCGGTGCTTTAAACTATTTATTACGCGAAAATTTAGTAATTACACTGAAGAACATTATTAAGATATGTAGTAAAATACATTGAATGTTTTCAAGTCAGCACTAAACTTGCATTCGGTTTATTGTGAAAAAAACAACTAGTGTAGTAAATTACAAAGTTTGTTATATGAAATTAGAATCGCCTTGAGGCTTCAATTAAGTAGAGTTTTTATCGTTAAATGTAATTATATTGTTAGAGGAATTGGTGCTCTTGAAACAAAACTAGGTAGATTTTATTTACAACTACTTAAAAGCAATTTTGCTAAATTTCTAATGATTTAATACAATAATTTGGCTTTTAAGTCGAACATTATGCAACAGGTATCGTAATCACATTTTATATAAGCTGCCAACTTTAAAAATCTTTTGACTGACGTTAAATTTTAATATAATTGAGATAATCTTAAAAAAGTTGGAAACAAATAGAGAGAATAATCAGTGACATGAGCTGCGATTGTGCAACAAAATACTCTCCCATACGTAAATCTATTTTAGTGCCAGAATATTATTAAATGATATCTCATAACCCATACTGCATGTAAATTTTAAAAATATATTTTTCACTATTACCAATACTAATTTAAAAAATCTGGTGTGATACACGCACACAACTTCCTTTTACAGTGATCTTATAATTAGCCAAAAATTTGATTTTAAATTTTTAAGCATATGTCAAAAATTTTCAAAAATTATAAATTTTACAAAAACGGTACAAAATAGTGTTAGTTCAAGAGACCAATTTTCTCTAGAATTTTAAGCTAAATTCAAAAATGTAACAATATACCGGGTGTTCTATTTAAAATAGGAGTTAATAAAAAAATAGAAAAAAAACAAGAGAAACCCATTTTAGAAGTATTCAACTGGAAAATCACCTATCTCACATCAATACACATTAAAAATGTAATAAAAATGTAAAGTTTAAAAAAAATCGTTAGAGCCGTTTTTGAAAAAATCGAAAAAAACTGAAAAATCACAAGAGTAAACACCTACTTCCGGTTATGCGGTTTTCTTCAAAAGCTTGCTGTCTCATCTACATAGTACACAAAACTTATATATGAAGTTTCAACGCCATACCTCTTTTAGTTTTTGAGATATTCTGTTCACAGACAGCAGACACACACACACACAGACAGACCAATGAAAAAAAATATGTTTTTTGGGTTCAGGGGACTCTGAAACGTGAAGATCTGTTGAAAACTCAATTTCGAATTTTTGGGGTGAATCCAATACTTCCTTTATTGTAAAAGGAAGTAAAAATTAACATGAAATAGCATTTAATAGAAAACATATGCTGTTAATTCTTAATTATTGTCGACGAATGTTTTTTTGTTTCACGCTCTATTATTTGAAAAATTAAATTCATCTTTCTGTTCTTCTAGTTTTTACTACCCTCTATAGTAAAAGCTAGAAGAACAGAAAAGAATGGGACACCGATTGGTAATAGATTCCTTAGGTTATAATAAACGAATTAAACATAATAGTAGAAAGTCCCTCCAGTAAGAAGTTATAGGGCGTTGAAGTTCAATTTTGTATTTTTATGTTAATTTCCACAAATGTAAAGATATCGATTTCAACTTTGGTTCACATACTTACTGTTATGTACTGCACTAATAGAAACATTTTCGTAAACTAGACTGGATTTTACCTTAAAATTCCTATCAAAGTTTGTTGTTTGTTAATGGACAAGGTCTAGGCATGCAGAGTACCAGGTACCTTAGACACCGACTGCTTTGGTCATATGGTCAAAGTCCTACTTAGAATTTTGCCGAGACTAAGGAGTGCCAACCCTAGCAAGGGATCTTTTACATGCTACACATCATAGTAACATGGGACCCACGGCTTTACATCACTTCCGAATGATGGCATTCTGTAGAGGCTTTTATCTGCATTTTTTTATTTTTGAAAACTCGCGATCCTTAGATCAGTAGTCAGGATGCTTACCACTGAGCTACCGACCCCGGCATCAAAGTTTTGGGTTGTCATTAATACGTGAAATTACCAAGTAGCCATGTGCACAAAAACAATGGGCAATGATCGTGATCTAGTAAACAACAATGATAATTCAATTAATGACGTTCGTGACATAGACATTAATGACATTTAGTTTAGTTGGATTCATCACTCTAATAAAGCGGTGTTGATTCCAAAGGTAATGTGATATCAGATATTTATGGCCACCCAGTATCTAACACCTCCTAATAGTTATAAGGCTATTACTAGATCTACTCGTATTTTACACCTTTAAAGTGGCCTATAACCCATAGTAAGGTATAACCATAACTCAGTAGCATATCACTCACTACTATAGTGTTGGTAGCACTGTCAAGCTATGACAAATTCCAGATTTGCATAACAAACAACACCTAACCTGCTAACTTCAAAATTGACACAGATCGACAATACACTTCAGTACTGCCAAATGTATAACATGAATCACGGGCGACTCTAATTATAAATGTATTTGATCTCTCCGTATTTCCCAATTAGTCACTAGGGCTTTTCACGGCTGTCAATACAAAATTTATGGTTAATAAGTACACTTGTACCATAAATAACTATTCTTACAAAGGATATTTGTTTCGAAGAACTCTATCCCACTATTGTAAATTTAACCCAGTTTCCATTAGTACTTTACAGTTAGGTCCATTTCAGTGGCGGTTCGGAGAGTTTTGAGTAAAAAAAAAGTTCAAGGTCATTTCAATTCCCCCAATTCGGGACAGGTTGCTCTTCAGCCAAGAACGGGAATTTCAGGATAGGCGAGAGAACGGAGAGGTGGGGGAAGAGAGGTCAGGAAAGGTGGAAAAATAGGGGCTAATACAATATGATGAACTCAATCCAGTCCCTCTTTCATTTTTTGTTTAAATGTATAATTCGACAAAAAATATTATTTCATCTCTACTGTCTGATATACATAAATACATGTGTGATTGACGCAAGTAAAGTATGATCAAAACTTATTTTCATCTAGTATGGCTATAGAATAGTTCCTAATTCATGAATGCAAGTACGTTTATATTTAAATGTCAAACTGGACATTTGACTTTTAAGTGACTTATAGTTGCATTTATAAATTAGGAACTATTCCATAGCCATACTAGATGAAAATCATTTTTGATCACACTATATATTATTTCAAGATGTGTTAAAACGGTATACTGACAATTTCGGAATATTAAGAAACTAGACACGCGCCTGTTATCGCAAGGGTTAGGTCAGACTGAGCTTACTTAAGGCTTCAGTTTACGCAAACGTGGCTCCCATTGAAAGTTAAAACATCCTCGTCTTTCGATCTACCTCATGCTGCAAAACCCCGCGAGGTCTATCAACTGTCAAAAAAGCTTTGTGTCAATTCTATCTGGCTCCCAAGCGTCTGAAAATCAAACAGCTTTAAAATATGAACAATGATGAAGAATAAGTATAAAAAAATGTTTCTTTCAGAATAAAAAAATGCTTAAATGACTGTTATGGTAGAACCATTGCCTCTTGGATTTTTATAGTGAACCGCCACTGGAGTCTGCGCCTCTTTTCAGCGTACCTTATTCGACTCTAGCATTCTAAATATGTATATTCTTCATACAAACTTTGATACTCCAAATGTTTACTGCTACATTGACTTGGTAAAATACTAGTACGTAGATACCATTTCATTGTTCAAAGTTACCATAATTTTCTGGTAAACCGGAAGTATTATTAAAACGTGAATTCGAGATCGCAATACTCCTCAGATTAATTTCGATTAATAATACAGACGTTCCCAATTTACCAACATATAATTGGCACCCAGTGCAGCATTTGATACGCCGATTCAGCTTTCTTGTGACATGCTGTTAGTGTTGTGGAATAGATCTATTGCATTCATTAGCTATTTCGACCGTGAAACTACAAACTACAACCAGTTAAATTACCGCTGTTCCGAAATACGACCTTGCAAGGAAGTTCAAATGAAAGCAAACAAAACTATTCCACATCAGCTGTTATCGACAAACGTTTAGCTTCAAAAGCTTTTTCAGATTGGTTTCGTAAAAAAGTAGATGGTCGAATTGCAATACATACTTACTGTAAAAAATAACGTAATCGAAATTCTACTTAACCTATTAAGAAAAATACAGAGATAAAGAGAAGTAAATATATCGAGTGTTTCACTTAAGGTACGGACATAGGGAAATAGCATGGGAAATCGTATATATGGTGCTTGCATTGATATAAATCACGAACTCTGCGTAAACTGATGCCACTGTAATAGTTATTAACGTCTTATCGGAGTCACCTATGGAAAAAAATTACGTTTGGCAATACTGAAATGTATTGTTGGTGACACTGTAAGTCTATGTCAAATTAGTAGGTTAGGTTTTGCGTCAGTTTTGACACAGACTGACGCAAAACCTAACCTGCTAACCTCGAATTTGACATAGTCTTACAGTGTCATCAACTATACATTTCAGTGCCAATGAAAAAATGTTACTGTTCTGTTATTTCTTAACGACCTAAGCTGTTCAGTGTTTAACAGCCTAGGCTGTTATGTGGAACTTTTCAGTCAGGTTGACAGTTCTGTTATTGACAAATAACAAGTAGGTGTTATGAAAAATGTTTTGATAATAATACCCTCTCTTCATTAGAATATTCAACATTATTATGCATAGAAATTAGTTAAATACGTGTATTGGTAATTAAGAGAAAATAACATTTATTTTGGCATAAACAAATTTGATCATGGCTGGTCTGTTTTTTTGGGAATAAAATGCAAAATGTCTATTCCAGTTGTTCAGCTATTTCTATCTTAAACAAGTAACAAATTCATGTAAAGTAGTATTAAATTAAGCGCATTTTTTTTCTCTTTCGATTGATACCACTATCAATCTTATCAATTCAAGCGGCAAGCAGGGATCTGCATATATACGATTTCCCATGTTATTTCCCTATGTCCGCACCTTAAGTGAAATACTCGGTATGTATTGTTCTTTCCCATTACTAATCGTGTTCATTCCATGTACAATGATGCCCAATTTCTCGCCCATTGTTAATCGATATTATTAATTGTATAATGTACTTTGATACGAACATTTCGATCTAAAGCAACGTTGTTGCAGTTTGGACTGAAATGTGTAACTCCCTTATTAACCAAACGGAATTGTTGATTGATTTTAAAGTACAAACTTTCTGGCGTTCAAAGAACGGCTATAACTGGATTAGGAGTGTAAAAACACAGTTCGCCGTTGATTGTAGAAATTACCTGTTATCAGCATATTTTACGCCGATGACGTTAGTGCATAAAAAGTGGACGGTAGTGAAGCAACTCAGCCAATCACACAGCCCTTGCTCAGGTATTCGACTTTGGGGGCCCGCATTGGGAGTGGTTCGTTAAAAAAAGTTCGCCAGCGTTTACCAATTTCATGGTTATCGCATCAGATTATACCTGGCGGCCTTTGTGTGGCAATAATAATTAATAGTATCAGAGCATCGTGCGATAACATGTCTGCGCTTGTTTGTTTATG
Source organism: Agriotes lineatus (assembly GCA_940337035.1). NCBI lineage: Eukaryota > Metazoa > Arthropoda > Insecta > Coleoptera > Elateridae > Agriotes > Agriotes lineatus. Next base: position 248,776,074 of record OW679194.1, read on the forward strand.
GATTTTTTTCTGGAACTTAATGCTTCAATTGTTTTGTACCGCAAATTGACAAAAAGAATGCCACGAATTTTCAATATCTAGTTTTGGGAAAAATGTATACATGTAAACATGATGAAAATGTGTTTTATAACTGCAGAGATGTAAGTAAGCACTTGCAATTAAGAGGCTATTTCCCTACTTATGTGATTAAATCTAACGTGACCAGGAAAATTACTGGCTGCTTATCTACTAAATAAATAGAATGCAGAAACGTTTAGGCATTAATTAATTTTTCCCACGCCCACATGCGAAAATTACTGTTTCCATACATTCAAGTAGCCACGAAAAATGACAATATTCACCCAGTCGTTATCATAACGAACGTGTGTCATGAAAAAATGCACAATTCACATTTATACAGTGGGCTAAATAAGTAATTTTATTCTAAAAACTACTGAAAATCTATTGACATTGTCAGTTGCCACAATAAAGCTGTTAATCGTTGCATTGCAAAAATGTGTATTTTTGTGGTCGTGGGAAAAATTACATACATAACTCGCTCGAAAGTGTAACGTACGCTCATATTTTAAGTCACTCGGCTCCGCTACGCTACGCCTCGTTTCTCAAATACACTCGCACGATATATGCCACTTTCGCAGCTGGTTATGTAATATACATACTATTAAAAAAATCCAAGTAATAAGAGAAGAAGCAATAAAATAACTGACGTTTTTTTTTTTTTTTTTTTTATTTAGTACACCAGATCAACATCATACAATGTTATACATGGTATTGATAATATTTTATATTATATATCATTATATGTATATTAACACGGAGGAATGGGTGTCCTCTAACTTAATCACTATTGATGACTTAGTCTACCATATCTTGCGGTAGCTGGCGTTTAAGCCGCGTGTGGATATTTTTCTGGCATAACTGTCGCACGATTTCATTGCTACTCTTTTTGGTATTCGTGATAAAATTTTTTGTTAACCTTCTAACAAACTGCTCCATAGTATCTAAACCAAGTTCCTTGTGTATTTGTTCATTCCTTACAAACCACGGAGAGTTGATGGCAATGCGGAGAACTTTGTTTTGGAATACTTGTAGTTTTTTCATATTTCTTTTCGACGTCGTAATCCATACAGGACAAGCATACGTTAGAATAGGCCTAAGAAGTGTTTTGTACAATAAAATGGTACATTCTTTACGTAAAGGAGAGTTTCTGTTAATTAAAGGAAATAATTGTTTAAATCTTGCATAGGCTAGATTTAGCTTATTATTTATGTGCTGGCTCCAGGTTAATCTCGTGTCCATATACACTCCTAGGTATTTAACTGCTCCAGTTCTAGAATCCCATGGTATGTCGCCCCCGAATATTTGCAATTTCGAATGATCCGTAATTCGTTTGAGGGTAAATATCTTGGCAACGCATTTTGTAAGGTTTAGTGAGATGCACCATTTCCTAAGCCATGGGCTTAGAATATCGATGGCTGATTGGAGTTGATTGATCGCCGTATGGAGGTTGTTGTGCTGAGTGATAATAGCTGTGTCGTCAGCAAATAAAGCAAGTTCGCTCATGTTGGGAATGGGGATATCGTGAATGAACAAGTTGAAAAGTGTAGGCCCCAATACACTTCCCTGGGGAACTCCAGCGTGGATATCCTTGATACTAGAGATGGATGCGTTAATGCGAACTGCAAATGTTCGATTCTCTAAGAACGAGAAGATGCTTGCGATTAGATAATGTGGAATCTGAGTTTTCAGGATTTTATATTTAAGTCCTTCTATCCAGACCCTATCAAATGCCTGAGTTATGTCCAGGAATACAGCCACTGTAAATTGTTTGTTTTCGTATCCTTGTTCCACTAGCTCGGTTATTCTCTGCAATTGTTGAGTGGTAGAATGTTCTTTTCTAAATCCAAATTGGATGGTTGGAATTATTTGGAGTTCATCCAGCGATGCATTCAATCGATTACTTAATACTCGCTCAAGTAGCTTTGATAGGGTTGGTAGCAGGCTTATAGGTCGATAATTATTACATTCGTGTTTATTTTTTCCCGGTTTGTGGAACATTAATATATGGGCGAGTTTCCATTTATTTGGGAAATATCCAGTCTTCATACATGAGTTAAATAGTGTAGCCAGATAGGCGAGTCCTTTTTTTGTTAAATATTTCAGAGCTACATTAGGGATGAGATCGTGGCCCGGTGCTTTCTTAATCGGTAAAGCTTTAATATAGGTTTCTATTTCTTTTGGAGATGTTGGCTGATCGAAATCGTCAACTATAGGTGCATGTGTTTCAATGTAGGCATTAATTGTGCGTGCGGTCGACCGGTTCTCATCATGAATTGTCGGAGTAAACACTGTTTGAAGGTGCCTTGCGAAATGATTACATTTGTCTTCGTCTGAGGCATAGTAAGTGTTTTGGCTTATTAGGGTAGGAATAATATCGGCTTGTCGTGTTAAGGTCTTGGTAGCTTTCCATAGGTCGGTGCTGTTAGGTTCTAGGCTTTCGAGGTGTTTATTGTAATTATATATTCGATATTTTTCAATTTCTCGTTTTATGGTATGTGACAAGTTGTTTAGCATATTTTTAAGATGTGGTTCCCTTGTTCTTTGCCATTCTCTTCGAACTTTGCTTTTTTGTTTAATCAGTTCTACTATATATGTCGGTGGAATGTTGTAATTGCGCTTAATTTGGGTTGTAAGTGGTCTCGTTGAATTTTCGATTGCTTTTTTAATCGATTCAGTCAGGTTATCTATGCTAGCGTCGATGTCCTGCCTATTTTTTATGTTGCTAGGGTTGACAAGAAGAGAATCGAGTTGTTTTTGATATTTTTCCCAATCTACGCGTCCTTTAATTAGCCGTGGTAGTGGGGGAACATTATATGGTGTAGAGGTAAAGGTTATTAAGACAGGGAGATGATCAGAATCAAGTTCCGGGATTACTGTTTGTTGGATGGGTGGATTAAAGTTTTTGGATACAATAATATCTAAGATATCTGGTTGATGATCAGATCGATAGGGGTAATAAGTGAATTCGCCGGGCGTTGCAACTTGTAATTGATGTTTCACTGCGATATCATTTAATTTGTTTCCGTTGGGGTTATTTGTACGACAACCCCAGAAGGTGCATTTGCTGTTTAGATCTCCGATTATCAGTGATGGTAGTGTCTTGTGGAATAATTGGGTAATATCTGCCTCGTTGAGAGTTTTATTCGGTTGTTTGTAAGCGGTAGTGATTTGTAGTTGTTTGTTGTTAGTGATCTTGATAGTTACCGAGATATTTTCGATACCATTTTTGTCTGAGATAATGGGTGTGTCAAACTGCAATTGTTTTCTGATAATAATTGCTACTCCTCCCCATGCTGTGGGAGCTAGCCTATCATTGCGGAAGACATGATAACCGCTGATTTTGAAATTTTCGCCCTGCGATAAGTGAGTCTCAGTTAAACACGCGATGTCGACGTTGTATCTGGCCAGAAACGATATGAGAACCGATCTTTGGGGTTTAACTCCATTGGCGTTCCAGTTCAGGATTGTTATATTTTGAAGATTATTGCGGGAGTTATACATTGAAAATATGAGGTATAATATGTGTTGTGATAAAGGATTTAATTTGAGTTAAATGTGGTATTATAAGTTGTTGGATAAATTTCAGTATGGAATCCATGAGAGGTGATTGTTCCAAGTTGGAATTATTAGTTACTTCAGGGCTAGGTTTTGGGTTAGCGGCTTGGCTATAGGAAATGCTGTTGGGGGTGTTTGATAATGTATATGCTCGTTGGGGTGCTGATCTAGAATTTCTAATGGGATATCGTTGTTTTAAGAGTTCTTGATGGTGAGGACATCCTTTATAACTGGCTGGGTGATCTCCAGAGCAGTTGACACAAATAGGGGATTCTTCTGGTGTTTTATTGCAGGCTTTAGGAGGGTGGTCTTTATTACATTTCACACATCGTGGCTTTGCTGCACAGTAGTTCTTCGTATGGCCGAACCTCTGGCACTTATGACATTGCGGAATGTTTGTCGTTTTTTTCCTGGGCTCTACAGAGACTATTGAATAACACAGAGTTTTAATATTATAGATTTCGGTAGCTGAGTCATTCGCCGATAGTATTACTGCACAGATTGGAATTGGTTTCTTGTCTTTATTTAATAACCGCGTTACACTTATTATAGGCAACTTTTTCAAGAGCAGTTCCTCTTTAATTTCTGTATCGCTTAAGGAGATAGGTACATTCTTAATGACAACTGACAAACGTTTTTCATGAGGATCTTGGAAGGTATGAAATTCTACTTGGTTATTCATGTAAAATTTGGTGAGTTTACGGTAATCGTCGTGATTTGTTAGACTTACTTTTAGGTACTTACTACTGTATGAAGTTGTAAATTCACGTTCTTCAGTGATGTTTTTGATGTCGGATATTATTTCTTTGTGGTTGTTTACGTTGTGAATAAATATCGGTGGAATTTTAATTTTTGGTGTTATTTGATTGTTGTTTTCACTGTTTGTTGGGGGATTGTTGTTAGCAACTTGTTGGTTTGTGAGGGGGTAGTAAGGATTATTTTTAATTAAGTCTTCAGAGTTCCAGGTATATCTTTTGACGACGTCGCTGACGGGTGGAGATAGGTGATCTGAGTTTCGCTTGCTGGCTTTACTTGTTTGATCCATTGTTGTCGTGGCTTTATTTGTTTGGTCCATTGTTGTCGATTCACTGTTTAGTTCATTAGTCATTTACTCAGCCCTAATGGGCCGAGTTATTTACACTTTAACAGCTGATCACTGTAGTTTATATTGTTTATCAATGGTTGAACTAGGGTCACAACTTGAGATTGCTACAGCTGCGGTCACTGATATCGCTCGAAAATAAAATACGTCCGATCGCGACTGCGTTCACGTTCAGACTTTGACAACGTTTATAAAAATAGTTCCATACGACAAATCTGATTTTTTGTCCATTCCAGGAAATTTCCCACACCTCTCCGATTACAATTCCGCTTAGACAGCGTTGTCTTTCTCACAGCACTCGCAGCACTTTTTGGCTTTATATGCCTTACACCTCGTGAACCCAACCAATGATTTTGTAGTAATGAGATTCGTTTGTGGCTGGTGAACCCTTCAAGCCACCCATGATTTGGTCCAATATTCAAATAGTACAAACGGGGAAGATAGTTTTAGACGTAGTAAAATCTGGTCATTTTCAGTCGGTCACGCGCCGCCTACTCCATACGCCCTGGACTTTCACGGCCAATAAGCGTCGCACCATTCCGCACGACTGGCACAGAGGGTTATATACCGTTTACTCTAATGATGCAAGCTGATATGTCTTAGAAAACGTTAGTCAAATAGTATAATAAATTTATAATAAAAAAATGCAAGCATCCTTCTAAGTTCTCGGGTTATAATTAAATAAGAAAAATGTACATTTGAGCCTTCGTATTAAGAATCCACTGTTAATAATAATTGGAATATGAACTTATTGTAATAATAATAAGTAATGGACGCGTAATTAATAATACAATAATTGAAGTCTGGGCTTTTATAGCCGACGGAACACTAAGCCAAATAATGTTATTTATAACTGTATGTCCATTAACTACCGCTTGGGAGTGTTGGGCCAGGTTTTCAGTATGTAAAACTAATTTGAATACGTCTATAAGTACCTTTATATTTTTGTAAGGTTTTATAAAAAAAATATTGGCATTGTCCGTGACAAATAAAGGAAGCTCTTTCAATGTATTTCCCAAAAAGTATTTTTGAAAATATAAAAAACTTAGAATTTAAAACGGAATTGCCGTGAAACGAAGGCCTTTGCAGCCTACTACAAAGTGTGACTCTTTGCAACGTCACTTCGAACAAATTTAATTAAATGTGAGCAAGCAAACCGCTTGTTATAGTTCCAAATGTTAAAGTCCGTTAAAAACACATAGCATAATATGGAAATTGCCTAAATAAAAAGCGAAGCTCTGATTAGCGAGATACGGAAGATAACAATTATTGCTGATTCATGAGCTTGCGACCTATATTGAGGGTATTATCGGACAATTTAGCGTCTCATCACAGTATAGATCTATAACCTTTAGATTGTTCGATTAATTTACTGATTAATGATAATGACTAGACTACAGGAAGTCCCTCTTTCGTGTGTGTTGCGGGTGAGTTCCATAACTGTTGTAGTTATATTAAAAAAAAAAACAACAAAAGAACATAGAAAGTGTATTTTCCTCTATTTGTTAAACATATCATGTTGTCTGCTAGAAAGATGAGATTGGGGTCTTTTGGAACACGAAAAATTTTATACGCATTAATACAAAGAATTATCAGTTAATAATAATATTAATCCTCGCTATTAAAGAAGCGAGTGACAATGCTACGCCCCATAAAGCCATTTGGACCAATGCGATTACCATCACCTTTTTGGACCATCTAGCCGTCATTGTTATATATATGTGCGAAAACATAACTAATTTATCATTATTACATTTAGTAAACCCTTAACTGGAATAATCTCGAACAGTATTGTGTCAATTACGTCGACAATTACGAACGGAATATCCTCAAGTTTGCATTTTTAATTGGCACGCTTTTATCGAACGCGCCAACGTCATATGTCCATTATACTTGTGAAAAGGTACAGAACTACAGATAGTCGCGTTTAGGTATCCAATAAGGAAAATGGAATGGAATTTAATAATTGGAAAACAAAGCTTGCATTATGCTGTCATCAGATTTGCTATCTCTAAAAATGACAACCCAGTATATCAGTTGATATTTACATCGACGATCACTCCGTTTCAATTAACGGTAACTGTAGGAGTATGAAATAATTTAAATGAGCGGAAGAGTTGGAAACTAAACTCGATTCCCATTTACTATTGGACGCAGTTTGTTTTTTAGAGCTTAATGTCTAATTACCATTGTAATTTGCACAGAGCACTTGTATGGTAATGATTCCCATTCGGCCATTCACTGTGGCTTTTGGTATTTTCCGCTGTGCTAATTAGTGGAAGATTTCTGCGATCAATTGCAAAGACAAACGTATTTGGAATTCGACCCATTTCAGTGAACGGCTGACCAATTAATTCAATAAACTGAGTAAACACGCAACGTCACTTTTATGTTTATAATAAATCAAAATGAAAAATAAAACAATAAAGACACAAAACACAGTCGATAAATAATATTAAGTTCCTTTATTATGAATAATATAAATATGTAGTCTATGTATCCGGAGCGCTATGAAGTTAGTTGCAGTCACCTTCGCCAACTAGGATAATACTGGGCAAACTAATCAACGTTCTATAACTAATTTCAGTTTTCTATAAATAATTAATACATTTATTACTTATTATAAATTAATATAAAATGTATAATTTAATACCAGATACTGTGGTGCTAGAACTGAATCGCAAATAAGAAACGGGAGCAAGGGCAGATCGCCCTTGAACACATGACTAAGCTTTGCTTGCGAGTCTTTTTCAATCTTATTTCAATAATTTGAACGTCTCTCTCGTATTTACCATCTATTATTGTTCTTGCTGGTATTTCTACAAATGCACTTATTGCTTTATCTATGTTTATATATTTTTTACTGCATCATGCTCTATAAGCGTAAAGGGTAAGTCATCCCTTTTTTGATATGTGCAGCTGTTTCTGAGATTTTTTACTATTTTCAGTTGTATGGGCCTCCTGTATTTTTCGTGTACATTGCTTTCCTATCTATGGTGTTTAATTTTGATATGTATTTTAAAAACAGTACTTTCAGTGTTACTTTCTTCGTTACTCGTATTTGTAATGTGGAAGTTGTCAGTGTTTCATTTTAATTACACTAATTATTGAGTCGTGAGGCTCTGAATAACAGCTGGCAGCTGACACCCCATTCCTCATTCCCCATCGCTTTCACTGTTTACCAATTGAATAAAACCGTTTTAAATGGAAATTCTTCAAAAACATGGAAGAATAAACTATACAGTTTCCGTTTCTAACATGCAACTTCTTAAATATTTCTTATAACTTTATGGAGCGACAACAAACTTGATCTTCCATATTCTATACCTTAATGCATTTATGTCGATAATTAATACTTTTAAATTTTGAGAGTAACATCACTTCAAATTTCACGCGAAAATGACGTCATGCCACTTCGACTCCATTCACAATCGAATTTTGTTCATGTATTTTATTAATAATATCGGAGATGTGTATATTTGTGCACCAAAGCTTTTGTAAATTTAAAAAAAAATCTTGTGATCAGGCCCCTATTCTATGCCCCCCCCCTGCACTGTGAGGTCTATAGTTATGCCAGTGAACAAGAGCAATCAAAACTGAACATTCAAACAATATTTGAAATAATTATAGGTGTTAAAAATAATTTTTATTGTTTGTATTTGCATGTGCTGGTTTACAATGCAACTGTTTCTGGAATACATACGAGATTTTCCACACAAATATGAAATTTTTGCTACTTCTATACGTACAGTATTACGTAACGTATGTGTACATAATCTGCTTTCCAAGTTTCGTTCTAAAAATGAGCCGAGGTTACTCAAGGTTATAAGAATTACTTACAGTTACGAAAGGTTATCGGAGTTGTATAAGCAAGTGATAAGCAATCACTATATAAGATCTAAAGCTAACACATCATTTTTTTTTATAATTGCGCCGAAGATTAGTTGGATATTTTGGGTTTGTTTAAAAAATTGCGTCTACCATGTAATCTAGGAAGTATTTTTAGATTTAGATTTTCTCTTCAATATGGATAATACAGGGTGTCCCTGTCCCGGAATGTTTTCCTCATTCCTGGTGGGAGTAGGCGCGCCAACAAACATTTTGGCTACGGCTACTCCTTGTAAATGGATCGGTTCACCGGTTAATTATACGTGACATGTATTAGAACAAACCCTTCCATGGCAGTTGTTCGGACCATATTTCCAGGAAAAGTGATCTCTAAGCGGGGGGGGGGGGGGGCATTAATTATTGGCTGCCCAGAAATTCAGATTTAACACCGATGAATTTCTCCCTATAGGATTATCTCAAATAGAAAATTTGAACCAATTAAGTACAACAAAGAATCAGCGAAGAAATTCAGAAAAAGTACACCTTTGATTTAAGCCCATAGAAAGAAATCAATGGGGGACACCCTGTATAAAAACTGCCCTTAATGCGTGTCTAAACAAATCAAATAACATTTAAGAAAAAAATTTTAAGCTACTAAATGCAAGTTGCATCAGACATTACAGACGTTGTAAAGTTAAATATATATGCTTTTGACATAATTGCTAATTATTATTATCATCAATAATCGAGTTCGTTTGAAACAAGTGCACGTGTGCACACATACCAGTAGGTACTTCTAAATTCTAGAATGTTCCCCTTAATGGTATCAGTGCAAAGTAAAAAGCGCTTTTAGTTAAACATCTCAAACGGAACTTCCTACTTTACAATCTGAAAGTCATTTCAGGTTTAAGTGAACTTTAAATTGCCATTTAAGGTTATCAAACTTTTATGTTTGATACTCTTAGTACATTGGGATACACTAGGGAAACTTATATGATGCTTAAAACCTCTACTTTCAGACAAAAGATAAACTTTGGCGTTTTTATACATTATCTATTATCGGTGATGAAGGTGTACATCAATAAATTGATCAATTGATCGGTTCATAACGACTGGCGTCGTCTTCCGATTTCTCTTTTCCATGTTTCACGATCATTCCATACTCCTTCTTCTATGTTTCTTCCATTGTTTCATTTATGTCCTCTTTCCAACTACGTCGTGGTCTTCCTCGTTTTCGTTAGGTTTCCATTCTAAGATCTTTTTGGGAGCCTTTCTTCTCTCATCCTCTGCACGTGACCATACCATATCAACTGTTTTGGTCTTATATCGTCAAGTATGCTGTTTGGGACCTCCATTATTTCTCTTATCCTATAATTTCGGATATGATGCAATCTAGAAATTCCGGCTGATCCTCGCCAGAAATTCGGTAGCCAACAATTTGCTCTTATTTCTTTCATCTAATTACCATACTTCACATCCGCATGTTGTTATCGTTTTTACTTCCTTTTACGATAAAGAAAGTATTGGATTCACCCCAAAAATTCTAAATTGAGTTTTCAACAGATCTTCACGTTTCAGAGTCCTCTGAACCCAAAAAACATGTTTTTATTCATTGGTCTGTCTGTCTGTCTGTCTGTGTGTGTGTCTGTGAACAGAATATCTCAAAAACGTAAAGAGGTATGGCGTTGAAACTTTATATATAAGTTTTGTGTACTATCTAGATGAGACAGCAAGCTTTTGAAGAAAATCGCATAACCGGAAGTATGGTGTTTACTCTTGTTATTTTTCAGTTTTTTTCGATTTCTTCAAAACGGCTCTAACGATTTTTTTCAAACTTTACATTTTTATTGCATTTTTAATATGTATTGATGTGAGATAGGTGATTTTCCTGTTGAATACCTCTAAAATGGGTTTCTTTTGTTTTTTTTTCTATTTTAAATAGAACACCCGTTATATTATTACATTTTTCAATTCAGCTTAAAATTTTAGAGAAAATCGTACGACACTCATTAATGACCAATAGAAAAATTAGTTCACGAGCCGTATCCAAGACAACAAAAAAATTTCTTGGAAATTTTTTGTAGGTAGACATTACTTCTTTTTAGGGTTTGTGTCGTTACGATTTTCTTACCGAATCTGCATTCGAGCATTAATTCATATCCGGAAATTATTTTTCATGCATTCAACAACGTCCTAATTTGCCCTCGCGTCCCGCTCGGTCAAATTAATACGACGTTGTTGGAACGCACTCAAAAAAATTTCCGGAAAGAATTAATGCTCTTATGAGATTATATGTGAAAATTTGTCTCTTGAACTAACTTTCTATTTTGTACCGTTTTTGTAGAATTTGTAATTTTTGAAAATTTTTGATAAATGCGTAGAAATTAAAAATCAAATTTTGGTTAATTATAAGATCACTGTAAAAGAAAGTTGTGTGCGTGTATCACACCAGATTTTTACTATAGTATTATATATGTATGATTTTTTTATTTTTGGTGATCGTTCTGTCCCATAATACTGAGTTCACTCTTGATATTGTCTGTCTACCTTGCGTATTTCTGTGTTTTATTTCCGTATCAAGTCTTGCATAATTTGTGATTGTTACATCCAGATACTTATATTCATTGCATATCTCAATTTCTAAGTTATTCTCTAATGCCAGATTGTTCTTTGTTCCATTAAAGTTCATATATTTAGTTTTACTAACATTAATTTCCAATCCCCACTTACTGTACTCTTCTATAAGTTTTCGGGTCATATACTATAAGTTTAAATTTACAACTTCGTATCCGAATACTTAGATATTACGTTTTCTCAATTCTTCTCTATGGCACAGAAGCATGGACTCTTACAAACGATTAGAAGCACCTATGGTGTTATAGCCGAATGCTTAGAATTTCATGGGTGCACCATGAAACAAATAAGACAGTCCTTCAGCGCATGAAAAAGGAGAGAGAAATCCTGAACACTGTAATATACATGACAATAATACATGTTTGTAATCTAAACTTTTCAATTTTTTATGACTATTGTATTGGCAACTGATACATTTTGTAGTATTTTTATGACAATGATACACATGAGGTTGAGTGGATTCAAATTTTAAAAGAAGCCGAAAATAAGTAATTATTCGTAGACCATAACATTGTTTCATTGGCCCTCCGTTAGTTGGCAGAAGGTCATGCGGCCCTCAGGTAGAAAAAGTCTGTGCATCCATGTTCTAGAGCTTTCCATAGTTTTACAATACGCACGTTGTCATAAGCTTGTGACAGATCTACGAATAGTAGATGTAATTATTGATTGACAGCTGCGATATTTTTCTCAATGAGTTGCGTTAGACAGAAAATGTTGTCAACCGTTGATCTACCACTACGAAATCCCCCTTATTCTTCTTCCTCCATTTGTTGATATTGTTGTTCTAATTTATTTCTCAAAATGTTTCCGTATAGTCTACTTAAGAGTGCTTGTGACTGACAAGCCCCTGTAATTTGTGCATAGATCTTTTGCATTTTTTTATGTATGGTTGTAATATATGCACTTTAAAATCTTGTGGAATATTGGCCCCATTTAAATATTGGTTGAACAAATAAATAATATGAGAATATAGTAAATCTGTTACATACATAATTAATTCAGCTGGTATGTTCGATGGTCCGCACTTTTATTATGTTTTAATTGTTTTTTTATAGCTTTTTTTATTTCTGAGCAGGTTAGACTTATTGGTGAAGCTTGAATGTTGATATTGGGGTATACTTCGAGATCCATTTGGAGGTTGATAAATTCAGGTCGATCTTCAGTCAATAGATCTTTGATATGATTTTCCCATTCTCTTAATGTAATACTAGGTATGTGTCTGTTATTCTTGCGGATATTGTTTATAATTTTCCACGCCTCCGTACCCTTCCGTCCTCCCATATATGTGATGGTCCGCACTTTTATTATGTTTTAATTGTTTTATAGCTTTTTTTTATTTCTGAACGGGTTAAACTTATTGGTGAAGCTTGAATGTTGATATTGGGGTATACTTCGAGATCCATTTGGGGGTTGCATTTTCTTTCCCACATGCCATTCTTTTCTTTTATAATCATTCGTCTTACATTTGCTTGTACTCGTTTATAGTTTATGTTATCTTGTATATTTTTAATTTGTAGATATTTTAGATACAATTTCTTCTTAATTTTTATTTCTTCCTCTATTTCTTCATTCCACCAGTATGGAGTTTCTCTTTTTGGTTGTTTCGGTTTCATATCTACAGCCCCTTTAGCCGCGTCGTGGATACATTTTACCATTTCTTCTTATCTTTCTTCAGGGGTATTAAAACTCATTGCTTCGAGTTTTCTTCTATACGGGTATTCTGTGCTGTCGTTATCAAGGCTAATTATATTGTATTGTATGATATCGTTGTTATTTACTGGTGGTGTTCTGTTATTGGTTTTGTTGTTGTTGTTGGTATTTTGTCTATGAAGATAGGGAAAAATTATATTAGTTTTAAGTAAGAAATGGTCGCTGCCACATATTGCTCTTCTGTAAACTCTTACATCGAGTACTTTTATTTTTTATGCGTGTCTAGTAATGATGTAATCTATTATGGATTGGCTTTGTCTAGCTTCCTCTCCCCAGGTATATTTGTGTCCATCATTATGTTATAATACTCATTCAGAATTTTCAAATAGTTTTGTTCGCATATTTCTATGATTCTCATCCTACTATCATTCACTGCGTTTTCACCATGTTCTCCAACTACTGGACCTCTCTTTTGTATCCCTACTCTACCATTTATGTCTCCTAATATAATTACTTCCCTTGTGTTTCCAATTTCTGTTATAATCTCGTTTAGTTTCAAGAAGAATTTGTCTTTGTCATTAACCAAAGCATCATCGTTTAAAGCATATATACCCAATATCTTAACTTTAGTTCCATAGAGATTAGTGATGTAAATTACCCGGGTATTTATTTTTAGGGGTAAATACCCGGGGTATTTACCCGGGTAAATACCCAAAATGGGTATTTAAGCGGGTATTTATAAACTTATTTACAAATATTATAAAGTTAATCTAATCAGTATAATTGATTAGTAAGTGAAGGTGCTCTATTTTATAAAAATGTTTAAGAAAATAGCTGAACTGAGAACATTTATTGCCCAAAATACCAGTGGGGACATACCTAACTCTACAGAACAGGCAATTCCATGAGTTGGAAAAGGTTCATAAGACCATAAGAGTAACCGAAATGGAAAATGCAATAAATAATTTGGTAGCTGGGCAACAAGTACCTATTATACCTATTTGTTGCCTAGCTACCAAAGTAATTATTGCATTTGTTATTTCGGTTACTCTTATGGTCTTATGAACCTTTTCCAACTCATGGAATTGCCATGTTCTGTACAATTTTAGGCAACCTGTATATAACAGCAATGAGATAAATGAATAAAAAACAGAATTCAATGATTGAATAAGAAAGAGATGAACATACAAACAAATATTTGAATAGACTTGACGGCTTGACGCTCATTTTAATTATGTCATATGTCAACTAAATATGCATACTAAAATAACTTTATTGTACGGTTATCTCTTTCTTACTGAAGTATTATGTGCTTTTGTTCATGCTATCTCATTGCTGTTGCATACTTATGGTCCCATCGGTATACAGTGTTGTTTATATTATTTTGTGATATTGTTTGCCTTCTTTAAGATTGTTTAATAATGTGTCTATAAGTATATATTAATATTAATGTTAATAAATATAAGGATTATTTTTCAAGTTAATGTTATGTTCATTTTTCAAAAATGGAAACAAGTCAGAAAATAATGTACAAACAATTTAAATTATCCCAATCTTCGGAGTCAGCCATCACATTGTTGTTTGTAAACTCTAACAGGCGCAATTTATTGCATCTAACTGTTTATTTCCATAAATTTCGGCAGCCAATGTTTTTTCCCAATAAACGATTAATTTACCTGGGTGAATGCTTATTCAATCTTATTTAAATTATTTTACATAAAATATTCCACTTCCTTTATATGTAGTTTATTTATTAAGATAAGATTATGTGAGTAAAAGTTAGCTTAGCTTTCTAAAAATATTATAAATTTGATAAATACCCAGTTTTTAGGTATTTACCCGAGGCAGGGGTAAATACCCAGGTAAATACCCATTTATAAATACCCTACCCACTGGGTATTTACCCGACCCACATCACTAATAGAGATTCATGTCGACCTCTATCATTCTATCGTCAATATTTTCCCAATTCTTTATATATCTTTTCAGATTCTTTTGTATAATAATTGACACTCCTTTACTAGCTCTTTTTTCCTTATCTACTCTACTAAATATATGAATATAATGGTCCCATTTCTGTTATTCCAAAACCTTTCTTTTTTGTTTCGGTCAGTGCAGCTATATAAGCCGTTCACGATCTTTTTGGGTCAGGTGAGGCTATGACCATCTAGTAATTTTGTTGGCAGAACCTCTGTTGCAACTAAACTCCCTCATGGAAATTGACTCTTTTTGTGTTAGGTTAGGTTGTTTTCAGTTTAAGGGTATATTTTCTGAATAGGTACATTGTTGCCGGATATTCTCTAGTCTCCACATCGACTCGCGTTCTTTTAAACTTGGTCTGCCCTTTTTAAATTGGAAGTAGCATCGTTTAATGGAAATTTTTTGTTGCAACAAAATTATTTTGGGCATTTTGACTTTTCCTTTGACGAAAATTAAAATTATTTTTACACATTTGATAAATAATTTATTTTCTTACGAATATTAAAATAATAAATCTGGCAATGTGGTGGCAAGAAAATGTCGAACAGACACTGACAGAAAAATAAAGTAGTATCCGCTACATCACCGAATCAGTTAGTCCAACATGAAAAGAAAAAATCATAGCCAACTCTGTCCCAAAAAGGTCGTGAACGGCTTATATATATTTTCATCTTCTCCATTTCTTTTATGACTTCTTCCATTTTATTTCTGGCTCCCCGAACATTCCAAGTTGCTATATGCATAATCCGTTACCATCCGAGGCTTTCCCTTTCTAATCATAATAATTATAAAAATAATTACAAAGTCAGTTCATTATTTTCACAGTCAAAATATGTGAAAATTAACATAGGCAAACACTTTTTTATTCAAACAACGCAATACAATGGCGATTAATATCCAAATAACATAAAAATGTTTTCAAACAAAAAGAGTACATATTGGAGAATTTACTACTGTAACCTGCGCGGGTTGAAATAGTTACATGTAGTTGGTCAAGAAGAAATAGAAGGCAGATAACGACGAAGCGGTAGAAATCAACTGACGTGTGAAATTACGATTGGTAGTAGGGGTTTAGGAAAACTTCGTCAGGCGTGCCAAAGGCTTTAAAATGACAACCTTACGACAAATGCATTATATGTATACTAACTGTGTTTTAAATAGTTCACGCGCGCAAGGCCTGTAAATTACTCGTACATTTTATTGGTAATTCAATTTAGGTGGTGTGCAAACAACGGGCCTAATAAGGTACATCTTTGACAGCCTTGGGATACCGTATCATTGACTTGATTTGAGGTCTATCTTGCTCGCACCGTCGTGGCTGTGCGACTCCGTTTCACACTCGTAGCAGCGAATTCTTCCGGACCGGTCAAAATGGTCTGTTTGAATACCATCAAAATTTATCAGTTGTGGATTGCACCATGATACGTACTTACGCCTCAATTTCCAGTAATTTGAGTAGACTGAAAATCCACTTAATGGTAGAGTGTGTTTTGGCTAATACTGCAAGTCTTTACTTTCATTAGTACTATAAGCTGAATGCAGACAAAGCGAATTTCAGAAAACATAAACATGGTTACGCCAGCTTTCCTTATCCTGCTGGAAGGCAAACATTTTGACGGATTTTTCACGTCCCCCATGGTTGTTATGGTCTTATTTGCCGCACGGTAAACAAAAAATATATGTGTGTACCCCCCCCCCCCCCCGGGGTCTTCACTCGGCTTTAGGCTGTAACAACTGATAGTTTAGCAAAGTCAATGGTAAGAAAGGACTGGACGAATAAAATGCATACTATGTAACCCATACAATGTCTCTGGTATAAAATTGGGACCGAAGAAGTTAGTACATTCTGATAGATGTAACGATATGAATTGTTTAGAAGAAAACCATCATCTTCTGCACTTCAGAGCTCAACAGATATCATGTCTTCCAACGTATTTCTCCCCTATTGATTTGTATCCTAGGGCTGCGCTTACTGTTTTGTATTTCCACAATAAACATTGGTGCTCACGGTATCTCTTTTATCAAAATCAATAAATTCCACATTTGTTAGTTTTTTAAAATAAGGTAGAGGACAGGTTGTCGGTCTATTACCGTCTGACATAAATTATACAATATTGAGAGCAGATAGACTAGACTTTTCATTTGATTTTTCATTATATTGTAGATACCGAAAATCAAAGAACTCCACAATGCCGAATGCAAAAAAAAACAATCGATGGCCTACGGCACTGTTCTACAACTCAATGCTGCTATAAATGAATATAAAATATGCAGGCTCTAAATACTAAAGTGGACATTTATATGCGAGAAAAAAATTTATTGCTGGCCTCGGCAAACGATGAGCGATATAAAACATCGGTTAATGTTATACAAATCTTAAAAGTCTACAAACAATTGCCCTTGAAGTTCCAGAGGAGAAAAGAGTTTCAAGAAGAACATCAGTCTGGCCAGGGTTGGTATCCCATTTATAATGGAAAAAAATATCAGCAACGATGTTCGATCTAACTTTTTATGGTCGGATTTAAAAAAAAACTAATATACTTTTGTATGTACTGCAATGCGTATTTCGTTAATTGCCGCACGTTTTGGACGAGTTAACAAGTTTCCTGTGATAATTCTCTTGCTAAGGTGCACGTAATTAAAAATTGAAATTATTTGCTTTGTAAACAGATATCCTTTGCACCTTAGAATTTATTTTAATACCTGCCTTTAGTATAAATAATTGATTTATTATGGGCACACGCAGCGAAGTATTCACCAGCAAGAAAGTTTATGAAATTCTTATTTTACTCATAAGCAACTCAGGGTGTATAAAATATAACACATAACATCAATTTGTCTCGTGGGTTCATGGCAGCACATTATAAATTTAAAGGAGTATCGAAAATCGAAAAAACTTTGTTTTACTCATTGACCTTTTCCAGCTCCCATTTTTGCCCGATTGGTCGTTATTGTAGAGCTCAACATTAGAATAAAGACTCGCGAGCTACTAGAACACATGACACAGAATAAATTCGCTAATCCGTTTCACTCCCCGCCACTGGTTGGTCCCTTATACAAACTGGAATCGCGCGCCGAAGCTCAAGTAAAGATGTCCGCTGCTCGGAACTGGTTCGCCACCCAAAACTTTAGAGGAAAATGTGTAGATTGCTCCAAACAGAACAAAACAGCACTAAACTTTGATAACAAACACCGCAGACAATTAACAACTATTTATTTTCAAGTGACAGATTCATAACATACATTTTTTATAAGCGTCATATCAAAACAAAACAACTTAAGTTAACCTCAAATTGGACTCGCAACGGGCGAAGGTTTCGTATTGAAATTCTAGCAAAAGTCCTCGAAAAATTCTACGTGCGCTATACTTATAGCGTCGGACAAACAAAAGATGCTAAAGCCATGTATTGGTCAAAATTTATGTCAGTTTTATAAAAATTGAAAAAAGGGCGCTTGTAATAAATTGAACAATTGACTATCGCTAATTTAAAAAAATGCATCAATTAATTATACAAAAACCTTAGATCTAAACGTAAAACTAATTGTACCACTGTCTTTAGCGCATATCGAAGCATATATGTCCCGAAAATCACATCTCTCCGCACTCGTGTCATGTCAAACTGTTGTTAACACGGATAAGGCTATACCTCACACCAAACTCATATGTACTGCAGGAAAAGTGGTCTGACAACCTTGTTGTACTTGTGTGTGTTGTTTACCAGAGAGCAATTTTATTTACGAAAATCTGTACACACCGCCAAATTTGACACTGCGATCTGTACTCTCGCTCGAAGTTACGCAGTCCAATCGCTCTGCCAGTGGCATGTCTTGAAAAAGTACAGATCAACTATGTGAGTACATTCGCATAATCCAAAGCATGTATACAAGATGTTAGACCAACATAAAAACTCCTTCCGGAAACATTCAGCAATTCTAAATTGAGGATGACCTCCACTAAGGTTCCACGGTAAGTCTCTTCTTATTCATGTGTCGAGAATATAATAACAGAATACCTCCAGAAATACCTGTTATACAAAACGACCTCCCACTCCAAGCCTGGATGGCAGCCCTGGAAGGATACGTGTTGAGAATTAACAGATATAAAACAGTTCACATACAATGCTTCTCAGGGAGTTATCTTCCGTAGATTGTTACCTGGGGTTTGTACGACAAAAAGAGACATTCGAACAGATGTCAGAAATGGGAGTGGAATAAATGGAGAGACATAAGTGTGATGGACAAATAGATGCCAACAAGACTGAAACCAAAACTCTACAAAAGACCTACCACGACCCAGAGCCTGGAGCAGTGTTGAGTACTGAACAAGAAGGAAGAACGGTTACTGAATGTTGATGAAATGAAAATGCTCAGATGGTCCATGGATGTCACCATATTAGAAAAAATAAGGAATGGACAGATAGGGAACAACATTAAGACTATCGACATCAAATTTAAGACAAAAAGGTGTAAGTAGAGTGAGATGGTAGGGGCATGTGCAGAGTAGAAAGGATAACCATATTGCCAGAAAGACCGTGGGAATTGAGGTATCCAATTATATTATCCAGAGAATGACAAAAGGAATGAGTGTTGTAAATTTGACAGATCGTGTCGCGGGAAACAGAACGAAATGGAAAAAACTGAACTGTACAGATGACTCCACTTGATGTGCAACAATGTATTTTCCATCTGGTAATCTCAATCCAGCTACATAGGGCATGCAGTAAGGTCTATTATTAGAATCCTTGTCCCTTATTCTTCGCACAGAGAGATAATATCTATTGTGCATAAATCTGATGAATTTCCTTTATAACACTGATCTAGTGAACACTATAAACTGGACATGCTTTTGCAATTTGGGTGTCGTCAATGTGTCAGTGGCGTCATGTAAATAAACACCATTTCCTCGCGACTTTTTAATGGCAATAGTTAGCCTAACCACATTACTGCAGAATCATGCCACACAATTCGGCACACGACATAACCAAACACGCAAAAGCTGTTAACGTAACCGGTAACCTTCCGTCGGGAATTCAAGGTTCCATTTCCATACGTGGGCATAATTATTGTTACAGTAACGCACGTATTAGAAGTAACCAACGTTAACCGGATACGCTTGGCCCTAATTCGATATATTTGCAAACATCCAGCCCATCTTCGCTCAGCTGCTTGAGGAAGGATCAGGCTGACGGTAAAAATGAAGCAATCGCCGAGGTTAATTATTGTCAAGTTCGAGGTTGCCTCCATAAGCATAAATTCGATCGTTACGTCGGCGTCGATTGAGTTGACATTGCCGGTTGCGTACGATACTGACAATGCGATTGGCATTGGTGACATTGTGGTGCTATCAATGCAAATGCAGTAGGTACTGCGTTTTGCAATTTGCAATGCGGAATCTACGCGTTTAAAAGTCACGGCCTCTCGTTATTTTTAGCGGCCGCGATAATCGGATGATTATTTTAACGCTACCGGAGTGTGTGGGAATGTCTCAATATTGACTAATTGACAGTGAAATATCTGAAAGCAATTGTTGGCAGTTGCAATGATAATTAGAATTGCATATTGCTGCATACGATATACGGCACAAAAAAGAAATATCAGGCGTGGCGGGGGGTTAACAGCTACGTCAAGACTAGTTAGACTAGAGACCTGCGCGAGTCCAATATAGGACCCGCGGCGCGGCGCCCGACTCGCGAGCCGCAATTTTCACTTTTTTATACCCGTACCCGACCCGCGTCCGCCGTTTCGAACCCACACCCGACCCGCGACCGCCGTTTCAAACCCGCACCCAACCCGCGACACGTTTTGCACTTTTAAGCCGCACTTGACCCCTAATTTGAATATTAGACCAGCACGTACCCGCAACTTGCTTCAGATAGAATGCCTATACACAATAAAGAAAGTTAGTATCACACTTCGGCGGTCAAATTATTATAAGGTATATTTTTTTATACACAAACAAAATGTATTTTGAAGAAATGAAGCTATACCCACGACCCTACCCACGACCCGCAGTTTTAAATCCGCACCCGACCTGCTACTCGCAATTTTGATATAAATCTTACCCGCAACCCGACCCGCAATACAGGTAACCCGCGGGTACTCGGCCCGATGCAAGGCAAACTGACAAACGCACTGTTTGACAAAAAAATCTTATAACACCTGCTGATATGTGTGACGCTATTCGATAAGTTTATTATTATTCATGTTTCATGTAGGTACGTTAAAAGGACTAATCAATAAAATAATTGTTGTGAGGTACAATGTTTATACAGTTCTGCACAACGTTGCTGATTTGACCAACCTTTGCACTTGAATAATAAACAAGTACCCTATTAGTGAGCGGGTACCGAGAGGTAAAGCGTTTGCGCTCGCAATCGGTAGGTAGTAAATTCGAACCTCACACGCGGACATTGGTTTCATCTTACGCTCTCCGACCACCATACCAACACCTTTGGTGGTCGTCACCCCTTTAGAAACGTAATCTTCACTTAAATTCAACCAGTTAGGCTAGCCACCTATCCGGGCCGCAGCCTAAGAGGGCTCATAGGACTGTACTTTGTGTAGTTAGTAATGTGCTCACAGCCTATAATAAGAGGAAGAAGAAGAAGTGCCGTAGTACAGGGGCCAATTATCACCATTCACTATACATAAGATAGACGACCGATAACGTAGGTAATTATTTTCAGCCAATCATTAACAGTTATTGCAGTTGTAATTAAATATGTAATAGTTATTAACGACATAAGGCTGTTAGTATGCATCTAACAAACGAGGATACATTTGTGGCCGAAATCGTCAGGCCGAGGCTAATGAATTTATGCGAGTTAGATGCGATAACGGCAGCATGTCGTTGAATATTTTTCATAACACCTATAAAAATTGAAATTTTAGAGTAAGTTAAATGAAAAAATTAATAGTATTAGTAACGGGCATTAGAAAACTCGTCTTATCAGTCACCTATGGAAAAAAATACGCTTGGCAATACTAAAATGTAATGTTGGTGACACTGTAAGTCTATGTCAAATTCGATGTTAGCAGGTTAGGTTTTGCGTCAGTTTTGACACAGGCTGCCGCAAAACCTAACCTGCTAACCTCGAATTTGACATAGACTTATAGTGTCACCAACTATACATATCAGTATTGCCAATGTTAAAATGTTACTGTTCTGTTATTTCTTAACCACCTAGGCTGTTAAATGTATAACAGCCATAGCTGTTATGGGAAACTTTTCAGTCAGGTTGACAGTTCTGTTATTGACAAATAACAAGTAGGTGTTATGAAAATAAATAAAAGTGACTGTTTTCTTGATAACGAACAATGAGTCTCGGTAACCCTGTTTAAACTAAAAATATTTCCAATGAAAAAATTCATTTAAACAATTTTCAACATCGTTGAATGGTGTCGGTTTGAGACCTGTCAATATTTAAATCCTTATAAATTTTAGATAGCAGTGACCGCCCGTATTCTACTTAGGCTTGATCCACACTATCGGGCTGCTCTCGGTTCGATCTCGCTCCGCTCAAATATTGTTACATTGTTAGCAATGGGCACATTCACACTATCGGTAACGCTCAAGCTCAGGTCGTGCCCATAGCTAACAATGTATAAAAAATTGAGCGGAGCGAGATCGAACCGAGAGCAGCCCGGTAGTGTGGATCGAGCCTTATGCGAGTCTGATTCGATTAGTTTATACTAGGAGTCGATATCCTATCTGCTGTACAGGCATATTGCGCGATAGCGCAAGATAGAGATAAATAACTGAAAATAAGCATGACTATTTACTCCTCGCTATTGAGCTATAATATTCATTGCACGATCCTGACTTGTCCACAAACAGAACAGTTGATTGTCTAGTTTTGTAATATGTTTCAGATACTTAATTATGTCTGCGAAATTTGAAAAATGCTACACGATTTGGATCGTATGTTTATTTAATTTATTTTTAATGGTAGATGGTATCTTAAAAAATAATTAGACCGGTCGTTAACAGAATGTTCAGTTTAATTCCAATAAGGAAAATTCTATTTAAAAGAAGAACAGATAATATTTTTACGGAAAACAGGTAAATGTCATAGGGGTTGCCAAGAGCATCACATATACAAGCCGTAATGCCATGTTCAGCGTTTGGTTATTTAAAGTAACAGTAAACAATGTTGTCATCAATTATGTATAACTTAATAGTTCCGAAAGCACACGTATTAAAACCAAAAATAAACCGTCCAGTCCATTCTCGTTAATACTTTTTTCTGAGAAAAATTGCGCTTTGCATGAAAACTAGATTCAATTAGTTTAAATTATGTTGGTATAAAACGGAATGCAGGACTACAGAACCGAATCATAAACGGACTAAAATTAATTTTAAAACCGCTGAAAACAGAAACGTAGTTTACCGATTTTGTCAATTATCGACGGAATAACGTGGAAGTTTACAGCTTTGTTACAGCCACAATAAAATAGCACCTTATGGGGGCCAATTCAACGGTGAAGTGGAAATCGAACAATTATTTTTCTGGATCCAAACTACAGTCAAGAATTTCCTGTACGAGAACGAAATTTACAGCAAAAGCCAAAGGTGAACTCGAGTGTAGAAAACTATCATCCACAATTAAACGACAAATAAATGTAAATTAACCTATAGTATATTGTAATACAAGTGTGGAAAGAATTCCATTGGAAAACTCATGTAAACTACGGAACACGAATGCTAATGAGTGTTCCAATCACATAAGAAGAACGTCCAGTATCTCAAAAATGACAAAATTAAAGAAAGTTGGCGTGTGTATAGACACGAAAGGACATATAAATCAGTGCCGGGGTCGGTAGCTCAGTGGTAAGCATCCTGGCTACTGATCTAAGGGTCGCGAGTTCGATTCCCGGTCCCGGTGAGGTTTTCAAAAATAAAAAAAAATGCAGATGAAAGCCTCTACAGAATGCCATCATTCGGAAGTGATGTAAAGCAGTGGGTCCCATGTTACTACGATGTGTAGCATGTAAAAGATCCCTTGCTAGGGTTGGAACTCCTTAGTCTCGACAAAATTCTAAGTAGGACTTTGACCATATGACCAAAGCAGTCGGTGTCTAAGGTACCTGGTACTCTGCATGCCTAGACCTTGTCCATTAACAAACAAACAAACAAACAATATAAATCAGTAGCGCGGCGGCTTGTGGAGAATTTTAGTAGTAGAGCCAATCGAACGTAAGATGCATTTTCAGCCCCCTCACAGACGAAGACAAATTCCAACATCCCGAAATTTAAATATCTCCCATATAGACTGGCATGTTAGCATCAGTGAAAAAAATTACTAAACTCTGCATGCTAATCGAATGTCTCTCTTTTATATTATTGCAAGATGTGTGACATTTTACCATGCAATAAAATTTATGTTATGAGTATAGTAAAATAGATCATAGCAAAGTTATTTAAGTAAACGTGTCTTTAAAAATGTATTGGCAGTTTCAGAATATGCTTCGCGAGCGCGGCGTTTCTTCCTCAGGCTGTGAACCTGCTACTAACTATACAAGGTGCATTCTATCAGCCCTATTCGGCTTAAGATCGGATAGGTGGCAAGCATAGCCCGTTGAATTTAGGGGAAATTATCCTTCTACGGGGACGAGGGCCACTAAAGATGTTGGTATGGTGGAAGAAGAGCGTACGAGTGTGAGGTTCGAACTTACTAACTGCCGATTGAGAGCGCGAACGCTTTATTTCTCGGCTACCGATGCTCTACGTAATTAATGTAGGAAGTAGAATTTTCTGGAAGGGAACGAAATATGTGCAAAACAGGAGTTCCAATGTATAAAAAGGGTGTTCCACAATGTTTTCTTTGACCTGACCATGAGAAATAGTCCCCGAATAAGAATAAAAATAAAAACATTTAATGTTTATTGTCATAATTAGCGCGGAAAGCATTAACTTCTGTAAGAAATCGAAGTTTGCAATACGACATACTGGTGAGTTCGAATGAGGTTTTCAGTACGTATTACACACAATAGGTTTTGCACGACCACGACGAAAGCAGCATCCTGAAGAGTGGAAGAAGGAGTGGTCAAGAAGGTTTGTAATAGTACATTTTTTAGCAACTTTAATCAAAATATAAAGATGCTATTTAAGGGTTCTTTTATTTATTTAAGTATTAGAAAGTGTACAAAAATTGCACCTTCAATTCTGGAATGACGATAGTTACCATTATCATAAATCAGTGGCGGTTCGTGATAATTGTATTTGGGGATCTTAATATTTAGCACTACATAAGCAAATAATAATAATAATAATAAACGCCTTTTATTGCACACCATCGATAATAATTTTTTACAATGAGAAAGATTAAACATGGTGTACAATAGTCAATCATTCTAGTCACTAGCTGGCAGACTGTTCGACCACTTAACCCCATACTAGTTAATGATTCACTCATATTCCATCGTTGTTTTAATGCGATTATAGCAATGCTTTTTCATTTTAATAATCCAAAAAGAAACGTCATATGCCGACAAAAAAAGTATTAAAACAAAACACCAAATGTACATAAGTGTTAAAAAATTAAACACGATAATAATTCTATTTAATAATGTATCTATATATATAAAAATCAATCGCCGTGTGTTAGCAACGCAAAAACTCGAGAACTACTTGACCGATTTGGTTGATTTTTTTTTGTTTTATTCGTCTTACTCCCGAGGTGGTTTAGCAAAAAAGAAAATTAGGAAAAATCCAAAGGGAAAGCCGGAAAATTGGAAAATATCGAAAGTGTGTCTTTGTGTGTCATTGCTTAATGGTTTGAAGAGTTTTCCCCATTATGTCATAATCCGCAGGTAACCGAAGGCGGAAGAGATAAGACACTAATAGCAATTTATGAGCAGGGGGTAATTCGAAATGCCTTGCATAGATCGTCGCAATCAGTCAGTCAGACAGATATTCCAATTTGGTTTGTGTACAAGTGATTGTGAAAACAACTCCGTGTCGTTTTATAGTGTCCATTACGATGCCAAAGGCACGACGAGCTAACATAGGTCGTCGCAGTCAGTCAGCTGCGCGGGTACCTATATAGAGTCTGTTCACTAAACATAAAAACACAAAGTAGCCTTTGATTTCTAAAATTTCATGAGTGTACTTCCAAAATGCATCTTTTGTCTAGGAATGTAATTACAAAAAGTTACTGAAACAAATAGGTTAAGAGTGTGACATTTAATTAGCATCTGTCATAACTACTTTTAAGGATGTTAAACCAATATTGTGTTGGATACTATTGATGTAGCATTTATTAATAAGTATTTTTATTACATTTTATAAAAGTTCAGGAAAGAATTTCCAGAATAGTATGTACTTTGACACTGAATTAATGATATTTATTAATTGTCATTTTTAAATTCAAAGTCACCTTTATGGAAACCTTTGCAAAACAAAATACAGAATCCCTAGCAGACAAATTTTACGTAGGTACCTATATGCCAACTTCAAAAAAATTTATGTTTTTGTGTTTACTGAATGGCCTATACTTTACGTGCGAACCGCAAAGAGGTTTTTTGGGACATCGATTGCGAAAATCCAAGACGATGGACATAACATAAAATTAAAACTCTATAGTGGTGAAACGGAGTTTCAGAGACAAATTATGTTTGAGCAGAACAACGTTTGCCGGGCCAGCTAGTGGAAAATAAACCAGAAAATCGTACGACACTCATTAATGACCAATCGAAAAATTAGTTCACGAGCCGTAACTAAGACAACAAGAAAATTTCTTGGAATTTTTTTGTAGATAGACATTACTTCTTTTTAGGGTTTGTGTCGTTACGATTTTCTTACCGAATCTGCATTCGAGCATTAATTCATATCCGGAAATTATTTTTCGTGCAATCCAACAACGTCCTAATTTGCCCTCGCGTCCCACTCTGGCAAATTAATCCGACGTTGTTAGAAAGCACTCAAAAAAATTTCCGGAAAGAATTAATGCTCTTATTAGATTATATGTGATAATTTAATGAATCACATCCACAAATCCATTCGTTTTTCTTGTAAATATCCACAAAAAAAGTCTTGTAAACTTACGAATTCCAACTTTATTTTGCAAGTTGAAATTTAATACCCGCGTATGCCGTGCAGGTTTTTTTTATTTTCACCTTTTCGGCTAACGGTTGGCTTTTAAAATTAATGTTCAGAATATCAGCTACGCTATTTTTCCCCATTTTTTAAAATACCACTACACGAAAGAAGATAAATAAACACGCTCCAACGGCAATCCATATTATGTAAGATCATGCAAACAGGATCTACAAGGATGCAATAATGTCTTTGGCACATTGGCATATATTTTCAATGTCCAAGATTGCACCACATTTCCAAGGAGTTACGGTATCGCGGTAGCTGCCTTCACCCTCGGATCGCATTATATTTCGGGAGCGCAATATTTAGAAATATTACGATAAGCCCACGAGATCAACATCATGAGCCCTTACGTCACACTGAAACTGCTATATCACCGATTCTACAGCGATAGCATTTTTGCCCGTAATTCCCGTACAAGTTCGGAGTTTCGTTTCGGTGAGACCACAGCAGCTGCCACCTGCTTGGTGCTTATGATACGAGGATACGAACACATAACGCATGTCAAGCTGACATACTTCTTGCGGTATCGAATAGCGATCTCCCGATTTCGTTACTTAAACCTTGTTTTATTCTAACGGTTGGATAGATCATAAAATATATTTATCTACTAGCCACATGATATTGTACATTTTCGTCATAGAAACAAAATATGAAAAGCTACTCATAACTCCCAAGGGACTTGTCAAATTATTTCTCCCTCAAACTCATGGTAACAATGCAATTACAATTAACGTCTTAGCAACCATACAATGAGGCAATCCTTGATGTTACTTACATATTCGAATTTTAAATGTCAT
This sequence comes from Agriotes lineatus, assembly GCA_940337035.1. Lineage (NCBI taxonomy): Eukaryota > Metazoa > Arthropoda > Insecta > Coleoptera > Elateridae > Agriotes > Agriotes lineatus. Next base: position 248,803,783 of record OW679194.1, read on the forward strand.
TATGACATTTTGCAATTTCATACTATTTTTACGAATATTCTAGTAGATAAAATATTGTATGCACCACGGGAAATATTCATGTTCTTTACCTTCGGTTGACTTACAGACCTCGGGCCAGAGCCCTCGGTCTGTAACACATGTCAACCACAGGGAAAAATATATTCATATCTCTCTTAATGCATAAATATCTATTTCAATTCCAGAATAGTTACTTCTTCCTTACGACAGACAGGCTGTTGACGGCTGGGATGTTCGAGCCCTTAGGCCTCTAAGAAACAGCCGCCACTGGCATAAACTTAATTTTTGTGGAACTGGAGCTACATTCAAAACAACATTGCTAAAAGTGCATTAAGCTAAATGGCAGTGACTTATATTTAAAAGTATTCCATAATTCTTTACTTTTTTCATTTTTAAATGGCGCCGCGCTCTATCATGATAAGATTTTGATGAAACTATGAGTTTTTCGTTACTAATTTTCTGCATCACACTGGACACAATTTAAAATAAGAAGCTATGTTCGTGAGAGGTGTCAAAGCCAACCGTGACGTGCATTAAACAAAACAATTATGTCGTTATGAAACACACAACAACACAAAACATGTACAAAGTACATTAAAAATTCCTATCTGCTGACATGTAATTTCAAAAACAACAGAACAGAAAGATATATTTAAGCGTGGTTTTCACCAAAGTGTACGGAAAACATTATTTCCCTCCAAATTTCATATTACATTCCCCCTAAAAGAGATATTCTATACAATATTTGTAAGGAATAGGGAACTGCCTGGATTTAGTAGACCTTGTATTTAACGGAAGCTCAATTTTTCAATAAATTGGGAAATGCCACTGCGTTGTTGCCAGAAGCCATAGCTGGGGCATTAATGAAGTCGTTTTGCTCGCTTTTCTGTAGTGACCCAGTTGCGGCAAGAATTCCGTACACGTAGATCAATAGACGGCATCGCACATGTAGAATGATTGACGTAGGTACTTTTAATATTCCTACGCAATTTTCAAGTGCAAAACGGTGCAAACTCAGATATGTAACAGCTTAGATAAAGCAATAACAGATATATCTATAGGAATTTAATACTATGGTTATCAAGCATGAAAGTATGATTACGCATCGTTTTTGTAAATAATAGAACTTGATTTGCAAAATATTTCCAATTACACACATTAAAGGCAATACATTTGCGGATTTCAGCCACCAATTATGGCTCAATATCGTAAATTTAGCGTTTATACCGGCCTGAATATAACTGCAAGCAATAGCAAGGTAGTAAGGACAACAGATAACAGTAAATTTCGGCCACGTCCAATTTAAAGAGCAAATCGAGTTCCTCACAGTTAACTTACTTCTTCGGTGACGTAGTCGATGCATTCATAAGCGGGGGCTTGCACCATCTTGAAGAATCTAGAATGCACCTCGCGGACGCGGACGCGACTTCTGCACAGACGAGACGCGAGACTAGTACTAGCACTAGGTGGAAGGACGCGAGGTCACCTTCAGGACGGGGCTGCACCACCACACCTCCAGGTCGATAGCGGTGACGTCATGGGAAAGTGAAAAGCGGGGGTGTGCGGATTGTTATGTAGGTCTGGCTCTGGATGCGATCGATGTCACCATTGACGAAGCAATGGAAGCAAGCGGCGGCCGAAACGCCGCCGGCGACGCCACTGCGATCAGGACAAATTGCATAACTTGATGTAAATCGACGTCATGCGTTGCGTGGGGCAGGATGTTTTTGGATGAGCCATGATTGATTGGTAGCGCACGAATACAATAACAATAAGCTAAATAGATTTTCGAGAAAAAATCCATTATCATTAGTAATTAGTAGTTTCAGGACCATAGCTCTATTATAGGTTACATCCAAACGAAAAGCGGAGACGATATACATTACATCTCATTAAAGAATGCAGTAAAAGAGCCGACCAAGAGAACCAAGAACAAAACTTGGAAAATTTGGGAGGTAGAGCGAAAGTTACGGGATAGGTACTAAAAATAATAAGAAAGAATTTTGAACTATTAACACTTGGAGGGTAAAGTTGGAAACTGCTATATAAAATATTGCAAGAAATTTGAGGCAGTGACAAAGTAAAATGAAACGAGAACGAAATATGACGTTAAACGGTACTGCCGAAGAAGAAAAAATAAGTAAAGAAGAAAACTAACAAGCAAAAATGAACTATGAGTCTATATCACATATGAAATTGGGAGAATCGGAATATGAGGACAGGGAGGGGAGGGGAGATTGAGAAAATTGGACACAGAATATGTCGTCAGCAAGCATATGAAGGAGGAATACCCCCATAGGGCATATGCCGCTCCATAAAATAGGAAATACCAACAACAGTGAAAACTACTGAGCGATATGCTTCTAGTGCGCGCAGAGACAAATTCTAAAATATTGGAAATGGGATCAGCTTAATAAAGCATCTGGGAATAACTATTACAAGTAATGAAACGCCGACAAAAAAGTTAACAAGTTCATAAGGCGACAAAAGTATCAGTGTGCATCAACAGTACAGACATATTGCACTGGATCACAACGCGTGAGTTGTCTTTATTTACTTGTTAACGAGCTATTATATTTAATCAGTAACTGTTATTAGAGCAAGCTCCTGAAAAACCAGGGGTCGATTCCTTTATCTAGATAGCTTATTTCTGAAATTTGATGTTCTAATTTTTTATCATTCCCATAAGTCAATATAACTATGTCAGCTATATGCCAAACAGTTTTGAAATCAAAATGACAAATACCAGATCGTTACAGTCGTACACAACAATATTAAAACAGTAAGTAATTCTTTCATAAATAATTCACCTTTTTATAGTCTTTATTTCCTTTTCTAGTTATAACTTTAATACTAAAATCACCCACATGTTACTTTATCAGCGCAACGTTCAGAAAGTCAACCAAACTACTCCTCTCCGCCTACCAATCGACTCTCTCAAGCATCTTCCCGCAATGGATGACCCACGAACAGACCAGACGTCCCAATCGTCCAAAATCAGCAACTCAACTTTTTCCACAGTACGCAGCCAACAGCCCAAATCTGCAGACAACTACTTGCAATACTGCATCCGCCAACTTCCTGGAATATGCCTCTTGAACCGATAATCCTCCGCTGGAGCTCTCCCTTAGTACCACACAGCTTGACGTAATCCAATTTGATTAATGTAATTTCAAATAGACTTTTTCAATAAACTTGACTATTTATTCTTCTCCAATGATTAACCTTTTTAGATTCATTCTGCTAGCCATTAGTTTTTACCACATACTTGTAATCTTTATTAGTTTTATGTCTTTAATTATTCTTCGTATTTTACAATTTCCATTTTACTTCACCACGTAGATTTTATTACTACCCTCCTTATTTTATCCAAACATTTTATTAATAAAGCAGGGTTATTTTTGATATTTTAATCACACCAAATTATTTTTCTACATTTTCAAAATCTGTTATTTTTCAATAATCGAAACAAATTACTTAACTCAATTTTCCTCCTTATACACTCTAGTATATTTGATTTAAACCTACTAAATTTCTAATTTATTTGAATCAAGTATTTATTCCTTTCAAGCTCAAATTTATAAAGTATTATCTTATTTTCGAATCTATCTGTTTTTCAAATAGCGTTTTTCCACTCAATTATAAATTCTCTTTTACTTTGTAATTGCATCTTAACTATTCACATTCCCCGTTTATATTTGACTAGATCTAAATTATTTTCACCCATTATAATCCCTTAATCTTTTCTAAAATTGATTCTAACACACATACAGAACTGTATATCATTACAATATATTAGAAGTGAGGATATCAGGAGAAATTGTGCTATCTGAGAAATAAAAGAATCGGTACAAACGAGAAGAGATGCAAGGGATAGTAATATATTAAGAATGAAGGATAACAGAAACTCATCATCCAAAAGGAAGGTCTCCTAAAAGATTCACTGGATTAACAAACGCGTAAGCTTATATCAAGTGAAAAAGAAGAAAGATCACACTTCACGTAGAAGACGAACTGCAAGAAGAGGAGGCAACATATAGAAACAATTGACCGATAGCAAGATGCAGTTTTTGGCGTGCCATCGAAGCAGCTAGCATTCCAAATAAATTGAGAGAAGGCACAATAAAATTATAAGTCAGAACAAAGGAAATGGTAAGAATGTATGGATAGGAATGAAATAATAAAAAGTAGTAGAAGTAGCAATTTGAATAAACCTGGAAAACTGGAATATGAGAGCGGTAAATACACAAAATGGTATTTGTGGACGATATGGTATTCTGGTATTCATAACACATATTGTAAGGAAAATGCAACAAGCCGTAAGCAATTGGAGCACTACACTTACGGGAATGGGAATGAGAATTAATATTAAAAATGGCAAACTAATGGTAGCAAGCAAAGGCACAGACAAAAGCAGTTAGAAACAATTATTGAAAGCTATGGCCCTTTGGGGGTTATTAAAGTTAAGATCAAACAACCGACAAGGTAAGTACAAAACACGTACCTAAGACATCAATAGTATTATATAATTGAAAATACAACACTAATCCCTAGTGAGAAAAACTCCAAACTAGGAAGAAGAGAAGTCAAGACAGTCCAATGTTTATAAGGACGCAATCGATGAAGAATAAGGTGGAGAAGAGAGGAAACAGTATGACAGAAGCCTAATACCGACGCGGGTGGGAGGACATTTTAAAAGCGGCTGGAGGACGTGATACCTTAAGCTCTAAGGAATAGATAAAGAAAAACACGAAGAAGGGCAATAGCTTTCTTGCTATAGTGAGACGCAAATTCTACTCTATTGCAGTCAAATAGAGTGTTACACTTGATTCAAAGTTGTATTTGTATACATTTTCAAGATTAATAAATAAATTGGTTACAGAGGTACAATTTAAAAACTTAGTAATTACCTAAATACAGCTGTAAATAATTTCATGTCACAGCCAAATATTTGTTTTGGTGTAATATATTTTCACCATAGGTGTATTGTTACGGGTAAAAATCGTTACGTTTTAATGGCACATATATAACCATCCGTTTTTATGCATTTTGGCTATAGCTGTCCGAATTCTCAGCGTTTTACAGTTATCAAGGTCGCCAAACATATTTTGAACGGCCTTCACTCGCCGCTCAATCCGTTGTAATATATAACTAGGCCAAATATCATTCAATTGTCACCGGACACCTGCGGGGATGTTTTTTGTTCCTCGTTCTCTTCTGAAAGCGTCTCCGATTTAATCGCACGTATTAACCTTTGTCATAGTTCATGGTTAGTTTATAGTAAATTACGAGGGCACCAATAGTGTCCTAGCTCAATCGCGCTATCGCCGATGTGTATGATTGTAAAATATTTGGGTCTTAATTACACATGGCATTTTATTGCGAATTTATCTAGCGTTGCGATTTAAGTCTTAGAGCTATAAGCTGAAGGTATGTTCTCTTTCTCGTTCTCTATTCTAATTAAACACTCGCGTTTCGCTGTTTTCAAAGCCGACTATAGAGTCGTTAAAGTATGAGCAGCTAGTTTGTGCTACTAGTTTGGCAGCGGAGTTTTTGGAACCATTACTGAGTTTTCCGTTTGTTGCTGAGTCCTTGTTGTGGCCCCCGCTTCGCTTCTTCAGTTAGCAATTGTTGGTAAGAGTCCTTGCCGTGTCCCCACTTCCACAGGTGGCTAATTATGCAGCCCGCTGTGGTTTCTTTTGTCAACGTCACCTCGCGTTGCTGGCAGTATTAAAACACGATCTTGTGTTGTGAAGGTAAAAACGAATCTGTACATTAAACGCGCCGAAAGCTTGGAATCAGCGGTTAGTGTTGCATCACCTCCAAGTTGGTTAGTAATTACTGGTGCATTTATGGAACATTCTAAATTTCTGCGTACATGGTCGTATACTATTATTTTCGCTCTCTCGATATGTTCGACCTGCGGCATCATCGTAGCTTTATAATTGATCGCTAATTTAATCAGTCCAGAGATCTGTTACCTATTTAAATATTGAACTGTTATGTGTTAGGTAAACTGCTATAATTAGTGGCAACGATAGAGTTGGCTGTATTTGTGGCCTTCGTCTGCAGAGTGGGTCGCGATGGTGTTTTATACGAGTGCTGAAATTAACTGATATAACATTTTGCCTTTAATTAATATAACCCCCGTTTATATTTACTATGGTTTTGTTATAGCTAATGCAAGCAATTGGGGTGTCAAACTTTTTTGAAGTATGTTTCAGGTCGTAGCGAATTTTTTAGGCATAGTACTTTAGTGAGTTTAAAAGTTTTCGTAACCTAATGGATTTGTCGGTTGTAAAAGACTCTTTGGCGCCCCCTGGTAATTTGAACAGCCTTCAGTTCAGTTCATAATGTTGCTCTATTGTCTAATATAAAACATTATATCGGCGATATAGGATTCTCGACGTTCATAATGTTGTGTGTACAATTTTGTGTGCAATTTCTGAAGTCACACTTTGGCGATGGTATTTTTAATTCGATGGGCCTCTTCTATGGTTGAGCATTTTTCTTTCAACTCAAATTGGCAATTCCGTACCACGTTTTTCTCTTCAATTATAAGATTCAATCTTTTTATGTATAATTTCTCAAATAGTTTGGATGTAACTAAATACAAGTAGATATATTGGCCTGTATGAATTGACCTCGTTCAGAGGCTTCCCTAATTTCTGCATGAATATTACGCCAAGAGTCCGGTACATGATTGCAGTTCTTCTAAAGTAAATCTCCATGTCGTATAGTATTGCCTTGAAGTTGGTATTATGTTCGTTAATAAGATCAACGCCAGCCAATAGATTAACAACTGCATTTTGAAGATATTTCAAAATACATTAATTTCTTGATAAAGGTGTGAACATAGATGTATACTTTTTTCTATTGTTAGTTTGGTTAAGAATTTTTCAATAGTTTGCGTAATAATTCTTCCTGTTTACTGTGATCTCACAGCAATGCATTTTTGTGCTCCAAATATTGAACGCATTTTTAATTCTTAAATATATGATACTATGATTACTATGTAACAATATTTTCTAGAACCACAGACCCTTATTTGCCAAACATTGATCGTGCCTATGCATTGCATCATCCAACATTTGGCTCCATCGATTAGCAACCAGTTGTGGACTTTTGAATTCACAGTAAAATATATCCGCTACAGCCGAATAGCGTAGTAAAAGTAGATGTTCTATTTAAGTTACTACAATAATTGTAGTTGGGGCAGGTCAGGGAATTAAATTGTGGCTCCCCACAGTCCCAACGCTCTCTAGTATTCTCAATTATAGCCTGACATTATGTTGCGTTCTGCGTAGGTGCGTAGCTTATTTCTCAGTCAGTAGCTCGTTTTACTTGCGTTAGTATTTAGAAACGTGCTCTTTGTGTAAATATGCTATTGTAGTATTGTACATTGTGAAACATGAGATCACGGTCCAAGGAATATATATATTTCCTGCAGTAATTAATAGTCCAACAATAAATCGGGTTTATCTTAGACTAGTCACCCGTTCGGGGTGCGCCTGAATCACGATTGGTGTGGTTTATAACAAGAACCGGGGTTTTGGTTGATGAGTTGATATGTCACAATAAAGAATTTGGACGAAGCTGTTGGTATGTCAAACGCTAAGTAACCTATAAAAAACAATTGAAGCCTGACAAACAGATGGGTTAATATATATTTTTAAAGGCCATATTCTATATGAAATCTAAAGCCAGATATATCAAAATAGCTGTCGGTACCTTTCGCTAGTACTGTCCATTAGTAATCCACTAGATTAACTATTGTTACAACCCCTACATAGTCGGTAAAAACCTGGAGGCTATTGGCCTTTCACAGTAGAGTAATTTCCGTAAATCTTGCTATGCTACTGCGGAACCACGTGCTTCCGCGGGCTTACATTATCACTGCGGAACTTATCATGCTTCCGAGGATCATTATCCGAAACCTCGTGCTGTCGCGGGATCCATACCTTCGATTATCACCTAATCGTCCAGCACGAGCAAAAACCTCTGACGTCTACTGGCTGTTGCAATTGCCTAAAAACTACCAAACATCATTCAACTGACTGTGATAGTACGTACAACATTATACACTAGCCAATGTAATCCAGTACGTAAGGATACGCACGGCCCCGCTCGCAGCTCGCCTCGCATTATTGCAACTTAACACATTATAAATAATTCGCATACTCACAGAATCGCTTGCGGCAGGAACTAACTAGGCAAAACAGCCCACTTTCACAAAACATGTCTAGCCCCTATCACAGCACCGAACGTTCTCCTGATTCCGAATTTTATTTCTAACCGAGCCCCCTCGATACGGTTGCAAGTGACCGCGAGCCAACGCCTAATATAGGGTTTCCCAATAGGAACGATATGTTTTTAAAACGTCATAGCAACCATATCTAAAATTTTAGAAATCTCACTAGCTGTCATTTGTTTTTAGTATAGTTTGACAATTCATCAATTCAACAACGTTTGGTTATTATCCAAAAATTTTATAAAAAGAGAGAAAAGTTTGGTGAGTCTGTAATCTCCAGAAATGGAACTGTTAATTGGCTTCCAAGAAGTTGTGATTTAACACGTTTGGACTTCTTCTTGTGGGGTTATTTAAAGTCGTTGGTATATGCCAATAAACCTCGAACTATTGACGCTTTGAAGTTGAACATCGAACGCTGCATTAATGAAATTACACCTGATGTATTGCACAAAGTTGCCGAAAACGAAGCCGAGGTTTGCCGACATTTGAATAATGTCATAAGTTGTACTATAAAATAAAGAAAAAGTTTTGCTTTTGTCTCAAATATTTTGTATTTTATTTAATTTTAAAAACCTATCGTTCCTATTGGGAAACCTTTACATTTGTCAAGGTTATATTACATTCCAGAAATGACAATCGTAGTAATTAAAACTTAAAAATAATGCACCCCAAAACCATCAAATATTTCATCCCTAACAATTGGAGATTTGGTTAATCTTGGTGAACAATTATTCTTTTATATTTTTCCAAATATGTTGGATACAGAGCCGGATTAGGGGGGGGGGCTAAGGGGGCTGCAGCCCCGGGCCACCGAATTTAGGGGGCCTCGAAAAGATTCGAAGGTTATAATCTAGTGCGGTTTCTAATTATTTAGATCCCTTTGTACCCGTTGCATGAATGGGAATGGGGCCTCTAAAAAAATTTTGCCCTGGGCCTCACATATCCTTAATCTGGCTCTGGTTGGATACTAGGATAAATAACGCCCCGAGACAGACCAAAGTCGTGAATAGTTAGATCACGAAATACAAGTATTCTTGAAACAAACCGTAATACATAGTATTTAATGCGTATTGCAGGTACACATTAAATAGAAATAAATATAGGCATATGTATAAGAAAGATAAAACCCTGTTTTAGTTATGTTCTAATGTAGTTTTAAATACGTATAGATAACTATAAGATAACCACAATTAAAAAGTATTCGTCGTTTATAGCTGATATGTGTAGTCTCTCAGCAAGTAAACAAACGTAATAATATTTAATTTATTACTGGATCTATATCACTTGCGGCATATCTCCAACTGCATGTACAGTCCACGGGGATTCATCGGAAGATACGACTCGCGACCGGTTCAGTCTAGAAAGTGCTTTATTTACCTTTTAAACGCAGTGCTTATTCAAATCATAATCAAACAAAACAGACGGTAGTTGTTGCATACTGATTAGACTAGTCATTTATGTAACCAGTGAAATAATCAGGACACCAAAGCATCTAATTTGAAACGGAATATGAAATCAACAGCGCTGGCTGGCTATATGAGCTTCTGTATGATTGGTTTTATGTCATAACAGACTGACATAGAATAGACGTTTTAGAGAAACGTACACGTCTATCAATTTTCTAAGAAAAGTGTAATTATTTTTTTCCCTTTCAAGTCTTAATTTTCTAATTTTCGTGGTGTAATTTGTTGAGAATAGGAACTCTGTGGTTTTAAGATTTATACTTCTAAAAACCGTCTGTATAGAGGGGATCTTTACATTAGCCATAAATAAACGCTGTATTATAGATGAAGTGTTTTACTTTTCAGTTGAAGTAAACATTTTTCAGTAGGATTTGTTGGTTATTCCAGGAAATATATGCTTCCGGCAAAGATAGAACTAAATCACACGAAGCATGGAAAACAATTAAAGGCATGAAGAAGAATAATTAAGATCAAATTAACATTTAAATTATAGAAATGGTGAATCGGAAATAGTATTACGAGAACATTTCTTGTAGGCCGTATTTAGAGGCTGGATACTATCTGGTTAAATTGATCACGGTCTTACGCTAATGGGAATAGTTGTGAGGTGGTCATTTTCGTCCAATTACGAATGTTTTGCAGCAATGATAACCTTTTTCTCCCCACAGGTCTTTCTCCTTTGGTAGTAGCTTGTAGTAATTGATATTTATTGTTTCTTAGGTTATGGAAGAAAGACTGCTGATCATAAACTGAATGCAAGAAAATGTAGAACGAGATTGTGAGAGCATGTGCAGAGAAAGAAGGACAACTATATCTCCAGGAAGACTATGGGAATTGAGGTTTCCAAAGCGCGAATAAGAGAATCGAAATAAATAAATTTGACGGACCGTGATGTGGAAAATAGAACGCAATGAAAAAGACTGAGCCAAATAGTTCACCTTCACCCCACTTGATGGGAAAGCAGTTAGGAAGATGAAGATGAAATGAGGATGAGGTGTATTCGGAGACTCTTCAATTAATAGATGATGAAAACCTAGCAATTAACTGAATTGTTTAATAAAATAGACAAAATTGGTTCACATCTATTTTTACAACTACATAAAAGACAGCAACATGTTGAATAAAGCTCGATACTAGTGGCGACTCGTGATAATAGTATTTGAGAGGCTCTTAATTTTTAACAATTACTAAGCAAAACATTATAATTAATAAACTGCTCAAGTACAGGTCTAAAGAGTAGCTTCAGCACTGCGAAAACATTAAGTATATGTAGCCCTTGACCATAGCTTTCGATTGATACCTCATATGACCCATGTTGCCATTGAAAAATAAAGTGACCTTTGACATAGGTCGCCAACGGTTGACCTTTCGCCAAAACCAAATAGCGCATGAAGGTGCTCGGGACCTTAGCAACAACTTTTCCCCCTTTCAAAATTTCGATATCTGTAGCCGTTCGAAAGTTACAGGCGATCCAGACAGACAGACAGACGGACGGACGGACAAAACGTTCGCATAAGTACGCTGAAGCTACTAATAACTCACCTAGATTGCGTCGACGTTTTTTAATCCAAGTATAGCAATGATTCTTAATTTTAATCATCCAAAAGTAAACATCATATGCACAGAATAAGAAGTATTCAAACACAACGAAAAATATACATAAGTGTTAAAAACGAAATATGATAATTTATTTAAAAATGGAAAAAACAAAGCATGCATAACATCTACAAATCTATTTGTTTTTCATGCAAATGTCCACAGAAAAGCATCTTGTAAAATTGTGAGCTCCGACGTTACTTTACAGGTTTTCAGCTAATGGTAGGCTTTTAATAGTAATGCTGAGAATACTTAGTTATGCTATTCTCCCCAATTTTTTTATAAAACTGCATCAAACAACCGAAATCACCCAAGATAATTAAATACGCTCCAACTTAGGATGGGCGATATTTTGATTTTTCAATCACAGCTTAAGCGGTTACTGCGACTTTTTTACATCAGGATTTTAAAGCATGACGTGACCACGACCCTCATTTGATTCATTTCATATACGAGTACCTACTCTAACTTCAAGACTACCTGACCAGATTCAAAGGCCGGCTTACATTACATCAAATCTGTGAAGGCCCGACTTCACTTCTAGTTGTTGTGCAAACAGTTATACCGATAAGAACTAATTTATTAGCAACATCGTGCCCGGAGCTACAATAGATTTATTTTCAATGTCAAAGATTGCACCAAATTTGCTATCGGCGGCCACCTTTACACTCGGATTGCATTACATTTTGAGAGCACTATATTTGTAAATAAGCCAGCGCGTTTACAACGGTCTCGGCTGCAGCGTCGTAGGCCTTCGCGTCAGCTTGAAACTGTTATACCTCGATTTTCGCCAGTAATTCCGTAGAGCACCCTGAGCCCCGAAGGAGCATCCGCCACTGCTGCGTACATACACAGCATTTATCGATTATGAGAAAGCTTGCGATCGAGTAAAGCATTACTAGTTAATTTCATTACTACAAAAACCAGACCTACACAACAAATATATAATAAAGATGTTGGCGAACTTATACTGGCACTAAATAAATAGGTGGAAAGTGAAATAATTAAAGACATAAGGATCTAAAAGCATGTACGGCCGGCCGTGTTCCTTTCCGATGATTTTCAACTTTCCTGTAGAGGGTCTGAATTATCGCTAAGCAGGAATTCCACTGAATGGAGAAGTTTGACACTCATAGCCAACTCTCTAGCAAGCATAAATGCCCTGTTCATGAAGCTGTACAACTCAAGCAGGGAAAGAGGCTCAATATTAATCTATCTAAGGCCAAACTTATAACCATCTCTAAAGGCAAACTAAAATTGAAACGGTTGTCAGTTAGATACCAATATTTATCCGTCAAATACACATATTACTTTGAAAGATAATGGAAGAAGTTGGAGTACCTAGAAAATGGAAGTTGAACATAACAATATCCACATTTAAGAAAGAGAATATAAAACCACAGCAGAACTACAGAGCCACGTTTTTGATAAACAGCACCTTAAAACTATTAACGTCCATTATCTAGCAAATATTGCAAAACATCATACAAATTTTGGAGGTAAGCTAAAAAGACCACAAAATGATAAGGGTAGATATGACGATGCACGATCATGTAGGTAGGTATAGGAGTTACACACTATAAAACAGGTAGTTTCGTTTCTACCCACCTGGAAGAGAACCAATTGGCAGACTACCCCGACGATAGATGGAAAGTTGGATGTCATCATCCATAGAAAAAACAAGAAACATATTATTACAAGAAGAAGAAGAAGTTAAGGTCTGACTTAATTTAGTGTGTGGCTTAGGAAGCTGGACGCTCAGGAACAACCCATGCAACAAGTTGGAAGCTTTCGTTATGAGGACATACAGGAAAATCCCGCCAATATTTTGGACCAAAAAATAAATATACACATTTTGGAAAAACTGGTCAAACAAACTGAAACTCTTCTTAAAATAAAAAGTGAAAATTTGAATATTTTCCCTACACACTATGAGAAACCCAAAATAACGATTGCTATAACTTGTAATGTAAGGCAAAGTAGAATACAAATGACGTCTAGCTTATAGAAAGACTTCATGGCTCAGAAACCTACTTGCCTGGTGTGGTAAATGCGCGAATCTATATAATAATAAGATCTATCTTATTTTTGTGAAAACTTTAACGTCTAATATCCCGACAAAGATGTTTTTCTACGGGTGACCTGAGGAATCTGCTTTAAACTATTGTTGTGTGTCTTTGCTTAGGAACTACCCATAAGTGCAGTCCATTGCAAATGGCTTTCAAAAAATGTATTAACAATAAATTTCTAGAACAGGTATGTGAAAAACCATATAAAGCTCTGCGAGAGGTCTTGAGCATCATATCTATATATTTAAAACGTGAAGCGTTTTTTTCGACATCTATTTTGGGACTACCACCGGGCCGATTTCGATAATTCTTTTTTAAATAAAAGCCGCTACTGTGTAGATGTGCACAAAACTCCTACATTTAGAGCAAAACCAACATATTGTAACTTTCAACTGGCTGCAGCCGGCCATGCAGGAGCAGTAAACCAAGTGTATTCTCGAAGTCATCCTGCGGCGTTCTGCTGATTTTTTCAATGGACTACTGCAACTACTAAATGTTTATTTGAATTCAACGGTCTGCTGATTCGTGAGTCAAACGTCAAAATACATGTAAAATGACAGTCAAAGAAAATCGGTATTGCTCATACGCTGTAAGGTGTTTCTTCTGCTTATTATAATTATGTGAATATGCTTATTTACACAATGGTTCATTGCTTTCCCTGTTGGTACAAGTATACGTATTTATCCAATACCTGTTTTTCATACTCTTCCATCCTCCCCTTTCTTTTGTTTAAGTTGCATTCAGTCATCGCTATTATTTAAAAATCTGTTCGGCCTTCTCCTAGCTTTTCTTTGTGGTACCCTTCCCATTTTCTCTGTGCGCCTAGCATTTGCTATGACAATAAATCGCAAAGACAAACTCTGGATAAAGTGGTAATATACCGGGTGGGCCGCGAAACTTGTAGCCCCTGAAGATTTTCTACCCAAATAAAAAACAGAGAAGATTGTTATAGTTTTTATGCATTAAAAACAGGTCATGGTTGGTAAATATCAAACTAAACAATATTTGCTGTATGTATTTATATTTCTTTTTGTAATATAACACAAAAAAGATTATCAGGGGCCACACGTTTCGTGGCCCACCCCGTATATTTGTCACAACCAGGATTTAGCTATGGTCAGGTGTATGGTCAATGTCACGTGCGAGTAGTTTTGAAAACTTAAAAAGTCTAATTTTACCTAATGGATAGTGCCCTACGTTAAACATTGTCTACAAAAAAGTTTTGTAAATTGCAAAATATTTTGCAACGGGTCCACTAGTTCAACCTTAAACAGTGAAGATTGTATATGGACTATCAGACTTAGTAGTTCTTCCAAATGAAATGACTTTTGATTTTTTTAAATCCTTGATTCTCACTAGGGTGCCTTGATATCAATTTGACGTATTTGTCTACGTCAAATTGACATCGAGGCACCCTAATTCACATCATTTCATAATATGTTATAGAGGATGGGCTTCGGGTTTAGAAAGCAGCTGCACCAAAGAAACATTTTCTTTGTTATTCGTCTATTTAGTAAAAATATTTAAATGAGTCAATTTAGTTACTCCTGGAATTCTACTGAAGGTCTTCGATGGTAAGAATGTGGAATCGCGAGCAAACCGCGGACTATGTGTATTGATTTTTAGAAACAGAGAAAAACTTCTGTTTGTCTAATGTACCGCTTAGGCCAATTCACAGTTTAAGTTTCAAATACACCACCCACACTGTTTTTGCAACCCACATTGTCAGGTTTGTTTCCTGCAAAATATTTATGTTGGCATTGCCAAGTTTATTAGATGGGAGACAAACCGCAGACCATTTAAATTTGAGAACGTGACGGAAAACGTGTTATGTTAATACCGTCGGTAGATATGTGGAATGCGATTACCAGAATACCGTTATTAGACTTACTTTCACTTTTTGCTTTGAACCAGGCAGCAGCCAATTGGTATTGAAAAATGCTAGAAATGTCTGCTTTACCGATTTTTAAATAGACGACTTTGTGAACGCCTTGGAACTTTTCCATTTGGAAAGACTAAGCCATTGGGGTTGCAACTTTAAATCTAGTCTTAAACTAGTGCGAAAAATTGCTCAATGATTGGATCTGCTTAGCAATAAAGACAGATAATAAGTCTATAAAGTGGCCATTCATCTTCTAACAAATATTTGCAGAAAGTTATTTTGCTCACATTAAGCACTATAGCAAAAGAGCTAGAAACATAACCCTGTATTGATCATAAGAAGAATAGATATGGAATTCGAATTTAAAACTGTGATCTTACAACATCTGTAATTTATTTGTTTTTTTTTCTTCAGAAACATGTGCTACGTGCAAGCTGCAAAGCACAACAACAAAATCATGCTTAAATCAGCGAAATTTTGGGATAATTATGAATAATTGTAGGCACTTTTGGAGAAGAATGCTTGATACTCTGAACAACAACGCAAAATTCAAAACTGTTGCCATCCGATTCGAATTAGCAGGCCACGTTGTTAGTAAGTATACTGAAATTACTATTTTAGATTACATCATGAGGAAGTTAGTTATCAACTTCCGAGTCATAAACAAGCGGCCTTGGACTTAACATTCATCTCGTTATTCCGTAAGATCGAGTTTTAGGTTGCGCCGGTTGCGACTAAACTGGAAATCTGGTTCAAAGGAAATTTGCAAAAATTTCAAAGGCAGTATAAAACAATTTGCATTTCTATTCACTCCAAAGTAAAGATTGAAATCTAATTCTTATTAATTATGTCCACCTCTTTTCTATTTTACAGGATAAGTCTAAAAATGGCGATAGTTTACTTAAGAGACTGTTTAAAATAAGTATTTGTCTTCGTTATGCAGTCTAGTGGTGGGATATAAATAATGAAGAATTTATGTGGTTTATGTTAATACAGAGTTCCTGATCCAATAGTGCTTAATTAAAACATTGCGATATAACCACTACTAGTAGAGATATGTATGTAGCTTGGGTTGCCTATATGTTGCACGAGTCATAATATGAATGAGCGTAATACGTATAACGTGCATTAGATACTCTTTGATGATGTGTAATATTAATATGAGTAGTAGCATAATTCATGCTGTTATTCAGTTTTACTGATCTTCTCGTGAAATTAACAAAATAACAAACTCGACATTTTATGTTTTTTCGAAAGTGCACAATACAGCTGACACCAGTTACAGGGCAATTAGAGTAAAAAGTAAACATATGCATATAGTGTATGTCCCCGGATTAAGGTTCCAAGTAGAAAGTTTTTTGTCAACAATTTAAATTTTGCTTAGTTTGAAACATGCATTTCTGATTTTCGAATATTTTTTTAATAACTATTTTCATTCGCACAAAATACTTTTTTAAGTCTTTGACATGTGACAAAAGCTTTAGTGCCAAAAATAAGTAAAGAATAATAAATTATTTCTAAGATTAATTTTAAAATCTGCAGAACGGCATATATTATTTTCGATTTTACATAAACATATCGCACACAAATACATGTTTCCTTGATTTGAAACTAAGAGATCTTTTGATAAAACTTCAATATTAATACAGGGCTGTTCTTTTAGATATCTCAGAAGCGTTAACAAAAATACATCTCATTACATCAAAATAGGTTGCAGAGAAGAAGAAATGAAATTCCTATTATATCATAACTAGCAACCAGTGAGACAAATGTCTCATTTAATAAAACAAAAAAGACCGTTTTTCAAATAGAACGCGTATTAAATAAAAACAATAATATTTTTTAAAATCAAGTGATTGAAATTCGGTTCCTGACCTGACATGACCATTCCAAACATATAACTTTCATAACTTTTTTCTCTATCTCTTACGGTTTGGCTGCTGAAACAGCGTCCCGGACGGACCAGCGTGCCGGACGGACGGAAAACACGTGATTTCTCGAAAACCGGAAGTGTCACGTGACTGAAATTCGGTTCCTGACCTGACATGACCATTCCAAACATATAACTTTAATAACTTTTTTCTCTATATCTTACGGTTTGGCTGCTGAAACAGCGTCCCGGACACAAAACAGCGTCCCAGACAAGCCTATTATATATATGGTGGATGTATGCGCCCTTAATGCAGTGCAATTGAGAAAAGAAAGATCAACATGATATTTAAAAAATCGCCATATATATATATAATATCAACTGCATCAAAACCGCATACTGTAAATAATGGGAGAACATGCCAGATGCAGGTCTGGCTTTAGCACAATCAACCATTAGCAGATGGTGAAAGAGCTATTGCAAAATGCCTAGAGTACAACGAACCTTGATATTTATTGATACTGAGGTTTCGACTCTATAGATCACTATAAACTGTTGAAAGCCTTAGCTAAGTGCAGGAGAGACTATAAATATTCTGGACTTACCAAACATATTTATTTGACTGCAAGTGCTAACGCAAAACTTTAGTGGAATACATATGCAAAAGGGTAGATTGGGGAGATATGAGAATACATATCAACGGGGAAAAATTGAACCACTAGGCTTTGCTGTTGATATCATTTTAATTACAGGCCGTATAGATGAGACCAACAAGATGCTTAAAATGCTATAGACCGAACTGGAACATACTCATCTAAAAGTGAACATCAGTAAAACCCAGTTTGTGGCAAATTTGGTATTTAGTCCAGACATCTCAGATGACATCAGGCTGCAGCAACTGACATCGCGACGTATTGACCTTGGACCTGAAATTACAATCGGCAGAGATAGTCGGAGCCACGAAATTCAAAGGAGAGTGAAATTGACTTGGGAAGCGTTTGGTAAACTCCAGACTCTCAAAAGCAAATGTTCCAACCAATACCTTTTACCTGTACTCTTATACGGTGTTGACTCTCACTCTAACTAACAAGTCCGCCAACAAGATCTGAATAGCGCAACGGGCAATGGAGAGGTCAATACTGGGATTATCATTGAGGGATAGAGTCCTAGAACAGGAAGAATAAATGCTGTTGAGATAATCACACGCTTACAATTAAATTGCACTGGCTAGACTGACCAATAACAGATGTACAAAGCTGATCTTGAAGTGGAAACCACCAGAACATGTTTACAGGAACAAAAAAGACCCCGATACGATGGATCGATGACCTTTAACACATTTCACGAAATTGGATTAAAAAACTTAGAATTGATCAAAATGACAAAAACAACGATGATACATTGATACAGACCATGAACAAAGAACGAATGAGTAAAAAAGCAACAAACGGGAAGTGGAAAATTTAGAAGCAGAAAATACAAAGAGAGATTATCTATATGGAGAGATTACATCAAGAAATAGGAATTGAGGAACAATGAAAGGACCTAGATCAAGAATGGGAAAATATAAAAGATAGTTTACAAAAAGTTGTTAAACAAGTAATTGACTATACAAAAGAGAAGAGAAAAATGGTTTAATATCCAGTGTAAAGAAATGAGCAAACAAAAATGGAAGCGACATTAAAATGGTTAAAAACTAATAAGCTTAATAACATGCAAATATGCAAAGAAAAAACAGCTTATGAAGCATGTGAAAAGAAGAAGAAGAACATGGTGGGTGACATAGAAAAGGAGAGTAGAGCAAACAATGCAAGGAATTTCTACAGGAGATACGAGCATTAGTGTGAAAGTAAGAGAAATTAAAGCTGAAGAGAAGAACCTAGAACATAACAATAAAAAGATAAAGAAAATGTGGAGTGTTTTCAGATATTACTGAATACTACCAATAAGGAAATGAAATAGCAAGAAATAGTAAAGATAACATTAAGGAATCAATATCATAACCCACATATTGGGAATTTAACAGAGTAGTAAAGATATTGAAAAACCGAAAAGCACCAGATGAAGACAAAATAAATGCGAAAATTATAAAGAATGCAGGTGAAGCATGACATACAAGACTTCATAAAAAAGATACGGAGAACCGGTAGAACAGACGAATACCGGAGTAGTGGCGAAATGGTATGATAATACCATTGTGCCAAAAGAGGGAAGTGCTCATATATTCTACGGAGACGATAGGTATTACAAAATAAGAAAAAGATCAATTGAGAATATTCCAAATACAACATTAAAGAGGTTTACTCGCAACTCGCATCAAAATAAATGATGAGAAATGCCGAATAACGATAAACCATGATTTATGAAAAGAAAGAATGGGCGCAGACATTGTAAGACACATTGAAGGAACAAAGAATTATATGGATGGGCTAAATATACTAAGAATACCGGAAGGAGACCTAGTGAAACAATATGGAGGGGGACCTAAACTAAGGTGGTGGAGTAAAGTGATAGTGGATATAAGGGAAATGAACATAAAAACTGGCAAGTGAAAGTGCAAATTAAAAAACAGTGGAGATAATTAGCGAAAGAGGCAAAAACACACGCCTAACTATAAAAGTGCAAAAGAAAAACAAAGGGTTAACCTGCCATACGAAAAGGATTGTGAAGATTTCGACAGAAACGTCTAAATCCTAAGGGCATTAAATGCCAACTGACGTGATATTTCAAAAATTTTCCTGACATATTTTCAATTTTTATTTAATTATAATATGAATAATTATGACTATCTATGCGTGATATGTGTTAAAAAGACGTCCACGTCGTTAGTAATTCTCCATCATCGGTATATCAATAACATTGCATTATATTTTTTGTATAAAAGATATTTTTACATTAAGGCACATATGAATATGTTTTCTCCCTGAGGTTGACAACCGAAGGTAAAAAACGTGAGTATGTCCAGTGGTGCATACGATATTTATTCCAATACCTACTTGTAAAGATATATTTTATATATGAAAATATCGATGGTAAAGTAACATTTTAATGATGAGGATGGATAAAGCCTTACTTTATTCAGTAGCGAATAAAATAGTTGATACTCCATAGCAACTAATAAAATAGATACACGTTACCATGAAATGTGATTATCTATTTAAGATTATTTATTCAAATTTAATTAATTGTAGGCAATGGAAAAATTTTTATATGCCACACGTGAATAAAGAGACATTCAAAATCGATAAGAAATGTGGTACTTTTATCAGTAGCAACACTTTTCTACCTAGCAACGGCGATTCGTTTTACGTTTGGAAATACTGAAGTGTGTTGTTGGTGACACTGTAAGTCTATGTCAAATTCGAGGTTAGTAGGTTAGGTTTTGCGTCACTTTTGACATAGATTGACGCAAAACCTAACCTGCTAACCTCGAATTTGACATAGACTTACAGTACTGCTAAACGCATAACATCAACTGGAGCTGCTTATTGTGCTTTATGTTTTGACAATTAGTGTCACTTGTATTAAAAATTTAATATTTTACATTTCTTATGAAATGCGATAAACTAGTATACTCAACACGTTAGAAAAGTGGTTTTTCTGAACTCGTATGGCCGTTTAAGTACTTGCTGACGCTCGTTCTCAAACACGCCATACTTCTTCAGAAAAACATCACTTTTCTCAACTTGTAGAGTAATATACTGTTATCCATTCGGAGAAATGATCTCTTCGCTTTGCCTCGTGAGCTAAAGTTTCCCCTTATGGACAAAATGCCTCTTTATTCACTTGTACCATACATAACTATTATCAAAGAGAACTATATAGTACTCTTTGCTATTATTTACTAGCATATTAGTAAAAATAGTATGACGTTTCAAAATGTCAGAAGTGTCATATGTCATATTTAAAATGAGAATCGGTAGGTAACATCAAGAATTGCTTGAACGTATGGTTGCTAAAACGTTGTTTGTAGTTGCATGGTTACCAATAGTTTGAGGGAGAAAAATCCTTAGGGAGCTATGAGTAGCCTTTCATATTTTGTATCTATGACGAAAATAAACAATATCATGCTGCTAGTTGCTGAACTTAACCTGCAAATCTCGAATTTGACATAGCTTGACAGTGCTACTAACAATGAATTACTTTTATCCAACACCTACTAGTTATTAGGTTATTACTAGATTGATTTTAGACCTCTAAAGTGCCCCTTTATCCACTAGTGAGATAAAAATTAAGTCATCCACTACTGCGTTGTTGGAAGCAATATCAAGCTATGTCATATTCGAGATTTGCAGGTTAAGTTTTGCGTCAGTCTGTGTCAAATAACAAAACAAAAACAAACCTGCTAACCCCAAATTTGACATAGACTGACAATACACTTCAGTACTGCCAAACGTATATCACGAATCACAGGCAGTAGGTACTTTCCAAATTGTCACAATGACTTTTCACGGCTATCAACACAAAATGTGTGTTTTCTAAATATTTATTGAGTTGTTGGATAAAATGTTATATTATATTCGTGTTTTAGTTGCGCTTTATCCTCCGAAAAAAAATGTTAACGCATTTAAACATACTTTTCATGGATAACACGCTTCTAAAACACTTATGCAATAAATTACTATTTCTAAATTTTTATTGTAAGTCATTTAGATCAATTTTCAGCAAACCAGACCAAATTAATTTGAAACCGCGTTACAATTTATTAATATTGTAAGTGGATCATGGCTGCTGTAAGTAGCATTGCTTGATAAAATATTGTGCCGCCATACAGAGCTATAGCCCGTGGCCGTTTAATAACGTAAATAGCCGTTAAGCTTTCTATTTGTATCAATTGTAATTCGTTAATAAACATTAACACCGAAAACCATAGTTCATATTTCTTGGAGCTCTAAAAAGTAACCATAAATTTCATGTGTTTCTATTTTGTCAAATTCTTCGTTAGTACACGATTTTAAAAATATCGTTGAAAAGAATCGTACTCATGATTTTTTTAGAAGTCAAATCTGGAAGACGAAGGTTTGTATGACAAGTGATCGGCAGTTATTTCCTAATTCTAACACACCATTTGGATAAATCTTTAATGTCGAAAAAAGACTTGAGTACTATTAACGAAAATAAACTGAGTTCTCCATACTATTAGAGAAGAACATATAGTCAAAAAGTATCAATCATGTGACAGGAAAAAAGGGACTAATATTTAGCAATGCCGTATTTTGTTGTTTTACTAAATTATCAGATAAGAAATTGCAATTCAGGTGCACTTGGAGAACGTTGTATTCTGCGAAAATTGTTACAAATAAAGATAAAGAAATTGAGAAATATATTTACTAATAGATCTTATCATGTTTTTAACTTTATAGCAGTGGCTGGCTTATCAAATTCTCATGTTTTCCTCCCATTCTATACTAATTTTACATAGGCGCAATCAATATACACATTATAGAGGAAAATTCTGATGTAAACTGATACGACACACAAAAATGGATGCACACGTAAAACGTTTTAATCTCTTTAAGCATGTTTTTAAATGTGTAACCAGTTTCAAATGTCAGTTCTTCTGTAAATTAGTTTCCTTCCGCTACATTTAAAACAAATTTCTGAAAAATGTAAGTTATTCCAAAGCGGATCGTTAAGAGGTTTAAAGTGTTGGATGAAGATAATGTTTAGTAAAGAATTAAAATCAATTAAAGGCGCATGTACAAATATGGAGAAATAATACATGTTAATTAATCAATAGTTTATGAACTTTAATCCAAAAGCCATCTGGTGTCATAGATCAATACTTTAGTCAAAATAACCCTCAATGGAGACTACTTGTTTCATAAAATTTCCTGAGTTAATTGATAACTTATTAGAATCTTCCAATATTTAAAGTTTGTAGTTGATACGTAGAGATATAAATAGTTAGTTATATAAAACGATGTTTTAAAACTTTATCTAACGTGCAATAAGAGGTAAGAATTGTACGTAATCGTAAACATCATTATCAAATTACGTTATTATTTTATGCAATGCTACTTTAGAGTTATAAACTTGTACTTTTGCTATCTTTTTATAAAATACGTGCTAAATTAATTTGAAGACTGTTTGGTACGAATATACAGGGTGTATGATGAGAAACTCTCTTTTAGACTGGTGGTAGAAACGACAGCGAGAGATAGTCGCTGTAGATACTACATGTAAGATACAGGAAGACAATATATCGCTTTTCAGATGTTTCCATCTACAGCTGATTCTGGCATTGGTGTCAATTATATAGTGTATGTATTGTCTGTATTATCTGTAACCTCATTTACCTTGCGTTGTAGAGGCTGGTGCTTTATGCGCTGGCATCTGGCTGTACAATGCTCAACTTGCCTCGGATTCGGGATACAGAGTTGGAGCGCGCCTTTGGTGTTTGCGCAGCAACCATTGTGTGAGGTGTGTGTCTTGGTTATGTGTTGACGTTGTTATTCTATCTCTTAGGTTTGTGGTTCTGAGTAGAGCACAGTTAATTTGGTGCCCAACTGTGAATGGTCTCACCGAGACCGATTCCAATCGCCAACGCTACGGAAAAATTCCGACCCCCGCGGGATTCGAACCGAGGACTTGCTTAATGCAAGCCTGGCGCTTACCCAACTGCGCCACGCGGCTTCTATACAGGGTGACTGGTTCATAAACGTATATATTGGAGGACATGTTAATAGAGGTCATTTGCAGTTGTTTTAGCCAAACATGCCTTATACGAATGTGAATAGTTGTTGAGATATTCTAATTTTTGTGTTTTCTTAGAAATCCGCCATATAGTCGTACTAATTTAAAAATTAAAGCAAATACAACCTTTTTTTCTGCAATATTTCAGTTTCCCTCATTAGATTACACATTGGCAGACATTCTCTATCAAAAATTATGTTAAATACTCCGATCTAATAAAAATACGAAACCTAAAACCTCCACTTGTAAAAGAAAACTTCGAACAACTTGTACATTCACACGTAGTGATTTCAAAATTTTCACATTCGTATAAGGCATGTTTGGCTAAAACAACTGCAAATGACCTCTATTAACATGTCCTCCAATATATACGTTTATGAACCAGTCACCCTGTATATATATCATAATTTTAATTAAACGCAGTCTATAATGTAATGTAGCATGTTGTGTGGATGCTTAACTAATTCAATATTAATATCCAGATATCTAAAGGGTAGCATGTGATAACAGTTGGTGATAGATTACTGGTGGTAGTAGCAATAGGCAACCAGGGGATTGTTTACTGCAAGTGAAAAAACTTCTTTAATTTTGAATAATCTACGTTTAATAAATCACGTTAAAGGGCTAACTTTCCTGTGATAGTAATATTGTATATTTGGTACGGGATAGCAAGATAGCCTTCTTCGCGATCAAATTTGACCAAAGGTCACAATTATTATTCATATTATAATTTCAAGATTGTTTGAAACCATTTGAAGTGGTAATTGGTACTTAAACCATCAGTAAGTGAAAGTGAGAGTGATTGTGGCATGCTGTACTACCGTTTATCAAGGTATTAAGAGGTACGAGAGCTACGACGAGCTATTTTGGGTCTTCAACAACTCAAGGGAGGTGTTTGACGACTACCAATCAGTTAGGATCTGATAGAAAATACACTTAAGGTACAAGTGAGTCTTCGTGAAGGTTAGTGTATTTTTATTAACAAGTTTGGTACGACAAAATTAGTGGAAAGCATTGTAATTTAGGTTTAGAGCGCAATTTAGAATATTAAGTTTTCTAAATTTTCTTTGATTCGGGTACTCGACGTTTTCGGCCATTATAAGTAGAAATTATATCATTTTGGCCTAGGTATCTGTAATTAATTTTAACCTCAATTTGGAAAAAGTAATTTGATTAAATAATTTGACAACATTTAGTGTCAAACCAAGCATAATAATACAATCTAACTTAAAAGAAGGTTATATTAAAAGTATTGAGGAGTGTGATTGACAAAGAAGTCAATACAATAATAATTTTGTAATTCAGTATTCAATTATAAAGAGATTCATTATTATAACCTTTACTCATTCAGCTGAGGAAGATAGATTCTTATTTGCTCAATAAACTGACTAGCCGACGTAATTTTAAATAATAGTCAAGTGACATAATTTCAATCATATATTTTCATAAGTGAGATATGTCAATTTTGAAAGTAATTCAAAAGCAACAAGGTAAGTGTTTAATACATTATTCTCGATACTACTTCTGTTAACTAAGCAATAGGGTAGATATCCAATTTACTAATTGTAATAACCGTTCGAAAAAGGGTTATATAACAATAAGGAGAAAATAGAAGGTTAATATAAAAATTATTTGACGATACGTGGTCGTTTCAGGTTACTACTCATTGCCTGTTGTAGTTCCATTCAATAATTCAATGCCATCTTCTGGTCAAATTTGTGTTAATTTTTAGGTTATTAGGATGGTAAGTGAAATTATTGCCCTTTTTGTTCTCTGTTGACATGTAGTTCTATTAAATGCTGCCATTAATCAGCTGATGATGGAAAACAAAGACTCTGCATCTCACTCTTTCCATCTCGTTCTATCCTGCTGGTACCACAGTTTTATAAGGCGATAGCGTATTTTAGTAATTAACGTATTAAGAGGGGTAACCCAGTCTTAACATTCGAGCATATTTTTACCACTCGAGCGAGCGCAGCGAAGCAAGAGTGGTAATTTATGTGAGAAATGTTAAGACGGTTTCCCCTGGAAATGCGTTTATTAGTTTATTATTCATTGAGGCAATAATTTTGAATCAATAATAATTACTAAAAACTGCTAAATCGAAGGCGGACTACCATGAATATGTGTGATGTTGCTATAGTGAATGCATGTTAAATGAGTGGACGCATGCTAAATGTATCTTAACATTCGAGGACGCGAGTGGATGCATGTAAAATGAGTGGATACATGTTAAATGTATCTTAACATTCGAAGACGCGATCATGTTAAACACTGTTTAACATTTCAATGAACAATAAAATACATAGTCGTCTGAGAAGCTATGAGGTCTTATTATACACCTTGTACACTAAGCTAAACACCTGGTTATTCTACATATGCATAAAAATACACACAAATAGTTATTTTTCACGTTATCTTTTACATTTAAGTTATCACCATTTCTCTTTTTTGTTGTTCAAAAGTTTTCCTTTTACAGCAACTTATCCACTAAAATCACACAAAATTTTGAATTGTACTTGTATTGTATCAAACATAGACTTTAACATATTTTGAAATATAAATGTCATTGCATTTAAAGCAAATTATTAGCTCACCGGTCCAACAGCCGGGGTGCGGGTGATGTCTTTAGGCTTCAATTTCATGCAAAAGCATCTTCTGCACGACATAGTTGTGGTGTTTGGGGAACGGAATTTTGACAGCGAATGGATATGGCACTGACACTAATGACATTTGACTTCACTTCACAGGATTGCAAGTGCAGGGATTATCTAAAAGTCACTGTATTATCTGCTAACTTCAGATACCATCGGCACATATAGAACAGGTTTCTAGTGTTTTTTTAGATTAGATATTTACAGAAAATCTTTCAACGAACTGATGTTTGCGCAAGTTATTTTTACTTAAGAAAGTTATGTTTTACTATGATACAATCATATTCTTTCTGCGTTATGGGTAGCTTTGGTAATAGTCCGACTTTGTAGTTGTAAATGTGGCTCTTTATGAGATACAAGATCATGCTCTGCAACGAAAATTGTGAAATGTTTGAAATGTTTGAAATGTTTGAAATGCTTAGTAGAGGAACTAAAGACATGAACACTGCAACTACAGATTATAAGGAAAATAGAAGAGCAGTTTCGTCTTGTTGGGAATTTTTTATGCCGCGTGCCATAAACACTAACATTTTGCACGTATTACATATGCTACTTACTTTTTCTACGATCATAACATAAGCATAAAAATTCTTTGAAGTATTTAGTATGGGGAACTTTTTTGCCACACTGGGTTGCATTGATATTAACGTGCGTGCGATTTACGTTTTAAAGGTGTTATAAACTATCACTTTTGAAGCGATCATAAAAAACAAATTTCTTAGAAGTAATGCCACTACTGCAATATTATGTGACCATCGTTGTGACATTAGAAACATATGTTGCAACTAGTGATGGGCTTATTCGAATGAAAAATAACCGGTTATCCGGTTATTGAAATAACCTATGTAACTCGGTTTTCGTTCCAAGTATTTGAATGAAAAATAACCTCATGCTGCTACGTACTACGCTTTGAATATAATAAAACCTCTATTCAAAGGTACTACGTGCCCATATCTCAGCGACCTACGCAGTGCTCAAAATTCTGTAAATATAAATACGTCATAACTCATAAACAAAGCAGGTTGTATTGAAAACACCATTTGGTTATCGCGTAACTACCTCCTATCATAAACATTATCAAATTCTGGGGACCTGAAACCTGAACGCCTGAAAACTGCAAACGCATCAAGCTATAAAACAATTTTTTATTTGCTTACATCTCTAAAGGTTTAAAACAAGAGGCGGCGCCTTTAACCCGCCCAATCGATAAAGATAAACGTTTTACCACTTTTTATTGCGATTAGCAAGCAGTCCGGCATATTTCTTTTTTTCTACACTTCTTAATAAATACCTCTTAATTTCCAATACATAACACATAATGTACGGTCGGCGCCTTAGAAATCGGGCACTACACACTATTATGATATATTTTGCATGTATTTTTTAAGTGTATAAACTGGGTGTTTACAGTTATTATGGTTTTAATTGTTACGTCAGATTGTTTATTGTTTGTCAATTATGAAATGCCATCTCACATTAATGAAGTAACCGGAGCAAGAATACTCCAAAGACTAGAAGAACATATTACGTGTCCCGATTTCTAAGGCGCCGACCGTACATATTATGTTTTGGTTGCTCTGCTATCTGCAAGTTACGATGTCGATGCAGATGACGGTGAACCGATGTCGATGCAGATGACGGTGAACCGATGTCGATGCAGATGACGGTGAACCGATGTCGATGCAGATGACGGTGAACCGCCAACCGACAAACCAGCTGACTTAATCGAAACGAATCGAGAGCCAACATTTATTCGAATGATTATTCAAATAATCATTCGGTTATTAATATGATTCGAATGCAAATAATTCGGTTATGGAAATTGTCCGGTTATGCCCATCACTAGTTGCAACATTGTGTCTGTGAGTCAAAATTACGTAACGTTTTCCAGTAGCATTACGCTGATGATTTAGTAACATGCAAACTAACAGAATAAATCTAACGAATCGGAAAGGTTGTAACCAGTGAGCCCCACGCATTATTCATCTGGGAAAAAATCTAAAAGTAATCGTCTATGTTAATAAATCAATGAGAAAACTTTTTGTTTTTCATGATCGGGCAGCAGCAGTTCATACTCGGAACTCAGACGGGACGGAGGCATTTGTAGATGTTTTAGTCAAAATACTACAAGTACTATGAGATAAGTAAACTTTTTGAGAAAGATGTCAAATGGAGACAGATTGTGTGTTTATAACAATATCCCTAATATTATCGATGTTTTAATTCGTTCGTTTGGTAGGTAGACCGCCGTCGTGTTTCCTGGTAAGGCAACGTATTTTCTCGAGTGAATTACTTATAATAACAAACACGTGCCATACAAAATTTTATCAACAACTCAATAGATACCAAAAAACATACATTTTGTATTGATAGCTGTGAAAAATAAAAGTGACAAATTAATTAGAAGTAAGCTAAATTAGTAAAGATACAGGAGTGAGATACAGTACCTCTATCTACTCCAGTGGGATAAGTAACTCATTTCACTATTTCCGTCAGATAATGAAACTCATTACACTACTCAGTTATGTAATGGCTTCATTACCTAACTGAGTGGTGTAGTGGCTTCATTACCTAACTGAAATAGTGTCAAATGAATGACATAATGACATTTGCCTACTAAAATATTTTTGTAAATGACAGATCTGACATTTCTCTTAATGCACGTTTCTCAATTTTTAGGGTTGTAGATTAGTAGATTATATTATAAGTGAGAGAAATGCATCATTATTTGCGAGTGAGAATTTTGAATCGCGAGTGCCCCAGCACGAGCGATACAATTTCTCACGAGCTTATAATGGCATTTCGCTCACGTGTGATATACGACGTTTTATCTTACAGTAGCAATTCTTGTGCCTAAATAGTTTGCGCAGTCAGAATATGTCGCGAAATAAATTTATAATTAGTCGCCTGTGATTTGTGATATACGTTTGACAGTACTGAAGTGTATTGGCAGTACTGACGTGTATTGTCAGTCTATGTCAAATTTGAGGTTCGTAGGTTAGGTTTTGTTTGTTATTTGACACAGACTGACGCAAAACTTAACCTGAAACTTACGAATTTGACATAGCTTGACAGTGCTACCAACAATGCAGTAGTATAAATAATGAAAACTCGCTTGTGAATAAAACTTCATTTTAGTCACTGAAAACAGTTGTATAATGTATAGTGATAGGCGCTACTGTAAGATAAAAAATTTTGTACAATACATGTGTGATAATGCATCATTAATATACTTGTGTGCTTACATAAAACTCGTGCTACGCACTCGTTTGTAACTTACACACACGTATACTCGTATTAATGATGCTCTTATCCCACTTGTAAAGTAAATAACTAATAAGACACACTTTTGTATTATACCTATATAATTTTACTGGAGTCCGTATATTTAAAGCCTCATAATAAGGAGGCGTTGGGTAAAACAATTTTGTCTTACTAGTACATTATTTGTTGTTTATACCTGTGATACGGAATATATAAACAAGTTCATAACAACTTCGGCATTATAAGAGGGCATTATAATTCATAACGCCCGCTCATTATTAGCGTCAAACTTCTGACCAATCATGTACCTCTATGCGTTGATGCGCACACAGCAATGGTTGAACATTCAATAAAAGCGTTCTGATCCATTATTTAGGTTATTAAAAAACACTAGTAAGACAAAACTTTGTATGCACCACGGGCATTACTTGATGTTTATAGTCCTCGGGCTTGTAAACGTGTCGCTCTTGAACGGGCATCTCTCATGCCCTTGTTATATAAATAACTATTAATAATATGTGAATTATGGTGCGGAAAATATAGTGTTAAACTCATAGCGTGAGTTATTTGGACATATTTGAGACAAACTACAAACTTATGTTACCTAGGTCAAACGTCTTAGTTAACCTAATCACACCTTAATACTATTTGATTTACTGCATGCTCGTTTGTTATGTTAATTTTATCCTGCTTGCAATTTCCAAACACACGCTGCTGGTTTCGAGACTGATTTTAACGGCTCTTGCGGCATTCCTACGTTTTTTTCGGATCATGCATTTCCTTACCATTAAGTTAGGTGAAGTTTTATCACATGTCGCTTGAATGATCGAAGAATCCATTCTTTCGCCTGGAAGAACGTTTTGAGCTGAAAGTCAGCCCCTGCTTTCAATTTGATATCGTTATTTATTGCATTACCTCTAAAAATATCGATATAATCTCGTATGCTCACCGTTAATAATTTCGAATGCAATATTTATGCATTTATGTTGCGCTATTTGTAAGATACTGCACATCACCCGCCTAACGGACTCGAATTTGGAGCACATCCCCATCTGGGAGGACCAACTGCTATTCGGCGCATTGATTGGTTTTATGGCCAGTTAATCAAATTTATTTCTTTTTGAGTATATTACTGTGACGACATATTTAGGAAAATCCCCGCAGTAATTTGATAACTGGCCAGCAAGGGGTTGTGATTTCCAAGAACTTAAGATGCAAATGCAATCGCGTTTTTAGGAATTATATGACTTCTAAGCAGATGAAGACAAAGGTAGGATCATTCAACGTACAGAAGCTTCATACTTCCCGAAGTCCAGAACTACTCAATGGCTAATAATTGATACACCATGGTGGCGCCTAACCAATAATAAACACTTTTTATACGTTTCTACCATTTTTACGGGCCCTTTTTAAGTCTGTTGCATGTCGTAAGTGGGTTTCCACACGTAACATGTTCCATTTCGAGATTTTTTCAAGCCAATTGGAATATTGTTCAACCAATTATGATCACACTTTCAAGCTGGATTTACAGTTACGATCAGATTTTTTGAACCCTAAGAATATCAAGACAACATGGTCTATCTTTGATCTATGTAAGTCTTGCTTCTCATTTATTCATTTATTTATTTAAGTAAATGTTGCCCAACCGGTACAAACCCAATTATAGGACAAACACATATAAAGTATACTAAATAGTTACATGCAAAACTTAAGAAATCTAAAGTAGCTATCAGTACGGACTACCGAGTTGATACCTAGTCAAAAAGAAATATTTTATTTAATGTTCACAAATGCTATTCTAAGCTTTTATCTTTCACTTGCTTGAGACTACAACAAAATATATCAAGTTTGTCACTAACAAGATTACAATAATGACACATAATATAAATGGGAGACTTTACAAGGACATTAATTTTAGCCACTGGAAGATAAAATGTATAAACATTTCGGACTGGTAATCTTGGAACAAAAATATGTAGTTTACTTTAATAAATCAGAACAATCAATTGAGTAATGGATTAATTGGTATAAGAATACTAAGCTACTTTGCTTTCTACGAGACTCAAGCGATATACAATTGAATGTATTTAGTAGGATAGTGTGATCAAAACCGCGCTTAGGATACACATGATTGACTTTAAACCACAGATATTTTAACATTCTTCTTTGTACGCTTTCTAACATGTTTTTATAATATTTATATGTCGGATTCCAAATAACAGAAGTTACTCGATCTTAGTTCTAACAAGAGAATGGTATAAAATTTTTATTGAATTAGGTTGACGAAATGGTTTTGTGCTTCGGATAACAAAGCCTAGCATTCTAATGGCAGCTGCTACAGATTCAATAATGTGCTGATTAAACGTAGTACACAACCAAACAACATACCAAGATCTATAATTATTGTATAAAGCGTGTAAGAAAGTCGCCACTAATGGTATAGCTGTAATTAATTGGATTAGATTTGCTCGAATATGACATTACTTTACATTTAGATGTGTTTAAATGCAACTTGTTTAAACAGCACCATTGGTACAATTTATCTACATTGTGCTGCAAGGTTAAACAATCAGTAGTAGACGCAACAGAAGTAAAAATCTTAATATCGTCAGCGAACATAAGCAATTCACAGTTCATATTATATGCGACATCATCAATGAAAAGCATCGTCCCTAAATGGTGCGCCGACAAAACAGCCCCACCCAAAATAGCCCCGTTAGAAAAGCTAGGACAAAATAGCTCCATGACGAAATAGCTTCGTACCAAAATAGCTTTGTGTTGTCCAACTTAATCGCAGATTATAAATGATAGCACAAGATTGTCATAATTTAAATTTTATTGATTATCTCCGCAGTGTCTCATATAATTGAGAAATTTAATGGTAATAGTAAAATTAAAAATGAATTTTTTTTAGGAATATTACTCTTAATATGCTGATCTTTTTATGTTGTTATTTCATAACCAAATGTAGTTTTCTATAACATTGGTGTTTTATATGATTGCATTTGTAAACAACATGTATTATTTTAATAAATAGGAAGCATATCATAAATGGTTAAACAGCAGGGATATGGAAGACAGAAAAAACTATGCAAGACAAAGCAGAGAAACCAAAAAGTGCATAATTAAAGAGAGCAACCGGATGTGGGAAGAAAAATGTAGTGAAATAAACAGATACATGGGTGGAACCAAGTCCAGCGAATCGTGGAAATGTATCAACAGACTACGAAACAATGAACAAAATAAAATAAATCTACAACTAATAACTAAAAAGACATGGGTTAATTACTATAGTACATTATTTAAAGAAGATAGAAGAGAATTTATCGAAAATACAGAAGACGAAAATGAAACGATAAATCAAGTAGATCCAGAACTAATAACAGCGGAAGAAGTTCAAAATACAATAAAGAGGTTTAAAAACGGAAAATCGGCTGGACCGGGGGGAATCCCAATAGAACTATTGAAAAACGCACCACAACCAATATTCGATAGAATGGCACAACTGTTTAACATGTGTTTACAAGGTGGTCCAATACCAGAAGACTGGAAAAATGGATATGTTTCCAACATTCATAAAAAAGGCAGTAAGAATGAATGCAAAAATTACAGAGGCATTACAGTGCTAAGCTCTATAGGACGGGTGTATGCCAAAATAATATGTCAAAGAATTAACGAAAACCTCAGTGAGAAAGAAGAGCAAAGCGGATTTCGAGCCGGAAGGTCATGCACGGACAATATTTTTACCCTTAGACAACTTTTAGAAAAAAGGCTAGCGTGTGGCTTGCAAACACATCTGGCCAGTGTTGCCAGGTCTAGTGAAATTTCATTAGATCTAGTGATTTTTAGTC
>OW679194.1:248837496-248857303 GCA_940337035.1 Agriotes lineatus
CGAAAAAATGATGTAAAAAAGTTTTAAGAGTTATTTCTAAGCATAATTTTGCAAACGTTTAACAAATAAACCGTAATTTTTTAAAATACATCACACAATTATGAAATCGTAGTTCAATTTATATGAATTTTCGATTAAATTTGAATAAAAGCACGCAAAATTACGAAAATACGTAGAAAATTTATAAAAATCGGCATCTTGTCACATTAAATTCTGCAAAAACGACAAAAAACAATATTTTTTTCACAACTTTCATTGAAAAATAGTAAAATTTTACGAAAATACGTCTGTGCTGACGACAAATGAAAATAAATTTGAATAGAAACACGCAAAAATTACGAAAAGACGTATGTGTTGACCCCCAAAGTAACAAAAATTTGAATAAAATCACACAATCATACAGCATCTCACATAAATTTTCGCAAATATCGACATCATGTCACATAAATTATACAAAAACTGTCATCACGTCACTTGAAATTATACAAAAAACGATATTTTATTCAACACACGATGAAAATTGAACAAAAATCACGCAATTACAAGCCATCTCACATAAATTTTCACAAAAATCGACATCATGTTACATAAACTATGCATAATTTTGCAAATGTTTTTCACTTTTTATAAAATGCATCGCTCAAAATTAAAAGAAATAGCAATTTCGTTGAAAAAATCTACTACCACAATCATTTCGATAAACAAAATTCAAAAAATCTTATACTTTTGACGGAAATATATGTATGTTGACCACAAATTAACATAATTTTTAAATAAAAACGCGCAATTCGTTGAAAAAAAATATTCTGACACCACCAAAACACGCAATTTCATTGAAAAATATATATATGTTGTCCACAAATTAACATAAATTTGAATAAAAACACGTAATTTTGTTGAAAAAATGTTCTGGCCCCTTCATTTCACTTAAAATTTTACAAAACTGCCATCATAACACTTGAAATTATACAAAATATATGTATGTTGATCACAAATTAACATAAACCTGAATAAAACACACAATTTCGTTGAAAAATTTGCAAATGTTTTACACTTTTTTATAAAATGTATCGCACAAAATTAAAAGAAATCACAATTTTCTAAATTATATCACGCTATTATGAAATCGTAGATTGATTTTTTGAAATTTTACACTTTGTAACTGTAAAATAACTGCAAATACTAATATTTTAGATTTAGACTTTGTAATTATTGCAGATTCGAGAAAAAAACAAAGCAGAGTAGAAATAAAAAACACAAACACTTTGTAATAAACAAATATATTGTTCTTATTTCGTATAATACTTAATAATATAAATATAAATGTACAGCAGAATGTCTTATTTCTAAAAATTCGCTAGCAATTTACAAAACTGTAGTTTGAGGTGCACGACATTTCAAATTAAAAAGACTGCAAGTAATAAAATCAGAAATTCATTGTGTAATTTTAAAGTTTAAGATGCACCCAATCTAGAATTCCCTTCGTTTTTGGTGTTGATGACATCTGCCTTAGAGGCGTTTTTCTAACGGCCCTTTTTTGGAGGCGTTTCCTTATCGGCGTTCTTCTGACTGAACCTTTTTGATGTGGACTTGGATGAGTAACTGGTGTTTTTAATTTATATTCTAAATCGGACTCGCAGTTATCAGTTTCCATTTCGGTTTTTCCTGTAGTATCAGTCGGGGTTGGCTTCTTTTGCTGTTTAGGTTTAGCTAGCAGCACATTAGCAACGTTAAGGTCTTTGATGTACTCAGCAAACTGTAGGCGTCCGGGTGGATTAATAGTTTTTCGAGGCCGCAGAGTGTCATGAATTAAATCGACTATGTTAGACGCCGGTAAAATTTCACCCTTTATAGTAACGGTGCCCTTGTGATCCCAGCTCACATCGCTTGAGGTACTCAAAATGCGTAGGAAAACTTCAGCTTTTTTCTTAAAAGTTTTGGGAAGTGTAGATAAAATAACGGCATTTGATAGGCTGTCACTGGTTGTTTCAATAGGTATTTTGATTGGCTGCCGCGCCTGGTTTGTGAAATGAAGGAATCGTTGTAAAACCTGATTGTACTGGATCCATTTATCGTGATCAGTTAATTTGGACTTTAAAACCTTTTGCATTTCGTCATCAAGCTGTGATAATATATTTTTCTCCGCATCATCGCCATTATATGAAATATTGTTTGAAATTGCATGCAGAAGGCTTTTTAAACTATATATTTTCTTAATTATGCAGAGAGTGCTCGTTTATATAGGGAGGTAGGTTGGCCGAATGGTTAAGGCGTCAGATTCAAGTTCTGATCTCGAGAGAGAATACGGGTTCGATGCCCGTACCTGTCATATTTTTTTTATATATTTATTATGAAAGTCTTGATTTTAAGCTAGTTTATTCACGACGGCTCTACTAGAACAAACGACTGAGCTCCTTTTCGACTAAAATGGACAAAGAGCGGAAGATGTTGATTGTATCGCCGGAATTTGTCCAACGTCTTAAGTCTGGCGATGATGCGGAGAAAAATATATTATCACAGCTTGATGACGAAATGCAAAAAGTTTTAAAGTCCAAATTAACTGATCACGATAAATGGATCCAGTACAATCAGGTTTTACAACGATTCCTTCATTTCACAAACCAGGTGCGGCAGCCAATCAAAATACCTATTGAAACAACCAGTGACAGCCTATCAAATGCCGTTATTTTATCTACACTTCCCAAAACTTTTAAGAAAAAAGCTGAAGTTTTCCTACGCATTTTGAGTACCTCAAGCGATGTGAGCTGGGATCACAAGGGCACCGTTACTATAAAGGGTGAAATTTTACCGGCGTCTAACATAGTCGATTTAATTCATGACACTCTGCGGCCTCGAAAAACTATTAATCCACCCGGACGCCTACAGTTTGCTGAGTACATCAAAGACCTTAACGTTGCTAATGTGCTGCTAGCTAAACCTAAACAGCAAAAGAAGCCAACCCCGACTGATACTACAGGAAAAACCGAAATGGAAACTGATAACTGCGAGTCCGATTTAGAATATAAATTAAAAACACCAGCTACTCATCCAAGTCCACATCAAAAAGGTTCAGTCAGAAGAACGCCGATAAGGAAACGCCTCCAAAAAAGGGCCGTTAGAAAAACGCCTCTAAGGCAGATGTCATCAACACCAAAAACGAAGGGAATTCTAGATTGGGTGCATCTTAAACTTTAAAATTACACAATGAATTTCTGATTTTATTACTTGCAGTCTTTTTAATTTGAAATGTCGTGCACCTCAAACTACAGTTTTGTAAATTGCTAGCGAATTTTTAGAAATAAGACATTCTGCTGTACATTTATATTTATATTATTAAGTATTATACGAAATAAGAACAATATATTTGTTTATTACAAAGTGTTTGTGTTTTTTATTTCTACTCTGCTTTGTTTTTTTCTCGAATCTGCAATAATTACAAAGTCTAAATCTAAAATATTAGTATTTGCAGTTATTTTACAGTTACAAAGTGTAAAATTTCAAAAAATCAATCTACGATTTCATAATAGCGTGATATAATTTAGAAAATTGTGATTTCTTTTAATTTTGTGCGATACATTTTATAAAAAAGTGTAAAACATTTGCAAATTTTTCAACGAAATTGTGTGTTTTATTCAGGTTTATGTTAATTTGTGATCAACATACATATATTTTGTATAATTTCAAGTGTTATGATGGCAGTTTTGTAAAATTTTAAGTGAAATGAAGGGGCCAGAACATTTTTTCAACAAAATTACGTGTTTTTATTCAAATTTATGTTAATTTGTGGACAACATATATATATTTTTCAATGAAATTGCGTGTTTTGGTGGTGTCAGAATATTTTTTTTCAACGAATTGCGCGTTTTTATTTAAAAATTATGTTAATTTGTGGTCAACATACATATATTTCCGTCAAAAGTATAAGATTTTTTGAATTTTGTTTACCGAAATGAT
The DNA here is from genome assembly GCA_940337035.1 of Agriotes lineatus. NCBI lineage: Eukaryota > Metazoa > Arthropoda > Insecta > Coleoptera > Elateridae > Agriotes > Agriotes lineatus. The sequence goes on from OW679194.1 coordinate 248,841,451, forward strand.
TGTGGTAGTAGATTTTTTCAACGAAATTGCTATTTCTTTTAATTTTGAGCGATGCATTTTATAAAAAGTGAAAAACATTTGCAAAATTATGCATAGTTTATGTAACATGATGTCGATTTTTGTGAAAATTTATGTGAGATGGCTTGTAATTGCGTGATTTTTGTTCAATTTTCATCGTGTGTTGAATAAAATATCGTTTTTTGTATAATTTCAAGTGACGTGATGACAGTTTTTGTATAATTTATGTGACATGATGTCGATATTTGCGAAAATTTATGTGAGATGCTGTATGATTGTGTGATTTTATTCAAATTTTTGTTACTTTGGGGGTCAACACATACGTCTTTTCGTAATTTTTGCGTGTTTCTATTCAAATTTATTTTCATTTGTCGTCAGCACAGACGTATTTTCGTAAAATTTTACTATTTTTCAATGAAAGTTGTGAAAAAAATATTGTTTTTTGTCGTTTTTGCAGAATTTAATGTGACAAGATGCCGATTTTTATAAATTTTCTACGTATTTTCGTAATTTTGCGTGCTTTTATTCAAATTTAATCGAAAATTCATATAAATTGAACTACGATTTCATAATTGTGTGATGTATTTTAAAAAATTACGGTTTATTTGTTAAACGTTTGCAAAATTATGCTTAGAAATAACTCTTAAAACTTTTTTACATCATTTTTTCGGTACTATAAAGTCGCTTTGTAAAGATTTTCAACGAAATTGTGCGTTTTTATTCAAATTTTTGTTACTTTGGGGATCAACACATACGTCTTTTCGTAATTTTTGCGTGTTTCTATTCAAATTTATTTTCATTGGTCGTCAACACAGACGTATTTTCGTAAAATTTTACTATTTTTTCAATGAAAGTTGTATAAAATATTGTTTTTTGTCGTTTTTGCAGAATTTAATGTGACAAGATGCCGATTTTTATAAATTTTCTACGTATTTTCGTAATTTTGCGTGCTTTTATTCAAATTTATTTTAATATGTCGCCAACACATACGTCTTTTCGTAAATTTTTTACAAGAAAAAATGGTTTGACTTATATTTTTACAAGTATCCCTTGTCTTATTTGCAAACGATATTGAAAAGCTATTTTTTCAACGAAATTGTCTGTTTTTATTCAAATTTATGGGGGACAACCATTCTTATACAATAAGACTCGGATAATTTACAGCCCGCTATGCAATGACGTCAAAACTTTGAAAGAGAAAGCTATAATAGTCTAGCATCTTATAAATTATTTATTTCTGTCTTTGAACATTTACTGTAATTTTTGACGTGAAATATCAGATCGAGGCCTTGTTTAGAAATTGTACGCATATTAACAACACACAAAAATCAAACAGCTACAAAGGAGACATTAAAAAATGTAACTTTATATTGTTTTTAAAATTACAGAGCTATATTATTTTAAAATTTCGATAAATCCAGGTTTTGTGCAGCGTCGTGTTCGGACCGCCATTTTATACAAATAAAAACTTCGATTCGTTCTAGAATTATTCCGCTGTTCGATGGGCAATATTTTAAAAATTCCACTCATCGCTGTTCGTCACAACATGCTTTGCAAAAACCGTTGCGTTTTCCAGACAGGTTTTGACAGGCATTTTACACCAACAGCGATCAAAATTATGAGACCTTTTCATACTCAATAAAACATTTTGAATAATTAGCGAATACAGTTACACGATGCAGTATGTTTTTCCAGGAATCGATTCGTGCTAAAAGACATTTACAAAATTCAATCATATAGCTTTTCAAATTTTCTGCGGTCGAATGGAAATTAACCACTGCGCGAATGGAAATTAACCAGAAACTTGGGACAACGACTATATTGCAAATTATAAAATTATTATTAGTAGCAAAGCTGTTACATATATAATTTTTTTAAAAATTGTGTCTGCCTGTAAACACAATATGTTAAACATTCCCTATTCTCATAATATAAATTTTTGAAAAATAGTTTGTTTCAACTCGAACGGTGTGACGACAGAGCTGCGAAATGACGTCTTGTTCAATTCCTATATGTTCAACAGACCTCGATAGCGCAGCGGTAAGGTGCTAAGGCTGCTGCCAAGAAAAGTAGGGTTCGCTTCCCACTCGGGTACGACGCAAATAGCTTTTTTTAAATTTAAATATTTCCGCGAGTGAATGCAAGAGAGAGACAGTAGCTTCGAAGAGCGAGATAGATCCACCAGTTTGAATTTCAAATATTTCCGCGAAAATTCAAAATTAAAAACAACCGCCGTGAGAAGTGCGCGCGCACCAAGATGGCCGACACCCCGGGAGATTTAAATTCAAAAAATTAAACTTAGAAAAAAATCGGTAAAAATTCAAATTTCAAATATTCCCGCCAGAAATCCAAGATGGCCGACACTCCGGGAGATTTAAATTCAAAAAATTAAACTTATTCTAACTATTCTACTAAGTAGTAGTGTTTTGGTAAAAAGCACGGATTCTGGCTAAGGAAAAACATCATTCTGTACAAAAGCTGGAATCATTATACTGTGAATGGAGGAGTCTGCTAACACAAGGAAATAAAAGAACGGATTCATAAAAAGAAGGAATAACAATTTGTTGAAAAAATTGACGACCTGTTCGATATCGCACATGCGAACACTCTAGAATTAATAGATACAGACGAAGGTCAACAGTTTTTGCTTCTTCAAAGGCAAAAAGGGCGACCAGGTAGTGTGCTTGTGTTGATATCAGGTTACATCAGCAAGAGAAGAGAACTGAATAATGACTGGAAAGAGAAGATACTAGAAGAAAACGAACTTACGAATAGATAGAAAATTTAAGTAAGTATATGTAATTGTCTACTTCACGTCACAAATGATATTACGGAAAAAAGTATTAAAGTGATCGAAGAATATAATAGCTCAATTACCAAGAAAGAGGTCCAAAAGTAGTACTTGCTACAAGTTGTTAGTGATTATCGGCGTCAATATCCGAATTCCAGTAAAGCTTCTTTAGTAACAAAAAAGTAACTATTGTGATATGTATTTCATTTTTTACATATAGGTAACTTGGTATATTTGTCTTGTTCTTGAGTTTGTAAATATAATTATTTAAATTTATGTAACTTCAGTAATTATTTAATATTGTTCGTTTTATTTAATTTGTAAATAAATATATTTGCTTAATTCTATTATATTTTCAGTTATTAATATAAAAAAGCAATTTTTTAAGAATTTTTACCTTTTTCTAATACTTAACGCATATTTTTTTAAATTCCAACAAGTTTACTAAGAAATTGCATATAGTAAATTCCTTTTATTTATGTCATTATCAAAATTTCGATACGACTTGCTGTTCGGGAGATATTAATTAATAATAAATAAATTAAGTTAAAATCTGCAATTTTGAAACTTTCGGGGCTCGGTGGCACGTGTTAATATTATTCGATTGGGCTAAACATTTTTATAGGTTTGATTTTTCGGCATTAGAACGACTTTAGGCGGTGCGACCAAAAAAATTCGAGAAAGTTTTTTCCACTAAGTATAACGTAGAACCACCCTGTAAATGATATATGTATTCATTAAATTGTCGTACCGAATTACACTCAAGATTTTTTTTTATCGAAGTAAACTTAACAGATTGCAGATTTTTCAGTACTCATAGCAGAGATAATTGTTATTCTAATTAACTCAGATTTATACATTTATATCCTTGCAATAGATACTCGTACTGTATGGTCTATTCTGTTTTTTCTTTTGCTGGTCTTGAACATTTGACGTTCACGTAGTTCTTTATATTTTCAAAAACACCAGCAAACCATCGCAAAGTAATTGCCTCGCCAAGTTATGATTCAGCTCTTAATTTGAGAAAAAGCCAACAGCGCGTGCAACGAGTCATGTGCCACTATTATCTAACGTCATCGTTGCAGTGCAAGGATAAAACGTGTGGCTCACGAAACGCTGGTTTTATTGGATGATGACTGACACACCCATGTGATTCCCAATGGGGTCAGTCGGTCGTGGTTCGGAAAACTTGTGCTTCGAAGATTTCACAATCAAACTACCTACACTGTTTTGGTTACGTAGCTATTCAGATAACTAGTTATAATTAGCTACTTCCTAGTTCACCGATAGTAGTAGAAATTCATTATCTCACTTACAGGATCCTGCAGGGTGTACACGAAATCTGTTCTTGGAGCTATTTTATAAACTGTTTTAAATCTTCCAGTGTATACATTTTTAGTATTTTGACTCGTATTACTAGCGCCTGGATATGTTAAAAGTTTAACAAAAACATTTCAAGAGAGCCCACTGTCACAATGTAAGTAGGACTATTTATAGCTCTCTGGAAATGGGTGGAGGCACTAATTTCTACTTACATCCACCTATTATGGTATCATAGTTAATCCGAGGTTATATTTGTATATAACTTCAGCATCAATAAATTAGTTTACTGGGACATATACGATATACCTAGTTAAATGTTTGTTTTTATGATATATTTCACCGTAGGTCTAAACTGAGGATATCATGCACAGATATTGTAAAAATTACCTGAATATCATTACTAAAATATGCTGTAACAGATGAAGATGTTTTACATTATGGCCTGGCGTTTTCTCTTGATCATAAAATATCTCTGAATAAAAAAAATAATTTCGGCAACACAGCTTGTTATTGGTGCAATAATTTCCACGACATCTCAAAGAAAGAAACTTTTATTATGCAAAATTGGTCTAAAAATTTAGTTGCAAAATTGATTTCTATTGCCAACTTTCTACAAAAAGATCCTGGTCACTTTTTCTTCTTCTTGCACCTTCCTTTTGTAGAAAATTACACAGAAAAAGTTACATGAAGTATTTTTTATTCACGCTAATATTTCAATAGATACTGTCAGTTTTACATAACAAACGTTTTGGGCATTGAAGAAGATTTAGAACATTCTAATCAGAAAAATTTCGTGTTCCTCCCAGAACATCGTGTACTATATCGTCGGGTAATATTGTAGGGGTTGTAACTAGCAGTGTTTCGATGTGGCTGCAGGAGAGGAATTTACTGTTTTCTAGATTTTACAATCCTTGCAATTTTCAAGTTTTCATATTGTTCAATATTGACAAGAGAAACTAATGTTTGAAAAAGCTCAGTTTCAAAACATTGTGGAAATGCAGTTCTGAAGATTTATTTGTGATATGCAAAAATTGTGGGTGGTCATTCTACAACAAAAAAGCAAAACACGTTTACAGGAAGAATTCTAAAAATAAAACAGAGTATTGCTTGATATTTTAACAAAAGTTATTACAACAACAACACCGTATGTCGACGATAACAATGCACAGTATGCAATCTCGTAAATGGTATGAGAAAATAGAACTCTTTTTAGTTTAGAACCGATGAAAACATATTGTTGATTTTTTATACATCAGTTATTAAGTTCATTACAACAAACATATTCTAACGTTGCTACATATTTTTTTAAGATCACACTCAAATCTAATTTGGTTTACTTTATTTGTAATCAGTATTTTGTTTTATTATTTTAAATCAGTGGCGGCTCGTGGAGAATTTTGATGGTAGAGCCAACTAATGAACGTGAATTGCATTTTCCACCCCCTTACAGACAAAGACAGCTTTCGATACCCCAAGATTTAAGCATTTCGCATATGGACTGGCAAAAGTGTCTGCTTGTCCTTCGCTTCTTACAATTTGAAATCTAGAAAATCACAGAGACAATTTAATATAATCTCTGAAACTTCTTTGTGGCGAAATACCCATATAAGAAAATGAATGACAATTTAATGATATTCACATTTTTAGCATTATAAATATAGTCAAATAAATTCTCTGATAAATATCTAAATTAAGTCTTTATATACCTTCATTGCAGAGTTCGTGCAGACGGAATTGTAAGACTGAGACTGAGCTATGGAAATAATTGAGATGCGAGATGCGTGTGGCGGAGTGGAGACGCGATGCCGGCTGTCGGCAGTCAACCACATTTTTGTTTTTTTTTATATTGAATTCAATACTTCATCTAAAATTTGAGTAAAAATTATAATTTATACCCCAACGTCTTCTAAACATATGTGGTCAACTTTTTTTTAAGAATAAACATTTTCAATTTGCGCTTTAGTTTTATAGAAAACGAGGTGCAAAGACAAATGATTAATTTCTACTTAGTGTTGAAAATAGTTTTTAAGACGTAAGAGACAATACATTATGCAAGTTTTGAAAAATTGAGAAGAAATGTTTTTCTTCAAAGTTCACTAACACGACGTTTATTGTGCCAACTGACAGGACTAAATTGTAATTTTTCTGCCAAGTCAGAGAAAATATTTTTAACCTGACTAGTGAGAGAAAATACAGTTTGCTTTGTTGGTTTTTTGTGGAATCTATAGCAACAGCTTTTCAGTGCATTCTTGGGATCTAAATCGTTTCGTAATAAAAATAATTATAATTTTTAATTGGAGGTAGCCAGTTTCCTGTTTGGAGAAAAAATAGCATATTTTGTTTGGAGCTAAAGCACTTCTCACGACTAATCATAGCAAAAAGTGACTCATGGCGTCAGCGGAAGGAGGGGTGTAGGCGTCACCCTTATTGATGCTGCTAAATAATTGGTGTACACTTTTAATACGTTTATTGCTAATAACCCGATGATACATACAAACAAAAACCAACTTACTACTATATATATACAAGAGAAAAGAAAAAAAAAACAAGAAAAGAAATATGTACAAAACAGTCGTCTAGATTCGGGCGGCGCGAGGCACGGCTCATTGTGGGCGCTGGCGGCGCTCTGGGTGGGGCGTCGAGCGGGGCTGCGAGGTTATCCTGGGGCGTCGGCTGCGCGAGTAACCCTCTCGGGGACGGTGGCTCGAGCGGAGCGTTGTTGGAGCACGGGGTTGGGTTTCCGCTAAGGGAGTCCGGGGAAGGTTGGTCCGTCGCCAGCGGGGGCCGCGACGTGGGCTGCTGTCCAGGCAGGTGGCTCGGAGCAGACTGGCTGTGGACTCGTCCTGGAAGCTGCGGGAGCTGTAGGCGGATCCTGGCAAATTCCTGGGGCTGCTGGCGAATTCGGAGCTGGCTGGAGGTCCTGCAGAGAGCTGCTACTGGAGATGGCTTCTGGATAGTCTCGGCTGAGTTGTCCTGGAAGGCTGGATGGTTCCTGGTTGACTCTCCTGGGTTGAGTTGGCTGCTGGTGGACTCGGAGCTGGATGCTGTGTTGAGTTCGACTCGGCCGGGTTGAGTGATTTTTTCTGGCCTGGGTAACTCTATTTAAAGGAGCCCCGTCCTTTGTTTTGCGCTTTCTGGACGCTAATTGGTCCGAGGAGAAGGGATGACTGCTTTTTTTCCCCGTATTTAATAATCCCGCGGTTTTTTCCGCGGTGCGACATATTAGCGCCTTGATGAGGGTCGCAATTGCTGACCGTTGAAATGCCGATTCTAATGATACCCCATTTGCTATGTTTTGTTAACTTTTTAAATTAAAATAAGGTTTTGTTTCCTTCGAGCTCGGCGTAAAAATTGCTTAATCATGTGTGTTAAGACGTTCTCTTTGTTTTTATTATTTGCGCGCTGATTTTATATGCTTTTTGATACTCAATACCCCTGCGTTTAATTCATCCCAGCGCTAATTAAAATTGCTTTAATTTTGTACTATTTCTATATTAGCCTCGCGTTTCTATTTGAGTTTTTTGTTCCCATCGGCCGTTAGCAGATGCGTCTTTGTTCGAGCCCGGGGCCCGGGCGAAATTCGCCCGTGTGCGGCGATTTCTCCGGCTGGGGAAGCAAATCGTTTTGAATCGGTATATATGCTTTTTTGCGATTCGAGGATAATTTGATTAGGTAGCGGCTAATTTTTCCTATGCACGTGTGGTTTCTATTAAGAGCTCCATTGATTAGAAGTGTCTTAGTTAATTAAAATTAGATTTGACTGCGGCGTAATTTTCGGTTGCCGGTAGCGGCGTCCGTTCGGAGTTGCGCTGGACTTTTATTGGGTTGTTTTGTTGCATCTTATGAACCAACAGGCTGTTTGCAGTTTTATTGTTTTATCTCCTTGCAGAGTTTCGTTTTTATTTGGGTCCTTTTAGAACTGGCATGCCCTAATTTATAGTTTTATTTCTGCAGAGGTTTGTTTTTGAAATTTGTGTAGGATCGTGGCGTATCGGTAAACAAATGTTTGAGTTATTTGTTTCGTTCGCCGTGTATTTGGCGATGCAAATTTCCTTTGTTGATTTGATCTGTTCACCGATTCATATTAAGCTCCTTATAAAATAATATACTATTATTTGAAATCGTCATTAAAATACGAGAAATCGTCATTAAAGTAATCCATTGCTTTACGACTTTTTTGTAGGTGGCGAGGCGATAGGTAAACGTCAACCGACGTTAACATAACCTACAAATGTTGGTTAAAATGTTGTAATTTCACGATTTCCCGATTTTAAATAAAATATAATGTACTCCTTGGCACTGAACAGGCTGTTTGCAGTTTTATTGTTTTATCTCCTTGCAGAGTTTCGTTTTTATTTGGGTCCTTTTAGAACTGGCATGCCCTAATTTATAGTTTTATTTCTGCAGAGGTTTGTTTTTGAAATTTGTGTAGGATCGTGGCGTATCGGTAAACAAATGTTTGAGTTATTTGTTTCGTTCGCCGTGTATTTGGCGATGCAAATTTCCTTTGTTGATTTGATCTGTTCACCGATTCATATTAAGCTCCTTATAAAATAATATACTATTATTTGAAATCGTCATTAAAATACGAGAAATCGTCATTAAAGTAATCCATTGCTTTACGACTTTTTTGTAGGTGGCGAGGCGATAGGTAAACGTCAACCGACGTTAACATAACCTACAAATGTTGGTTAAAATGTTGTAATTTCACGATTTCCCGATTTTAAATAAAATATAATGTACTCCTTGGCACTGAACAGGCTGTTTGCAGTTTTATTGTTTTATCTCCTTGCAGAGTTTCGTTTTTATTTGGGTCCTTTTAGAACTGGCATGCCCTAATTTATAGTTTTATTTCTGCAGAGGTTTGTTTTTGAAATTTGTGTAGGATCGTGGCGTATCGGTAAACAAATGTTTGAGTTATTTGTTTCGTTCGCCGTGTATTTGGCGATGCAAATTTCCTTTGTTGATTTGATCTGTTCACCGATTCATATTAAGCTCCTTATAAAATAATATACTATTATTTGAAATCGTCATTAAAATACGAGAAATCGTCATTAAAGTAATCCATTGCTTTACGACTTTTTTGTAGGTGGCGAGGCGATAGGTAAACGTCAACCGACGTTAACATAACCTACAAATGTTGGTTAAAATGTTGTAATTTCACGATTTCCCGATTTTAAATAAAATATAATGTACTCCTTGGCACTTTTTATCCCTCATGTGGTTTATTTGCCTTGGCCCTACGTGCTAAAGTTGTGAGCAAACATCAGTAACCGGACACTCGACACGCTCAATTGCAACTCACGGGGCAGCGGAGACTGTTTGAGCCTAAAGGCACGCGGCTCCCATTGAATCTTAAAATCCGTATCTTTTTACCTACTTCTTGCCTCTGGCACCCGCTGCAGTCTATAAACTGTCGAAAAGCTGAAAAGCCACTTCGATCTAGTACCAGTAGAACAAAGTAAGCAGCGCTGATCGTACAGCTCATATTTACAGAATAAAAATTACTCATGCATTGTTTAAGCTTTTAAATGGAAGAAATGATGAAAAATAAACACAATTTGTATTATAAGCTAATTTTCTCGCAAGCTGAGTTTGTATTATGAGGCGCACCTTAAATTTTGGCATGGGTTTATTACTCTACGTTAACATACGCCTAGCGAATAATCCCATGTACTTTGTACAATATCATACTGAATTTGTGATTATTATACTGTGGTTTTATTATTGCTACTGCTACCTGTGCTTTTCTTGAGCTTTTCTTTTAGAATATTTATGCTCAGGAGTTTACATTTCTTTGTGCTTTTCTTGAGCTTTTCTTTTAGAATATTTATGCTCAGGAGTTTACATTTCTCTGTGATACCTGGATACACTTAATCGTCGTTAATTAAAAGATTCGTCGGCGCTCAATTTGGCTTTTAATCATTTGTTAGTACTTAAAAAACTGCACACCGTGTATCCACGTAGTCATTGGTGTTATAGTTTTGAGAGATTTAGCCGACGAATCGCTTGATGCTAACAAATATACCTACTGTATTTCTAAATAAAGAACCGTTTAGAAAAGTGGCACTTTTCTGCATAGCAACGACAAATCGTTTAGAGCATTTCTTACTGTCGACCGTGTAATTATGAGTTTGTTAATGCATACAAAATCGTTCATTAATGACCTCTATTAATGTATGATTTTCTATTAATCACGATTTTAGCACAGGCACTAATAATCCGTGAGCCAGCGACCCTTTTGGATGCTAGATTTGTTTAAAGCTGGATGCTGGATTATACTTTTTTCGACTATGCTAGTTCTGTAAGTAAACCAAATTAATTTTGGCAATCACTATAACGCAACAAACGCACAATTTATTTAAAAATCAAGGAACTATTTTTGCGATTAAATGTCAACGGGGATTTTTATTAGACTGACAGTCGATGAGATTGACCGCATTCCGTAGACAGAAATGATGCACACAAAGAAACGTAACCAAATCGATAATTGCGATTATTTATCGGATTTTACCTACGGTGTCTGCTGCTAACGACGCTATCAGCAATCAGGAAACAGTGAATCAGTGTCCATCAGTGTTACTAAAACAGTGAATAAATTATAGATGATAAAATAAACATTAAACACTAAATTTTCTCCAGTTTATTAAAAATACAGTCAACACAAATACAGACCATTATATAAAATATCTCAATTATTAATGGCTTTTATTAATACACTAGATCGTTAAATAATTATTTACGCATTTTAATGATATCTTACGCAAGCTTTGGAGATTATTAACAGATTTCAAAATGAATGGCTCGTCTGTGCATGACATGTACCCACACAATCGCAGAGTTGAATAAGCGAATATGAGACGAAAAAATACCGGGGGTTGATTTGGAGCCAGGAATGGTTAACGTAATTGGTAAAACGAGCAGAGAACTGCATGAAAAAGTGGTCAAATTAAAAATATTGCGTTTCATATCTGAGCTAAAAAAATCTCAAATTTTTCCCCTTTTTGTTGATGTAATTGTTATTTTGTTCGCTAATATACACTAAAAGCTATTAGAAAAACAAATAGAGACACACTTCATGCCGGACCCTGTATAATGAGAACTATTATTTAATGCAAATAAATGTGATTAAAATAACACGCCCGTGCTTACGACTTTGCATGCGAATGAAATTCCAAGACACCACTGCTTTTCTTCATTTGCATTCGACGAAATAGCTCTAGTAGGTGCCAAAGTTGTGCGCATTGACATCGACAACTCAAGCGGCGCATTATCACAGCCGGGATCAGATTGCTTGAGCCAAACTTGAAGGGGGCCCGATTCCAAGCTATTAGCCTAGTTTTGTAACTACCGTCTTGGTCCGTCACGGCACTGCTACTCGCACAGTCCATATACTAGAAACTAGACTGTCGAAAAACAGGTCCACTTCAATCTGGCCCATTGAATCCGTGAAAGAAAGCAATTATAGTCTTTTTTCAACATGAATCAGAGCAGACTGTGACTTCTAATATTTTTTACAGTGTACTAACCCAACTTTAAACATTTCATTAATGACACGATTGACAGTGATTTGAACACTGCAAAAGTTATTACAAAGTTTTGTAAAATATATCTTCCAAACGTAAAAAAAGTTAGCAAAGGAAACTAAGCAAACGATTGTAAGTTTAATTAAAAATGTTTGAAAATAAGTGAAAATTTAGTTCTGAGTTACCTTGCTAACTGCAATTGTAACCAACATGAAAATCTGGGTCTTAACGAAATTTATATCTACACTCTTACAAAAAGGTATGGTCATTGCCTGCTGTGAGTCATGTTGAAGAAAGATGGATATATCGTATAGTTTATATTCACGAAATATAAATACTTTTAAGCTTTAAAATGAGAATAATGATGAAATATAAGTAATTACATTATTTTAAAAATCGGCAGTGAAGAACGTCGAAATCGTCATTCAAATATAAGAAATTGACAGTGACGTAATACATTGTTTTACGACTTTGTTCAGTTAGTGAGGTGAGAGATGGGTAACAGAAAACGTCAACATAACCTATACAAGACTTGATTAAAAAATTATTTTAGGATTTCTGATGAAGTAAATTTGTTTGACGTTGATGTGGGAAACAGAACGAAAAGGAAAAGACTGAGCAATACAGCTGACTGGAAAAACGGCTAGGAAGGTCATGAAGACTGCAAAGTGGTTTATTGCAAATCTTGAGTTTCTTTTTATTTCTGCCTTTTTTGTTTCCGTGATTCCCTTGAAGTCTAAATTTAATTTTTCCGGTTCCGTTACTAGTTCCTCCTCTTTACTATTAACGCTTCTTGTATTCCATGTGCCTATTTTTATGAAAGCGTTATTTCTTACGTTTCTGTTTTTTAATTAAACGTTTGTTTGCTTTGTCGCGTTCGCCAGCGTTTTCTTTGAAAGTTATTTCGCCTTTCTTATAAATTTTTTCTGTGGTATATACCTTCGTTTTTGCCCATATAAATAATTCATTGTTTATGAGAATTTTTTATTATTTAAGTTTCGCCAGCTTACATTTTTCTTTTTCTGCTTTTGTCATTTTTCGTATATTTGCTTGATTTTTTTCTCTTCTTGGGTTAATGAATTTTTTAGGTGTATAGTTCTTCTTGTGCGCCTCTTCTTATATTTTTTTTATATGCTGTTTTATATTGCACGATTCAGTTCTACTAACATTGTGCGGTTAGTGTCTTTTATATTGCTTAATAATTTCGGTATTCACTGCTAGTTCATTATTTAAAAGTCTTTCCTCCATTGCGTATTGTTTTTAAGTTTGAGCTTTTTAATTACAATATTGTTTTTATTTCGTTTTGTTTTCTAGTTTTTCTAGTTTTTTTAAAGATTCTGCTCCATTTACTAGATCCTTTCGTTCCTTACTCTATTCAGCTTTTCTGTTTCTGATTTTCTTTCTTAACTTCTCGTTTTCGACTGTGCATTTCTTAACGTCCGTTGTTGGCATCATCGTCTTTATTTCAGGAAGAGTATTGCTTCGTGATTTAACAAAATTATTATTATGCATTATATCCACGATAAGAATACACGGCATCGAAATCTCATAGACGAGAACGGGAAGATCAAACTTTTCTTGATTAAGAGCAGATAAAAAACACTTTTCAATTTTTGTTATGGAGCGACTTGTAAGTATATTAGAACAAACTATTTTAACATCATCATAGTTTTTAAGAAGGAACTCAAGTCTAATTTACTATTGACATTTTGTTTACTTTACTTGTAATCAAGTACTTTATTATTTTGAAAAATGCTAAAAAACTTTTTGAAACATCGTATTTGCCAAACAAGCGAGATATATGCGTAAAAATGATTTTTTTAGTATACCTTTCAGTTTTTCATACATAATTAATTTGCGCCAGTGCAGCGGTTAGAAATTATCTAAACTTAGTGATATCTGTGTTGCACATCTAGCACTAAGGGAGTCCACGACTGTACATCTTTTAACAACCTTTTTGTTTTTTTTTATTACTTGGCTATCTTTATATAAAGAATAACCAGGTACACTTGGAAACTTAATCGATATAGATATTCAATGAGAAATAGATTTAGGTTAATCGAGTGTGGCTAGTCGGCCATCGATTAATCAGTTCTTTGAAAACCGGTCAAGTCGTAAAAAATCATATTTGACAATGTTAATAAATACTGAAGGTAAAAATAATCTTTGATAACTGTTATGAGTTAACTTAGTAACTTAGTTATTATTAGGTTAGTACAGCTCACACGAAACTAATGGAATGATACATATATCTAATACTTACTATATTGCTAGCGGCTATGAGTGGGAAACTAACCGATGAAGTGAGACACACAACCAACTCCTTCATGTATAATGGTAAGCTGTGCGCAAGGGCGGCGGCGCCGTCCGCCCAATGCGGAAGTGGTCAAGTTTAAAATTCGCTTCTAAAGGCGGAGTTCGAATTCCCGCGCATGCGCACGAGACGCGTTATACTCTAAGTGAGACTATGTCGGCGCCGTAATGTTTTCTGAAGTTTCCAAGCCCTACCAGCAATATATGTGTATTATATATATGGAATGATATAATGTGGTGTTCGGTGTAAACAAGCTGTGTGTTGCTACATAATAAATTATTAAAGATTAACTCCCTGTGTTATTTATGGAAATTACAAATTATTATCAGTGACTACAACCACAACAATAACAGAGTATATTTTTAACGACTATTTCTCTTCTATCAGTTATTCGTCGATCTCGATCTGTGTAAATTATCCTATAGACACTATAATCGCGGTGGTATTATTCACGCTCTCGCGTTCATATCCAATTTATGAGCCCAACTTATCCCGTATAAAATGATAAAAATACGAAAATGTTCTGAAAATTAAAAATTCTAACAACTGTCTGATAAATATGAAGAAGAGATTACAAAAGATAATTTTAATAACTTATCAATAAACTGTCTTCGGCGCACATTAAAGTAAAATATTGTATTCTGCGTTACTAGTTTACTTCAAGAACTGAAGAATCATTCATTATGTTTTCATATCCTAAGGTCACTTTGACTTGCTCATCATGATTATATTTCGCACAATCGCACGGATTTTCCCGATGGTTTGAGGCACAAAACCGTGAAGAAATATGTCCTCTTTCAACATTCAACGACAAGCGACAATTTATCTAAATATTCGGTGAAAAAGACAAACATAAAGGAAGCAACCACGAACACGGGTCAATGTCACGTCAAAGGCCAAAAATTTAACAGATTCTTGTTTACCACTGTTCAATGGTGCGAATCGCTTAGAATTTTTATGTTTACTATGCAACACTACGAATTATCAATTGCAAGGTCGTTAACGTCCCGATCAACAGCCAAGATATGTGGACGTTAATCAACGACTGGGCAAAGTAACAAACATGTGCTTCGAGACTCCAGAAACGTGTGGTGATTTTTAAGTTGCTGTCGACAAGAGGGTTATGACATTGATATCACACAAACATTAATTGGAAAAAGGATCCCAACTTAAAATTATCTAAGAAAAGCCCTAGAATCATAGCGCGACACTTGAGTAATAAACTTGTTTATTAATAGTCTTGACCGCTCACCGAGTAAATCAAGTCGTAGGTTAAAATGTTGAAATAATGCAATTTTTTGAGAGAATCTGCAGAAGTAGTAGTAGAAGTATCACTATATTCTGATTAAGCTTGAAGTCAATCAACCGTCATGCTTTAATGAAATATATTAACCCCAATTAAATTATTTAAATCGAAATTTATTGACTATTACAGAAATCCCAATCAAGTAAATTGTGGCAGTATTTGACATTCAGAGTTGCTTTGTTCTTATTTACACTCTGCGTCCAGCGGTTTTTGCGTTTTGAACAAGGGTTAGCTGACGCTGTTAGAATACGCCGCTGGAAGGTTAGATTTTTTTCTGAAATATGTGAGGATAAAGGTTGGCTCTGTGACCTATATATTTTTCCGTTATCAAAGAAAATCGCTGATTTGTTTCCGCCGATATGACTTTTTTCAGCCAAGTGTAAACTTCTCATAAAGTCCTCGCTCTTCAAACAACAGTTAATTTTAGAAACTCTAACGCGCTGCTGACCATTCTTTGCCGATTGATAACACTTCTCTTTGATGGAAAATACATTCTACTTGAGGGAAGGTAGCACCTTTATGAAGTGGACCATATTAATCCAGGGAGAGGTTCTGGAAATATTCCATTGAATATA
>OW679194.1:248857403-249048736 GCA_940337035.1 Agriotes lineatus
AAATATAATAATGAAGAAACGAGCAATCCGTATATTATAAAACGGAAAGAGTACGATGCTATTGTGTCATAAATGATCAAATATAGGTATGAGTTCAATGGACAGGAAACTATTGCACAACATAATATCTTAGTATTTCTGCGATCAATTAACCTCGCGCAACTCCGGGTTTCATAACCCATAAGCTCAGCACTGAAATAAAATGTGTATCCCCAGATATCTCCCTCCATGAAATTTTTGGGTAGATACTGACTATGGGGTATCACTTATGAGTAAGAGGGAACTGTTATCTCTGAAAATGATCAAAATCTTTAGAGTAATTTTAGAGAAAAAGGTCTTTTTTTTAATGTTTGGGGTATTTGGCCCTCCCACACCGGACGGTGCATCCTGGTGAAATCGAAGTCTGGCACTATCGGACCAAAGCTGCACAGAACATCTCCGTAAATTTTCATGAAAACGTGTCTGTACGACAGCTTCGCTCGGTCAATTATAGAACTTTTAACTATATTAAACTTGGGAGGAATATGTAGCAAATTGCTGAAACGAATATATGAACACCAGAAATGTACTTAGGTACATAGAACAGACGTACAGCATCTGCTTGAAGCAATTAATTACAAAAAGAGGAGTCAGGAAGGAAGGAATCATGAGCCAGCTACTCGTTATCACCTTAATGGACAAAATCATTAAGAGAGAATCAAGGGGATAAAAGTCAGAGTAAGGAATCTATAGTAAGTTTATATAACTTGGAACGAAGAATTCAAAAGATGAAAACTAAATATAAAGAATTTAAATATACAAAATCGAAGTAATAGTTATTGATACATAGAAAGAAAACGTTAATATACAGATAGGCAATTGTAGAGTACCTGTACCTATAGGCAATTGTTACAGTGTAAAATCTTCTTTAGCACTCCTATTCATATTTACGATGTAAAATCGTCTTTACCGAGTCTATAGTCAAATTTTGCGGGTCGTTTTACCTTTAGGTAGGCGGTTTTTATTTGGCACGATTCTGATATTCGCAATTTTGCGCGTAGAGTGGCGTTCTTTCATGGGTTTATTATAAGTTTTTGATTTATTTTGATTGTGGAATACTTAATATCAGATACGTGGGTGATATTGGCACTTGCAGAAAGCATATAATAAAATTTACAGTGCTCATGGACATGGTGAATTAAGTCAGCGAAGAGATGGATTTAAAAATCAACACGAACAACGGAACAAGGTCAAATCATGATAATAAGTCGACCAGTCGTACAACAGTGAGTACACATTTTGATAAATAGAACTGCCATTGGGCAAATTTCGTGACCAAAATACCTTGGTTGTTCGCTAAACTTCGGACTGGACCCAGATACATAGATAACCAGTAGAACTGAAATGGCAAAAGGCGCCTCCTTTAAATATAAATCAGTGATTTGCAATAACTGCTTGCGATTTGTAATATGAATACTCTTTTGAAATATAGAGTATTGAAAATTCCTTGGGCAAGAACTACAAATGATGAGGTACACTTCCGCCATATTCCAAGAAAAAATAAATACCAGTTAAACCCTCATTAAAAGTCGAATTCGAGGAAAACGACCAGTCAATGCCCCTAGGTACGTGGTCAATTTTATTAAATAGCGAGATATTCTGATGAGGGAGTATAAAGCTGGTATGATTTCGAGGGTATTGCTGATGCCGATCAGTATTATTTTTTTTAGAAGAATCACTGTTGAGATTAAACATGTCAACAGATGGTGCTCAATTGTTAGAAATCTGGAGATGCGTCAGACAATTTCAAACGAATTTCACCAATAAATTTTATATTGTTGACATAAACGAATGGCATGCTTATTACAAGCACGTATGTAATACTCCTCTATTGCTAGTAGGGTCTGCGAACGGGCGAAAACATTACGGCGCCGACATATAGCACATGCGTCTCTTTTTGAGCACTACGCGTCTCGTGCACATGCCTGAGAATTTTTCTCGCAATGCACCAAGTGCGTAGAAAGAGATGCTTGTCTGTCTCACTTACGTTGTGACCTCTCCACTTACAGGCGCTAGCAATATAGGAGTATTACATATATGATTACAAGGAGCTGTTAACAGAAAATCGGCGGAGTACCTCAGCCGTTGATAACCAGAGAAACTTGATGAGAAAGATGTCAAATGCAGCGTAAGTCAAAAGAAAAATGAATGATTACGTGATCCGGGCGATATCGAAAGAACTGCTTAAACATGGAATTAACTGACCGAATAGGATAAATCTTGCCAACGAAAACGAGTGCCACTGGAGACTTATCATCTCATATGGTATCCATATGGAACGAATAGCCTCCGGGATTGGACCGTGTCGTTATTGAGATTGAAGAACTCACCGCTTCGCCTACTTTCATAAGGAACTTGTAACCTGTAAACCACGCCAGATGTGAAACTCTTCTAACGATCAGAAGGAGAAATTTATAGGCAAGTTTCGTCTCGGTTGAGCAAAAGGGGCAATTGCGGACATATATTGGGGATTTACCAGTGAATTTTCTGACAATACTGATTAGGTATTTAGCTAATGGGTGAGTAGCGAAATCTATAATACTGATGATGGACCTGATGGGCATCATAGAACCGAGAGGCTTTTGATGAGCGAGGAATCAACCTCCGTTGAATAGAAATGGAAAGGTGTGAAGATGTTATGGGAAAAGTGACTTCCCGTTCGATTTTGGAAATTGGGTCACTTAAGACCATCTGTAAATGTTACCTAAATCGTCTTGAATAGTACCATCTTTGTGATAGGATTATTATGGATTTTGGTATCGTCTGCATAAAATGGACGTGTCGAATTTATGTAGTAAGGAATGTCTGATGTATATATTACAAAAAGTAACGGCCCAAGCACGGACCCTTGGGGTACGCCACTTCATACCGGTTGCTTGTCACTAAAAGAGCTCCCGACTTTCACCGAAAACTCGCTCTCGGACAGAAACGATGTGATCTTGTTCGAACTGCGACGTGATTAAGTTTCTTTATTAACCGACATTTGGGAACTTTATCGTACGCCCGAATAAAATGAAAACAGACAATATTCTGGACCAGTCATTAATGCAGGAGTAAGTTGGTTGTTACACACTTCCTGGGTGTGAATCCATGTTGTTTAGGAGGAATCACGTTATAAAACGAAAGAAATTCATGCAATTGGTCGACAATAATGAATTCCATAATTTTGGCGATAACATGTACAAGACTTACTGGACCATAATTGTGAAGATTAGATTTATCCGCTTTCTTGAAAATAGGTACAACAGATCCCGGTTCTCATAAGTTCGTTTCTCAAACGATTTTGTCATCAGTATACATAACGCCAGGCTCATATTTGATGAGCATTCCCTTAGCAATCTTGACGATGTTATCTAGGGCAGATGACTTCGTAATATCCAGATTTTTTTATTAAGTAAAGTAACATCTGGAACTGGAAGGTCCGGTTCGATTGTATATGCTTCTTTAAACGTTTGTGAAAAAATTGAAAATATTTTGCCACTATCGCTTTGAACAATTCCAATTTGGTCACGAAGTTGTGGTAAACTAACTTTAGTCGAGAGAATTGTTCTAACGTGCATATAAAATCGTTTTTGATTTCTACTGTCAGCAATATGCAATTCATATTGCAGTCTTGCATTAGAAATTTTAGTCGCTAACTCGTTTGAAAAGGTCCTATGGTTGTCATAGTCTCGTTGCCTACGGGATCGTTGATAATTTCTTTATAGTGCTTTTTTACGACGTAAATTGATTTGATATTTCTGTTAATCCATAGTTTTAACGCAAATGTATGTGTAAAGATGCGAGAATTTTGAGCCATAAGGTTAGATAAAATTCGTTCAAATTCCTGCCAGTTTTCTTGTACTGTAGAATAAGACAGAGTTTGTTGCCAATCAATATGTTTCTCAGATGCGTATTCAAATGGGCGTAATCTATTACTGTTTTACTAGTAATTACCTTAGTTTTCAGTGCACGGATACCAAATTGAACGTCAAATTTGAGACTATATGGTCAGATTTATCGATAGGAAGCAATGACTCGCTGTTAGCAATAAGATCAGAACTAAAAGTAAGAAGTAAATGCAAGGCAGAAGGCATTTGGCCAGTTCTAAAACTGGTTGGTTCGGTGACTAGTTGACATAAGTGCGAATTATATAGAAGATCGACTAAGACTTGACACAATTCGACAACATTTTGAGAGGTATAGTTACGTCAAGAAACTTCAGGAAAATTTAAATCTCCTGCAATAATAATATTGTTGTACTGAGCGCTACTTGAGACAAGTTGTTAAAAGTATTTGGTTTTTTTTCATTAGAAAAATCAGGTGGTCTATACAGAACGCCTGGAGCTAAGGAAAAATTGTCAATTTGAAAAAATAAATGTAGAAATTCGACTCTAAAGCAATCGAGACCATCTACTATTAGAGTTATAGAAAAGTTTACGGCAATTAAGTCTGGAATATATATGCCAACACCACCGCCCTTTCTACAGGGTATTATGGAAATGAGTGCAAATATTTTAACCAGTAATAGAACTCGCTAAACTGAACCACTTTTCTATTTATCATTTTTCCGAAAACTCCCTCAAAATTGAGTTAAAATTCCAAACAGTTTTACTCTAAAAATGCATACCCGCCTATGAAATGATATTTTAATTTAATGGCGCTAAACACAAAAAAAACATTTCTTTCATATGAAAACCAACAAAAACTGCATAGGTACTGATAAAACCTCTAGTTCACATCTGGTCACCAACGCACTTTATCAGTTGAGGTAGGTAAGTTATTGACCGCATGTTTCTTTGGGCAAGAACTTTGCAGTTATAATATACTTGTGTCGTTCACCTTAGATTTGCTTACCAAGCGGCTCGTCAAATTTAGGGGAGATAAATGATTTAAAAAATATGCGATTAAATGAAAAACAATAAATAGAAAAGTTGTTCATTTTGTTGAGCTCTATCACTGATTAAAATATTCGCACTCATTTCCATAACACCCTGTATAGGAGTGATCATGAGAGAATAAGCTGGTAGGGTAAAAAGTGCATCGGGGAGTTTTTCTTTAAACGTTAAAAAGCGGGTTTTTCGTTATCAGTTAGAGCAGTAAACTCATCAAACTTTGACACTAACGACCACGCGTTAGTGTAGAGGATATACCACTAGAAGTGGTCGGTTGTGTGTTTTTTGTTACTTGATTGACGATGGTGGGGATGCCCTTAACATATATAATTGTTAAGTCCTTTCCGCCTGCCTCCATTCTAGCTCCAGACGCTCTCAGTTCAGTAAAATAGTTTTGCTGCTGAGGTGTTTTGTCGTCTTTGATTAAGATTTTGTCGTAGGTATTTAAAATCCCAATTTTTCTTCAGCAAAAAAATGTGCTAAGCCATTGAGGTTTACAAATACCATAATAATCTCAATCGAGACAAAAGCTATCTCCTTCCCTCCATATGGAAAGTGCCAATTTCTAAATTCCGCCTATAAATTTCGCCTTTCTCCTTCCGATCGTTAGAAGAGTTTCACCTCTTCTATCACTTCCCTTGGAAAAAAGTTTCGTCTCTGTCGTGGTTTACACGTTGATTTACCTACGATACCGTGCTCTTTTGCTTATCTCTTGGTGAAGCCCCTAATGAAAGTCAAAGAAACGTTGAGTTCTTCAGTCTCAATAATCACACGGTCCAATTCCGGAAGACCTTTCCATTACATAATGACAATGACCGTGAAAGCCAACGAAATCAATAGTTTAAGTAAATTAATTAGAAAATGTCTGTAGACAAAACTACGAAGTGCCTGCATCTCAAAATATACCTAATACCAAATGAAGCGAAACTACTTTAGACAGGACAGAGAAACAATCCCTAATCTAGTTTGGTCATTTATTATGGATACTGCTAATAGAAAAGTGTTTAATAAATTAGTCTCCACCAGGAAGGAAGAAAAAAGAAAGACCAAGAAACCCCTGTGTAGCTATTTAATGATTACACTATACTGGGTGATCATTTGCGATCTGAGACATAGGAGCATAAGACATGATTTATGCCGTACGAGTGTAAGTATAACCACGTATCTTTGATGACATTTTAAAATTGACTGTTGTTCCTGAGCTGTCAAATTTAATTTGCATTCTTTGTTCGGGTATTTTCTATTAATTTGCAGACATAGGCTACTAAACAAGATGTGAATGTAAACACAAATATCCCGACCAATTTTTGGTGTTACATTCGTCGTATTTTTAAATTGGAGATAAAATGGTGTAGCATTGATACTGATGGAATACGGATATTTTGTAACGTAATTGAGAATAAGTCATCACATGCCTTAACTTGACCAGCTATAAAATATTTTTTATTGTAAACACTCTTTATTCAATTGAATAACTTTCATTCATTAAGCAAATTAACTTTAACAACTGAAAATCAGCAGTCAACTTCCAAATGGCATCGTCAAGAATATAGATATACTTCTAGGCCTTATGTCTTGGATTGAAAATCTTGAGATGACCACCGTGGAAGGAATGAAGAGTTTTCTGGGTGTTACTGTGACAGAAATAAAGTGAATTCTAATAAGTTAACAAAAATGTCAAACCTCACACGTCGAAGATGATTGTGGTAGGTACCGTTTAAACGGCTATATTTTTCTTTTTTGCTAATATAAGTTTTGCTAAACTTACTTTCATAAATAGCCGAGTTATTCACGAAGTAACATTTGATTAGAAAACAAGTGAATATTTTAATTCGCATTATTCAATCCTACAATAAAAGACATGTTTATTTGCCTTATTTTAAATTAAAAATCTTTTTCACGATAAAGAGCAATAATGTATCCCGAAATAAATCTTAAGCAACCACATTAAATATATTTTGGGGTAAAGTAACGGGTGTTTTGATACAAACTGACGCAAAACCTAACCTGCTAACCTCGAATTTGACATAATTGTGAGCTCTTGTTATAATGACTTACAGTGCCACCAACATATTATTCATACAACAAATATTTCAAAGGCAACTTCACCGGAATAATTAATGAACACCCGTTATAAATCCACCTTATAATCCCCTGAGAATTTCAGACGAAATAGGTTTGTTTAAGTTATATGTGATTTATTAAATAATAAATTTTCACATTGTAAATCATCATGGTTCTATTAGAGGCCACATTGTATGACGCGTGATAGAAATTCCGCTGTTGTCAAAAGAAATATAAATAAAAACTACAGATGACTGTTTTTTTATTTAGTTAATGAAAGACAACAGTAAAAAAATAAAAGTTGGTGGCCAAGATTTTATTTTGAAAATGTCTATCTGCAAGCACTATATTCTCTATTCTGTAGCATTTCTATTTTCATTCAATTTAGTTATACAGAACAGAGAAAACTATACATTCTTGTTAGGGATTTCTCCAATTCCCTCTCGTCCCAGGCAAGGTGCTTACTCATAAGTAAATGTCGATAAGTGCTCTGAAATTAGTGTACGTAAAGAACTTTGCAAATTTACTAGTAACCATGATGAGAACATTAAAGTTTTTTATAACGAGATATATTTTTGGCCGACAGTTGGCGAGGAAGAGACTGACGCATCAAAAATGAAATAGTTTAGTGTTCTTCTCGTGTTTATTTAAGTAAAAAGTTTTGTTAACTTTATAAAAGAAATAAATTTATTTTGTTCTGCTACAAAAATATCTATTTTAGAAACCTCACATATTCATTCATAAAGCATTTAAAAGTTGCATTACAAACACACTACTTTTATGTTGTACATTGATGGTAAAGAACTCAAGCATTTTTTATATGAAACAGTTTCTGCGTTTTCTCAAAAGTAAGATTTCTGGATATGTAGGGTGAAATCGGATGAAATAATCGAATCATTGACACAAGTCTATTGCGGTTTTCTCAAACGCACGTTTTGTAAATTCATGTTTCTTCAAACAGCAACGTTTTGGTAATTTTGCTTCTGAAAATTTTAAAACATGGAACCATATGCAACGACCTCGCGTAACAAAGCGTCGTGACGCAGTTTCTAATTCTCACTATTTTTGAATTAAGACACTCGTGCTAAAGCTTTGGCAAAACACTCGGCGGCTTAAATGTTATGTGGGGCAAAAATAGCCCGTCAAACGTCACGGTTATATCATTACGCGCATTCGCTTCTTCAGAAATCGGCAATTTAATAATCCGCATGCCATTGCCCATCAGCCGATTACTCACCCATTCTTCAGGTTTTCCGTTGGCCATGGTAGCGAAAGTTGGTGAAAAGGATCACAAAGTACGTCGTAACCGTCGCACTGGTCTTGCAGCACTGCCTGTATATTCAACCACTATCAGTGTTTTTCTTTAGGGATCGCTACCAGTTCATCACGGAGAGATTAGAGCACGATTAAGTACTTTTTTGGAGCTTGGTAAACTAGATAATACTGAAGGATTTGCACAGCACGACTGAAGAGATCTGTCTATTTATTGGTCGGAGTTTGGCACTGAGCTCGAAATAAATAGATTTGGCGATTTGCTTGCTGCAATTATAGTATTAAGAAGTAATTTAGATACCAGCTTTAAACCTCAATTTAGATATAGTTTATGGCACATATTGTCATGGAATTAACGACATTTCTGTGTAAAAACGACAAGTGTTATAAATGTTATCAATATAAACAAAAATGTAAGACATTTTATTTTTAGTACCTGCGCTGCACGAATGTATGGATGAGTGATACATAACGAAATCTGAAGTTCTTCAAAATAGAGTAAAAGTAAAATCGAGTGTTTTTTAAATTGAAATATTTTTGCATTCGTATTTAAAACTGTCCCATTAAAATAAACAATAAAAGCGATCTTTGGACAGTATACAGAACGCCACCTCTTCCATAAACACGATTAAAATAAGTCGAAATCGTTCAGTAATACAATTGCGATTTTGCCTTCGTTACCGAGTTATTACCAAAATTCAACAAATCCGATGTTAAATTGTAAAACGAAAGAACTTTGCCTTGGCGCCTTGTCTAATTAAAACAAATTTTAGAAGTACCTATACCGTAGTTTAATAACGTACGGAGGAGACTGAAAGGATAGCTATAAGAAACCAAAATAAAAGTTATTTTCTTAATAAACTTCTGCCCAAAATTCAATACCAAGAAAGTTACAGCAATTTAAAGTCAGGGCCGTAACTAGGTATAGGCAGAGTAGGCCCTCGCCTACAGGCGCAAGCGACCAGGGGCGCCAAAATGGCAGTGGGAAATAGATATTTATGTATTTAGTGTGTAAAGAGAGCCATTTTGGTATGAGGATGCGAGTTTCGTGCCGAGCGGTAGCGAGGCACGAAAAAGCAACCGAATACCAAAATGGCTCTTTACACTCGAAATACATAAGTAGGTACAACATTTTTTCTAAGGTCCTAAATAAATGACAAAATTGTTAAATAATTTAAATTTCGATTCACACCATTTGATGAAGTCGTTGTACGGCCGTTCATAGAGGCCTCACGATTTGGCCGGCAACAACTCATTGGTTGCTGTCTAGGCCGCTTCAAATACTTCAGGCGGGGTGCAATTATCTTCAGATTCCATCTTCAACTTCACAAAAACTCTCAAACTCAATAAAACTGTTGCGTGATTATGGACGCGCCGTGATGCAATTGTCAATAATTTTAGCCAGTTCCAGAAAAATTACGAATTACAATAATAATCAGGTTAGCCATAGCGATGCGTAATAGTATATTATGATACGAGTTTTATAAGAAGCATGCGTGCTGCACGGATATAGGGTACGACGAGCGAAGCGAGGAGTGCCCTAAAGGAGTAAGTGCTACAAAATGCCTTATAAACGAAGTATCATACAGTATTTTATCTACTTTGCCACTTTTTTAAGCAAAAAAATGAAAATGTTTAGTATTTTTATTATAGCATCGCTTTGTGTCTATTACGATACGCAAACGCGTATCGTAATAGCCTCAGTACGAACGCAAAGTAGATAAAGTGAAATGAAGTGTCGCAATTATTTCATTAAGACATTGTTTACGTGGTTGCGATGTTAAAATGGTTACTAGGGAAAAAATGTGTGAATTGCTAACTTTTCGCATTGACAGTGAGCTTTTAATAGTCAGTTTTAGAGGTGACCGTAGAAAAAAATATTTCTTTCATACTAATAAAACAAAAACAAATCAAGGAGTGGTAAATTTTACGGACAAATTAATTTATAATATTAAGGATTTTACCCTAAATAACGCTAATTATAATCATGAGAATTGCTCCCAATCTGGGATAATTTTCTAAATTATAACAAATTACAAAGTTTCTCAAGTCAATTATATGTCAAGACAGAGTGTCTCACACAGGCTTAATATCAATAGAGACCTCTTGGAAATTATCTCATTTGAACAATATATTCAAAAATTTGCAACAAAAAAATTAAGAAAAGCTTGTAGCTAAAATAAATACCAATATATTAAACTTTTAAGGTGAGGTGACAGGTACGAAAAGTACCTTTAATTATATTATTTATATTTTATGTTGATATGATACTAAGCATAATCGTGTGAACTTATTATTTAGAACTAGCAACCCAGTGAGACAAATGTCTCATTTAAAAAAACAAAAAAGACCGTCCCGGACGGACCAGCGTCCCGCACGGACGGAAATCACGTGATTTCTCGAAAACCAGAAGTGTCACGTGACTGAAATTCTGTTCCTAACATGACATGACCATTCCAAACATATAACTTTAATAACTTTTTTCTCTATCTCTTACGGTTTGGCTGGTGAAACAGCGTCCCGGACAGACAAAACAGCGTCCCGGACAGACAAGTCTATTAGATAAAGGATTGCGCTTTGGTTTTTTATTCGAATTCCTATTATTTTGTTTGTGTTTCTAATAACACTGAAATAGTAAAAGAAAACGCTTAGTAATGCGAATTACATTGATTCACAAAGAAAGGTAAAATCGCATTCGGTGGGATACGAACCCGTGTTCCTAGAAAGAATCTGATTTGTAATGCGAACAAACTGCGCCCGACCGGCAACAATAAAAACGTGACAGACACAGACAGGCAGACACGCAGGCCGAACACGCATCATAACTTTATAATAAAGCACAACACTACATGCCATGTTAAACCGGTAAAAGTACCAAGGCTTTAGTCAACGGTTTACTATTTTTCGGATTTGTAAACAAACTTTTCATTACATTGCAAAAAACAGTTATTTATTATACCGATTGGTTGTGTTTTTTAAAACTACGAGCAGAAGTATATTTCATCTAATAATAAAGAAGGTTTATTACTGGCTTGCTGAATGCGCCCAAACGTTTAACTACATATCGATTTTCCGTCTTCTCCGCCCAATGCTAGTTCGGGTGGCATTCGTACTGACCGGGGGTGGCCGTCCCTCTGGCACCTTCAACTTCAACTATTGTTGCAACCCGTATAGAATTAGTAAGTATCCGATCTCTACTGATCTTTTACATTACAGCATTTACTTTAAATCGGTAAATCCGCTCGGCTGCTACCCGCTGCAGAACCACTAGGCGGAGCAACATGTCTTCACGGGATTCCTAGCCGGAACAACATGTCTCCACTCTCCTTAATGATCATGTAATCATCCATCACGAGCAAGAACCTCTGGAATCTATCGTTTGCTGTAGTTTCAAAAAAAAAACTACCAACATGATGAAACCAACTAACACGTGCATTCTACAGTAGCTATCATCTGACACATTAACTAAGAATACGCATAGCACAGCATTGTTGCAACTCATCCTATTATAATTAATTATTGCTTTAAATAATCGCATACGCCAACAACTCCGAAAAATATGACGCTTTGACAAACATACGTCGCGCCAGTGCAAGAACTCCAAAAATTCTGCCCGGATTGGAATTCTATCCCTGACCAGCACACATGCTTCGACGTGGTACATTAGTTGCACCTCCACTTTGGTTCTATTTGCCAATATTGCATTATATTTTAGGGTTAAAAATTTCCAGAAATGGTAAGCATAGTAACCAAAAATTAAAATAATGCACCTTTACAAACTACCAAATATTTTAACCTTAGCATATATTATTTTAACTGTTAGTTGCTTATTTTGAAAGCATTTAAATTAAAATTGTTGGATTTAGTTTTGAATATCTACCTATTTGTTTTCAATATACATCATACACACTGAAATAAATGCAGACGTCACTAAATAGTATTTTATGTCACCTCTATCGTTAGTGTACTGAGGGGCGCAAAAATGTTGGCTTGCCTACAGTAATATTTTGCTTAGTTCCGGCCCTGGTTAAAGTTAAATATATTAACGAATATTGTTTACAAACAGAGGTAGTAATTTACATTTTAAGTTTAAGGGGATATTTGAGAGTTAACTAAACAATGTTGAGTTAAAAAAAAACATAAAAATTACAGCTATTTAAATTTTTCTTTTAAATTTTTAAAAATTGATGTTCACTGATGGAGAACCGCTGACTATGTAATAATAACGAAAAAAACAAGTAGCAGTGTGTTTGAGAGTTAATTCATTTAAACGTAAAAATTAAGATACATCAGCTACTGTTTAATTCGACTTAAATGGCTAACTACAGTAACGAAGAATATGTAGATATGATTATTATGTATGGAGATGCTGAACAAAATGCTGCACACGTTCAAGACGTATGTATTCGAAAAGATTTCCAGATCGTCAAACACTTTCCGAAAATACTTTCCTTCGAGTAGTCCAACGCGGAAGAGACTGGAAATTTACAACCAGTGAAAGGTCATGGTGGCAGCAGACCAAATCAACATGGGGTGAATGTGGAGGAAGAACTTTTAGAAATGGTTGATGCTGATCCAACTACAAGTACACGCCAAATTTCCCACCAAGTTGAAGTTTCGCGATCCATTGTTTGGAACACATTGAGCAGCAGTGGTTTGTACCCCTATCATTTGCAAAAGGTGCAAGGACTGACTCCAATGGATTATCCGTTGCGGCAGCAGTTTTGCGAATGGCTGTTAAGTCGCACTGATAGGGAAACAAAATTTCCAATACAAACACTGGTGACGGACGAATGCTATTTTACTAGGAATGGTGTTCTCAACTTCCAGAATTCTCATATATGGACTGATCAAAATCCTCACTCGATTTGCACATAGTAGCTTTCCGTGGCGTTTTAGTTTGAATCTGTGCGGTGGTATTTTCAACATCTTAATAGGGCCTTACGAATTACTAGCGCGATTTAATGGCCATTCTTAATTGCAGTTTTGACAAGAAGTTCTACCAGAGCTCCTCTATTATGTTCCTTACGGCTATCCTTCACATTTTAGTCATGCGGTATGAGATTACCTCAACACCACTTTTCCGCAAAGATGGATCGGTCGGGGTGGATTTATTTCATGGTCCTCGCGCAGTCCAATTCTCAACCCAGTGCACTTTTTCTGATGGGATTTTATGAAAGAATTGATATATGCCAGAAATTGCGCCGTCGCATCAACGATGCAACAGAGCAGTTACCCCTACAATTTCCAAGAGTATCGAAAAACTGGATTCGTCGAGCGCAAATGTGCACTGATATGCAGTGTCGGCATTTCGAACAACTAATGTGAATGTTTTTGTTATGGAGAATTGTTTGTAGCTTATTTAGTAATAAAATTGTAATTTATAAAATAAGGAAAACAGCACAACTACGAAATTAAGGGTAGTGTTTGATGCTTTATCGAAGATCACAACGGGACTTAGCTTAAACCAGCTAATGACTGCTGGACCAAGATTGCAACAGGATTTGAAGAATAATCTGCTGAGGTGAAAAAACCACAAATTTGTATTTTCATCACATATTGAAAAGATGTATTGTCAGATCAAGATAGCCGAAGGAGATCAGGACCTCAAAAGGATAATATGGCGGTTTTCTCCAGAAGCGCATATTCAAGAGTTTAAACTTACCACTGTAACCTATGAAACAACAGGGGCACCATACCTGGCAGTCCGTACTGTTTTGCAATTTGCTGAAGATGAAAGACAAACATACCCAGTGGCTGCAGAAGCAGCAACCAAGGACTTCTATGTGGATGATTTAATGTCGGTAACTGACTCCATAGAAGAAACAATGCATCTCTAAGGAATCCTAATTAATATGTTGAAAAAGAGAGGGTTTACCCTCAGAAAATGGGCAAGCAACAGCGCAGCTCTTATTGAAGAATTACCAGATAACTTACAGGACAAGAACTTACTCGACATCGGCGAAGGTGAAAAAAGGAAAACCTTGAGAGTTTACTGGATTCCAAAATCGGGTTAGTGTTCAAGCTAATACGAACCCTCGAAGAGCATAATATCTGAAATATTCCGCCTGTTTGACGCATTAGAATGAATCGCTCCAATTGTAATAAAAGTCAATTTGCTAATACAACAATCTTGAGATCAACCATTGGTCACAGAAATCATGAATGAGTGGAAGCAATTTCAAGAAGAACTACCACGGGTTGAGGACATATCTATTCGAAAATGATTAGGGTATCACAACAATATCCAGAAAATAGAGTTGCGTCCATTTGGTGATGGGTCAGAGAAAGCTTATGCTGCTGCAATTTACAGCAGGGTGATATCTCAAAATGGACACATTCAAATAACCCTATTGATAGCCAAGTCAAAAGTTGCACCTATAAAAATGAAGAAGACGTTGCCAAGGCCGAAGTTATGCGCAGCAACGTTAGCAGCAAAAATGTTGAAAGAAGCTATTAGTGCTCTGGACATCCTCAACATCTTCATCTTCGCGTGGCTAGATTCCATGATAACCTTATCCTGGATAAGAGCAGGCCCGGAGAAATTGAAAACATTTGTATCAAATAGGGTAACGGAAATATTGTAATCCCCAGCGAGAATTAATGAATGTGCGCTCAGAGGACAATCCAGCAAACGCTGTATCCCGAATATTTACTCCTGTAAAATTACAGCATTATTTATTGTGGTTGAACGGCCCGCAATGGTTTCAAACTAATCCTTTGTCACTTACGGAAACAAACATTCCTATAACAACAACGGAAGAGGCAAAAATTCAACAAGTCCAACTTCTTATTGCCTCAACAGAAGGTTTGAACATATTATCCAAATATTCGTCATTGCAGAAGTAACTGCGAGTCACTGCATACTGTAACAGGTTTGCTAAAAAATGTGAAGGCAACAGTTTTCGACCGACTAACCTATGGCAGCAGAACTCAACAACTGTCTCATTCAAATCATCCGCATAGTGCAAGCACACAGCTGCTTGACAAAGATCAAAAATATGGAGAAAAACATCTCAGCAAACACAAAAAGTTCTTTGGTACCATTACGACCATTCGTCGATTATGAAGAACTGTTAGAGTGGGGGGGGAAGACGTCAAAATTCGATGTTCCTATATAATGAGAAATATCCTATTCTTATTTCCCATAATAGTCATCTAGCCCAACTCATAGTGAGAGATGTTCCTCGAAAACTACTACATGGCAGAGGTCAAGCTACAGCGGCATACATTCCTAGACAATTTTGGATCATCAATGTTAAGAAAATAATACGCAAGAAAAATCACAACTGCATGAAATGTTTTGCATTCAAAAGACAACCGTTGCAGCAACTCATGGGAAATTTACTCAAGCCTCAAGTAACGCCGTTTCTACCATTCTCTCACACTGGCCTGGATTATGCAGAGCCGATACAAATCAGAACCACAAAAGAAAGAGGTAATAAGTCGTACAAAATGTATATTGTTTTCTTTGTATGTTTGGCAACCAATGCAGTTCACTTCGAAGCTGTGAGCGAACATTTACATCGCGAAGAGGAACATACCTTTATATCGATAACTATAACGGGACCACGTTTATAGGAGCAAACAATGTTCTACAAAAGGACTTCAAGGAAACTTTAGGGGACTCTGGCGTTCAGGAGAAACTTACTTAAGAAGGAATCTAGTGGTACTTTCACCGGCAGCTCCCCACTTCGGAGGAATCTGGGAACCAGCGGTGAAGTCAAAAAAGTATCACATGAAAAGGATTGTGGGAAACAGTACCCTCACGTTTGAAGAATTATCAACCCTCCTGTACCAAATAGAGGTATGTCTCAATTCGAGACCAATGTGTCCATTAACCACAGATCTTAACGATGTGGTAGCGTTGACTACTGGCCATTTTCTAATTGGAAGAGATCTAATAGCACCAAACGAACCACCATTAAAAGTTCATTCAGAAACATTGTCAAGATAGAAATTACTTCAAAAACTGAAAAACGACTTTTGGAAAATATGGTCTACGGAATACCTATCTGGGTTACAACGTAGAACGAAATAAATGTCAAAGGAATAGAATTTGCAGGTGGGAGATCTAGTGTTACAAAAGGATGATAGCAGTCCTCCCAATCGATGGCATTTAGTAAGAGTGACAGAAGTGCATCCAGGCACAGATGGTCTTGTCAGAGTTGCAACTGTTAAGACAAAATGAGATACAATTCTCAATCGCCCTATTACCAAACTCCTTCCATTCGTTACCAAGACAAAAAGCAGGAGAAAAAAAAAAGAAAACAAAGCAGGGGTAGTGGAGTGTCAACAATCACAAGAACAATAACACTACATTATGCATCATAATTTCACCGATCAGGGGATCATACGTTGTAAAGTATCCATCGCCTGGCCTATTTATTGAAGAACTTGGCCACTCAACAGTCTCAAGAGGAGACTTCAGGATAGAAGTAACCGTGAACATCTTCAGCATCCAAGCAGATGAAGAAAATATAAACTAGACAGTTCAACAAATGAATACCTCATGCGACAAGGCACTTGTATTATCGGCGGAATCCCATCGCAAGGAATTGAATCATAACCTGAAAGACCAGCAACGGCAGATTATCTGGAACATGAAAAGTATTTATAGTTAAGATGTCAGGATCAAGCTAGGATTATTAGGGCAGCTACTAACTTCAGTGTTTGGAGTTAACGATGAAGTTTACCATGACATCGAATCGTTAGAGAAAAATCAACAAGAATTAATACATACATCTAACCATCAGACCAAGTTAATGTTGCCAACTGCAGCAACTCTAAATGAGACTGAAGCCAGAATATCCCAGAAGTTGGATATCTTTCGAATAAAACTCAATGAAGGGTTACTAGCAATCAATGAGATGCAACCTTGGTACAAAAAGACAGACGACAACAAACTAAACATACTTATTTTGACATCATATCAAATGGCTATCAACTATTTACAGGAGATGGATGACAAACGACTTCTAAATGTAAAATTTGAAAGGGCAGACATCCTGCAATTTATTCCATCATCACAATTTTAGAGAATAATATCCAATGCACTGACCAATCTTCCACAATCCGTGGAACTACTCACTACACCAATGCACAAAATGGAGATTAACATCAACAATGAAACCATCGAGAATTTCAGTTATTTTAACATAATTGAGAAGCGGGAATACAAATTAATCAAACCAACCCCAATTCTAATAAAAGAGGGAAATGGAACCTACCCGTCGCTGAACTTGCCAATGGAATTCTTAGATATCAACTACAATGCACAAACATACTTTGCAATCCAAGAAGACAAATTGAAGGAGATCGAGCCAATAGGGAAACATCTTTACCTCTGCAGGCCATCGGCAGTTCGATGTACTGAAGATAATCCTAACTGCATCATTGATGAGACCTATCAGCGATTGAACAAGGTCAAATGTCTGGTCCATCAGTTTACAGTTAAGACGTTGATATGGAAGTAACTCTACGCGGCGAATCGGGCGAATACATGGTTATTTATTCCCAGTCAACCCACACCCACAACAGCAGTAGTGCAATGCAGCGAGAATCGAGAAGATGTGAAGATTCAAGATGTTGGCATAATCCAAATATCCCCAGATTGTACTATACAGGGTGATTTATGACGTACGGAGAAGATTTTTAGGGTCGATAGATGGAACTAAAGTAAACATTTTTTATTAACAAACATTTGATGAAAAACCATTAATAAAAAAGTGGCAGTGGTTTAAAGGTCTTAAAAAAAATTTCCACTGATTGAGTACTACTGAAGTTAAATTGTTTTCCAGAGATTTTTTCCAAAGGAACAAGATTTCTTTGTTTCTTTGGAAATGATATAATTTCAAACATAGAAAATAAAGACAGAGTGCTCACTCCAATGCTAAATTCTAAAACTAATTTCTATTTCAATGTCATTATTAATTTTTTATAATTACTTACTATTGTCTCATAATTAAAAAAGAACGAATCTGAATTTTCTATCGTTTACTAAGAAAAAATATTTTATCTACGACCACCACTAAAAGTAGGCCTTTTAGCGCTAGCTTGTTTCACTAAAAGTGACGTTTTATAGTTTACCGTGGTTAAAGAAATCAGCTGTTTACTTCTAGCCCATGTGCTAAAAGTGAAGTGAGGTTATAAAACTACAATTTCGAACTGGAAGTGAAGTTGTAAAGTTATTCTAGTTGCTTCTTGCGTTACAGATAAAGTGTTTTTGAAATAATTAAAGCGTTATGTAATGAATACAGTCAGAGGTGGAGTATTAATAATTAAATTTTGTAACTGACCTTGACTACTGTCATTCGCAATCATTCGCCCGCTCGTCATGGCCTACTGTTTATTATGACATAAATTAGAAGTGTCGTAGATGCAAACCTTTGTTAAATCGATATTTATGGATTAATAACAGTAAAATTAAGGTCGTAGATAAAATATTGTATGCAACGCGTGCTAAAAGTAGTTTATGCACGAGACATGTTATGAAACTCAGCGTTCGGCTTCGTTTTATAATTTTCATGTCTCGTGCATAAACGTCAACTTTTAGCACTTGTTGCATAAATAGCTATTTAAAACTTATTTGAAAACTTGGTGTACATAATTTCAATTTGAAATTACGTATTTACTTCTTTTCAATTTTAAATAATGCAAAAATGTCTTTTTATTATAATAAGCACGTTTTTTAAACTAACATAAATTTAACAAAGACGAAATACTATGAAAAGGAAGTAGAATAATAACTACATAAGCATAAAAATTCATCAAAATCACCAAAATTGTTCAAAATGCTGCCCCTGCTTTTCAACACACAGTAGCGCACGACGCATCCAATTTCTCGACACTTGCGGAAATTGTTCTCGCAAGTCCGCTGTAGCAAAGTTGATTCGATTGCGCAACTCTTCAATGTTATCAACTTCAGTTGCATGAACCCAGCCTTTCAGGTATCCCCATAAGAAGTCCAGTGATGTACAGTTGTGTTCATAAAAATGGAATACACTTGCTGTTGGACTGATTTTAAAAGTCGTATTATTCGCATTATTAAATAAATTCTTTATACGATATTTTTAATTAACTATTTTCTTGTAATTTAATACTACAAACAACTTCATTTTATCGATGTTTCAAACCAACCGGTATTATAAAACTAAAATATTACAAAAATCAGTCCAACAGTGTGTGTATTCCATTTTTATGAGCACAAGTACAGCAATCATGCATAAACCACAAGTTATGTCGCACAACCAATGCAACATCTTCTAGAAGTCCTGGTAAAACTTCTTGTAAAAAATGCAAGTTTCGCCATTAAGACGCCCCGGCAATTCGAAAGGTCCTATTAAGGTGTCGTGCACAATACCAGCTCATGAATTTAAACAGAAACGTTGCTGAAAGTTACTTTGGCTGATCGCATGAGGATTTTCATCAGCCCATGTGTGATCATTGTGGAAGTTGAGCTTACCATTCCTGGTGAAACAGCATTCGCCAGTTACCAGTATGTTTGTTGGAAAACCTGCTTCTGTTCCGTGTGATTGAGTAGCCACTCACAAAACTGCTGCCGCAACGGATAATTGTTGGGAGTAAGTCCTTGTACTTTTTCGAAATGAAAAAGGTACAAACCGTTCATCAATGTGCGCCAAACAAAGTTCTGAGAAACACTAGCTTCCTGAGCAATTTGGCGTGTACATACTAGTTGTCGATTCGGCATCTATCCTTTCCTATACTTTTTTAACATCAACCGCGTGCCGATTTGATCTCCCGCCATCATGGCCCTTCTGTGGTTGTAAATCCCAAATCTCTCTTCCCCGTTGAATAACCCGGAGAAAGGTATTTTCGGAAGGGGTCGTTTTATTTGGGAATTTTTCTAAATACGATGTAGAGTCAAAGGAAAACCTTAAAAACGTTGTTAAACAATAGTAATTTATTATATATATATATAAAGGCTTTCATTCTTTGGAAGAATATTGCCACTTCTTTTCGAAGCATGAATCCATTTAATAGGGTGGATTAGTCCCTTGTTTTTCCTTTATCTTTATCCCATTAAAGTTTCTTGTGAGTTTTTGCTTCTTCTCCTATTTTCCTTCATATTTTCCTATTTTTTGCTTTCTCTTTCCAGTCTCTTATTTCCATGTTTCTTAGGTCTCTTATTACTTCTTCGTACCACCTATTTCTTGGTCTTCCCCTTGGTCTGTCTGCTTCGGGCTTCCATGTTGTTATTATTTTTATAATTTTTGATTCATCTGCTCTCATTATGTGTCCAAACCATCTGATCCGTTGCGACTTCATTACTTTTACGATGTCTTCGCCTCCCATTATTTCCAAGATTTCATGGTTCATATAGTGTCTATATTCTTCATTTTCCAGTTTCTTCGCTCCCACTATTGCTCGTAATACCTTTCTTTCAAATATTCTCAGTTGTTCACTTTCTTTATTAGTTGGGCACATTACTTCTGCTGCATATAACACTACTGGTCTAATTAGGCATTTGTATACTCGTATTTTAGTTTTTATACTTATTTTGTTGCTCTTTAATAAGTTGCGGTTTGCATAGAATGCTTTAAAGCCAAGTTGTATTCTTTCCTTTATTTTTTCGCTTCGGTCGTTATTATAGTTTATTTGCACACCCAGATAGCTAAAGGATCTTACTGTTTCAATAGTATATTTATCTATTTTTACTTCTTTAATATCTTCTTTCTTTCCTCTTTGGCATTTCATATACTTAGTTTTGCTTTCACATACAAGTCCTATTTCACCTGATGCTTTTTCCAAAATTTTAAAGACTTCTGTTAATTTATTCCACGATCTTGATATAATGAGTATGTCATCAGCATAGGCTATTATTTGTGCTTCTTTATTTTTTATTGTTTCCTGTACATTTACTTTTCGTATTATCCCTTCTAATGCTATGTTGAACAAAGTTGCTGATAACGCATCTCCTTGTCGGACTCCCATATTGATACTGAATTCTTCAGTTTGCCCGTCTCTTGTTTTTACTATTGCTTTTGTGTTTTTCATTGTTAGTTGTATACATTGTCTTAGTTTTTCTGGCACCCCAATTCTTTTTATTATTTGTATAAGTTTTTGTCTTTTAATTTTGTCGAATGATTGTTTATAGTCTACAAATAACAGGTGTAAGTCGATTTCAGGTTCATAGCATTTTTCCATTATTTGGTGTACTACATGTAGTGCATCTATTGTCGATCGCCCTGGTCGGAATCCCATTTGATATTCACCGATTTCTTTTTCTGTGTGTAATTTATCTTGAATCATTAACGTCTCGACTTCGTCTCGACGTTAAACGATTCACTCGTGGATAAAATTTAACTTTATCGTCGTGTATAATACAATATTTTTTTCTATAGCAAGAACTTTAACAATTTAATAAGAAAATAAGGACAGTCAATCACATTTCAAAATGTCAGTAGCTAGATTGGGTTACTACGATAATACGAAGCTGTCATATTTAATTTAAACAAAAGTTAGAAAATTAAATTACTTTATCTATCCTTGATGTTAAAGTGCTACTTTATCAACCCTTGCTGTTAAAGTAAAACTTGACCTTTTGTTTTGAATTGATAAAAGCACACTTTAACATGTGCTATAGAAAAAATTTTATTGAAGCAATGTCAAAAACAAATATGTCATGTTTTGACGCAGTCCCCATTACGTTCTATGCACTTCCTCCACCGTTTTGGAAGCGCTTAAATACCTAAAAAAAAAATTTTTTTGGTCGCGTGCGCAGCCACTCATGCACCGCTTGAATCACTTCATCATTGCTCTGAAATGTCTTCCCACCTAATGCTTCTTTAAGTGGACCAAAGACATGGTAATCGCTTGGGGCGAGGTCATGGGAATAAGGAGGATGTGGTAGACACTCAAACTTCAAATGGATGGTTGCCACCGTTGAACGTGCTGTATGTGACCTCGCGTTGTCGTGCTGCAAAAGAATGCCAGTACCTACTCAGAAATCCGCGCCTGTTGGTTCTAATGGCAGGATTGAGACGGTTCTTTAGGAGTTCTGAGTATGTGACACTAGTAACAGTAACCCCATTAGGCATGTAGTCCTCCAAAATTGCCCCTCTTGCATTCCAAAAAAGGGCCAGCATAACCTTTCCAGCCGAGCGCTGTGTGCGAAATTTTTGGCGCCATTCTTTGCTTGCTCTTTTTGTTTCGGGTTGATGATAGTGCACCCAGGACTCATCCCCAGTCACAATCCATGCCAGAAAGACGTCTCCTTCTGCTTTATACCGTCGCAAAAGTTCTTCGCAAGCATCAACACGTCGCAGTTTCAATTCTACAGTCAATTGCTTTGGTACCCACCTGGCTGACACTTGACGGAACTGGAGGATGTCATGCATAATGTTATGTACAGAACCATGGCTCATATTCAAAACTTCAGCGATTTCATCAAGGATAACCCGACGATTTTCTTTCACCAAGGCTTCAACTGCCGCAATCGATTCAGGCGTCACAACACGATTTGCTTTACCAGGTCGGGAAGAATCTGCTACGGAAATCACCCCGTTTTTGAACTTGTTGCTCCATTTATACACTTGCTGTAGTGACAAACATGAATTTCCATATTGTAGCTTCATTCTACGATGGATATCAATGAGTTTCACCCCTTCACTGTGCAAGAAACCAATAACAGATCGTTGCTCCTCCCTGGTGCAGTGCTCTAGTGGAGTTGCCATTTTTAAACTGTCGCTGTGTCAACATTTTCAATTGTTTCTATGATATGTCATTAGCAAGGCCTTCTACATCTCGAAAATAATATTTCTGCCAACTTGTAATGCAAAGTTTTGTTCGGTACATTTTTTAGGGCACTTTTAAGGTTTTCATTTTACTCTACCTCTTACATACGCCTTGCCCGTGCAACACTTTTATCGGCAGCTCCATAAATTATTATCATGTCCATGTATTCATCGTTAGTGTAATTCACCATTTTATCCGAACTAATAACTTAATACAAACCGCTAATAACAAATCTTAAATTTGATGTGTTCAAATTTACTGAAATGTCAATTTGATACTTTTCTCAATTTCAACGGCAACTTGCCTATTATTTTTTACAAGCAATCCAGTGATACAAATGTCTCATTTAAAAAAACAAAAAAGACCGTTTTTCAAATAGAACGCGTATTAAATAAAAACTGTACCCAGACCTGGAAGGTGTCAAAGTGGTTGCCTAACCGATCGACGTTTTAAGGCGCAGAGGGTCGCAGCTCCGTTTGGCTGCTGAAACGTTTTTATTTAATACGCGTTCTATTTGAGAAACGGTGTTTTTTGTGATTTCTCGAAAACCGGAAGTGTCACGTGACTGAAATTCGGTTTCTGACCTGACATGACCATTCCAAACATATAACTTTCATAACTTTTTTCTCTATCTCTTACGGTTTGGCTGCTGAAACAGCGTCCCGGACGGACAGACGGACGGACGGACGGACGGACGGACGGACGGACAAGTCTATTAGATAAAGGATTATTCAGCAGCTCTTAATAGTTGCTACAAAAATTTATGGGCATTAAAGGGAAAAATTAGGAAAGCAGTTATTTTACATAATGGTTTTACTAAATGGGGTTCAGCTAACTCGAACATCCCCAATTTAAATCTAAAACATAAATTACCCACATAATTTCCGAACAACTACTTCTTATTTAACTAAGCTTTAACTCTTAACTTTTTAGTTATTGAGATTTTCTAAAAATTTTATTAACTAAGAGTGTTTACTTTAGTCCTCCCTTATCTACCCTAAAAATGTCCTCCGTACATTATAAATCACCCTGTATACACAAAACGGACTACATCACATACTCAGGTAGTCACTACTATTTTTATCGTAGCTGGGTTCAGCAAACCGATTGATGTAGTTATTAACACTAGTTTGCAGAATTTAAGCACCCACCCCCAACTACAAATGGAGGAACCTGTGTTGCTGCCGTCTGATTATTTTTACCTCATACAAGAAGAAGAAAATGAATTGCAGATACATTAGGGCTAAACATTTTGGCACCATCAACATACCATCATGGTGAACACCGGTACTACAATCTGTATTATAGTATCAGGTTGTGTCATCTGGACGTTACAGAAATACTGGAGAAAGAACAGGAAA
Organism: Agriotes lineatus; assembly: GCA_940337035.1. Classification (NCBI taxonomy): domain Eukaryota; kingdom Metazoa; phylum Arthropoda; class Insecta; order Coleoptera; family Elateridae; genus Agriotes; species Agriotes lineatus. The sequence goes on from OW679194.1 coordinate 248,881,771, forward strand.
ACGGATCCACGGCCAACTTCAGGCCCCTTCGGAAAGCTTCAGGTTAAAACCATTGGCAGTATGTTTAGAAACCAAAACATGATTTTGAATTTTACGTTAGAAATTCATGACAAACAGGCAGCACTAGTGAATAAACTGCAATTACGCTGAATTGCTGATATAAACATCACCGTTTGTTATGAAATGTAACACAGTAGTAGAAATGCAATTTGAACTAGGACAATGTACAGCTGATTGCAAATAAAAGTGGGACAAGTCTTGAGACTACTTTTTACGTTTTTAATAACGTGTGAAACTTTCTCTAACTTATATTTCCGTAGGTGAATACATAAAATATTATTAAAGATAGAAGCATAAGAAAAGGAACATAATTACAAGTATTTAATATGTTATTGTACTTCATATTACAATATTACATATTAGCTGTCCCAGTTTTATTTGCAATCAGCTGTACTCAACCTTTGTAATTTACGTCATATTTTTATGTATTGTAATGGTTTTTAATGTAAGGGTTTGATATCAGATTAATAAAAAAGGTTAAAAGAATACAGTATTAAATTACAAAGATAAATTGAAGTGTTAGAAGGATATCGAAATTATTGATATGTATTTGGTAAAGAAATGAAATAACGTATGTCCCAAAAATTTTCGGAAAAAAGTAGGTAATAGTTAAAAATTTTGTATAATTTTTATTTATTTTGCATGTCAACAAAATAGCCTTATAAATGTGTTTATTACAAAACTGACATGTTATATTAAACGTTAATTAATTTGATACAATTTGTTTTCAACGGCAACTAGATGGGACGTTATTTACAGTAGGTCTATTTTGAAAATTTTCCGAAAACTTTTGAGACATACGTTAGAATTAAAATTCAATTGAATGATGCTATATAATAAGAAACAGAAAGATTCTGACATAATTTAATATTATCTGAATTAAAGTGGAGGATTAATAACAAATACTTATTCGAGAAATATAATTCAACATAGTGGGTGTTACATAAATATGATACAAATTATATAGAGTGTTGAACTTTAAAATATATGCAAAACAATATCACTAAGGAGATAATAATAATTATTGGCATGTAAAATAATTTAGTACAAAAAACATTTAATACCTTTGTAAGCGGCTTAATTTCTAAACTAAACCCTTTATACAAGGTTTTAATCTGGTTGGAATGTAAAGGGTTGCGAATTAATCTAAAATTTGCGAGAAGAGAATTAAAAGAAAATATAAAAGATTTAAAGATATGGAGAAGGTAAGGAGGAAGAAAATGGATGTGGTGAGAGTACCATATGTAATACAGTTAATAATCTACAAAAGAAATTTCTGGAATTGGATGCAGAACTAAGTTTATTATCAATCAATTACATCATATGAATTGGATAGCAGGAAATGGTTTTCTTCTTCTTCTTCTTTTGTCCGTTAGCTGGCGGTCCGGGCGGGACGTCCCCGCAACGAATACGCTGCTATCGGTGCCGTTAGGTCTCGAATTCCATTCACGATTTGTTTCCATTCTTGACGATCTTTGGCGACGTCTCGGACATCTATAACCGATAATCGCTGATTCTTTAAGTCGCCCTCGATATTCTTTAGCCAGGTTTTCTTCGGTGCCGATGGCTGAATTCTCCAGTCTGCCGGACTGTCTTGCCAAAGAAGTTCACATGGCAAACGGTTATCATCCATTCGGCAGACATGTCCGAACCATCGTAGTCGACGTTTTTGTATTTCTTCGCCTATCAGTGTTTGTTGATCACATCTTCCTCTAATTGTTTCGTTTCGAAGGCGGTCGCGGAGTGAGACACCGAGAATTTCCCTCAAGCATCGCATTTGGAAAACCTAGAGCTTGTCAAGGTCCGGCTTGAGCAATGTCCACGTTTCTGATCCATAAAGAAGGATGGGAAGAATCAGCGTTCGGTGGAAGCGTACTTTCGTTTTGAGGGTAATATTCGTTCGTTTCCATATGCACCATTTGAGCGAGGCGAATGTTGCTGTTGCTTGCCCGATGCGGCTGTAAACGTCGGCCGTCGATGCCACTTTCTTTTCCTCAACCAGCGATCCCAAATATTTGAACATTGAAACCTGCTCGATTTAGGTTCCATCAAGGTAAACGCTGGCTTTCGACCCGTCCGTTGTGAGCACTTTGGTCTTATCCGCATTTATTCTTAATCCGTATTACTGGGCGAGACGGGAAATATCGTACAAAATGTCCGTAGCTTCGGCGTCCGTGTCAATGAAGACGGCGCTGTCATCGCTGAACATTAAATCGGTTAAGGAGTTGATGTCGTCGTACCTTACTCCACGTCGTCTATCGAACGCTTTCCTCATAATTGCATCGATCACCACGTTGAAAAGTAACGGCGAGGCGACGTCTCCTTGTCGAACTCCAGTTTAAACCGGGAACTCTTCGGACAAGTCGTTTCGGACACGAACGGTACTGGTCGAGCTGGTGTACGATGCTTGGAGAAGTTGAATGATTTTCAATGGCACGTGTTCGGTCTTTAGGGCACTCCACAAGCTGTTCCAGTCGATGCAGTCGAAGGCGGATTTGAAATCGATGAAGACGACGCCCGTTCGCTTTCCACATCGTATTCTTTCTTCCGTTAGCTGGCGCAGAGCAAAAATCTGATCGATACATTCTCGATGTGGTCTAAATCCTGCTTGCTCTTCTCGACTCGTTTGCTCTCGATGTTTCTGTAGCCTCTATAGAAAATAGCTGAACAAATGTTTAACATTTAGAGGGGGGTGTGCTAGGGCTGCGACCCAACCCATATTTAAGTAGGTAACACCGTTGTATTGTTCCAGTTACAAACACCAACGGTTGCTTTGTTATTATAGCTTTTCACGTGTTTACTTGTGTAGATATAAGGGTAAATAAATATAGTTAATTTCACGTGTGTTTATTCTTATAAAATCAACCGAGTTCTCACCTTCTGATTAATTATTGACGTTTTGGTGCCGAATCCCGGGATCAGTGAGTCGGAAGTTACGCGATCGCGATCAAAATTCGAAATTGTAACGTGTACGCGAGTGAAAAACAAGAATAACAATGCAACATACGAAACGTAACGTGCTCCGAACGCAATTAACGAAAACTATGAACAATGTAAACGCATTGTTAGTAGGTGAACCTGAACATAGTGAAGAAGATCTCCACGAAGCCATCAGTAAATTGAACGTGGCACATGAAGGCCTTAAAGAAGCAGATGCAGCGGCTGAACATTTATTAACCGAAGAAAATATAGAAGAGGAAATGCAGAAAATCATCGATTATGATGAAACTGAGATAGCCTTAACGGCACGGTTAAAGTATCGTATCGATAAGGTCGCAAAGGCCAGTGCGAGCGGCGCAGCAAACGTAGCGAACAAATTGCAATCTTCTGTGCGAAATGCGGTAACCAATGTTAAATTGCAGCAGCAAGAGGTAATTAAGTTCAATGGCGATGCAAAAGTATGTGTCGTTTTGGTCCCAATTTAAAAGTGCAGTTCATGAAAACCCTCATCTGAATGACGGCGATCGCTTTAATTACTTGCGAATGTCGGCTATTCGGAAAGCTGCTGAAATAATTGCAGGATTTCCCGCATCAGGTGCCTTTTATGAGGAAGCTCTTGGAATCCTAAAAGAACAGTTTGGCAATACAGAATGATTTATAGAGCAGTACTTTGAAGGAATGACGAAATTGGTGCAGGTAAAATCACGTAATGATGTTACAACACTACGGAAAAATGATTTTCTTGTGACATCGTCAATGCGATCATTAAAGGTGTTAAACGTTTCATCGTCTCATTATAACGCAATGCTAAAATCCTCTCTAATTAAATCATTGCCCACCGATATGCGCCTTAATTATTTCCGTTCGGAGAAGAACAATACAGCGTCCCAAGATACTGCATTGTCGGAAACAGCATCTGGTGCTTCCGGTAGTTCTAGCGATGGGTTGGACCGGCAAGTGAAGTATTTATTGCTCTTTGTGAAAAATGATATGGAATCCTTGGAACAAACGTGGCAAACTGCAAGTGACAGGCCTAATAAATATGAAAACGGGGACAACCAACGGAAGGACGGTTTCAAAAAAACCGCAACCAGCTTAGTGGCTATTCAACGAAACCAGGGCCAATTGAGCGACAAGTGCTTTTTGTGTGAAAAGATCGTAAAACCGAAGTGTGCGATGCAGATGTGCCTTTGGATAGAAAAAAGCATCTGTTAATGGATGATTCGCGGTGCTTCAGATGCACAAAGGGAGGCCATCATTATAGAAACTGTCGAAATAGATATATTCGTTGTAAAACGTGCAAGGGAAGGCATGCTATTACAATGTGCGACCCCAGCTGGCATAAACAAAACCGTGCACCCATCTCGGCTAATTCCATTGAAGAACCGACCTCTAATTTGTTACCCTCAGCGGAGATCTCAAGTTTAATTGCAAATACTTGTAAAACTGTGTTACTTCAAACAGCATGCGTTTATGCTGGATCCGAAGCCAATCAACAATTTATTCGTTTAATAATTGATGGAGGTAGTCAACTGAGTTTTGTTAAAGAATACATTTCCAGGTCCTTAGGTTTACCTGTTATCCGACAACAGCGTATTTGTGCGGCAGCCTTTGGAAATTCTGTGACTGTGTCGAAACGTCTTTGCAACCGTGTACTGATAAAAATGAAAAGTCAGTACAATAACAACACAATAACAGTGGAAGCCGTGGAAGTTCCCCAGATTTGTATGGATCTTGTAAAGGCGCCGGCAAAAACGCAAGTGCACTGTGAAAATTTACAATTAGCGGACTACGTACCACCAAATACAACTTTGACAAAGGGTATAAGTGTTCTGATCGGTGCAGACAATTATTGGGCTATAATGACAAGTAGAAACAAAAGAATTAACGAAAAACTAGTAGCGGTGCAAACGCAATTTGGCTACGCGCTCCACGGTCCGGTTCCAATGAACTCAAAAGTTGAGCAGAACTTGTATCAGTATCAGTATCAGTATCAACCAGCCACTAAAGTCCACTGCTGGACATAGGCCTCCCTTGATTGCTTCCATAACTTTCTGTCTTGAGCAGCTTGCATCCAGTTCGAGTGGATACGTCTCAAATCATCGTGCCATCTAGTCGGAGGACGGCCTCTGCTTCTAAGTGCATCCTGTCTTGGTCTCCACTCTACCATCTTTGTGGTCCAGCGGTCGTCTTTGAACCTCGCAACGTGCCCTGCCCAATTCCATTTCAAAGAGGCTATCCTCTCTATGGCGTCTAATAACTTTGTTCTATTGCGTATTTCGGTGTTCGGTATTCTGTCCCTCAGCGATAGTCCTAAAATCGACCTTTCCATTGCGCGCTGTGCAATTCTTATTTTATTAGCTGTTCTCTTTGTTAAGGTTAGGGTCTCTGCGCCGTATGTCAGAACTGGCAGCACACACTGGTTGAAAACCTTTCTTTTCAAACATATAGGAAGGGCAGACCTGAAGATGTATTTTAATCTACCGAAAGCTGTCCACGTCATCCCTATACGTCTACTTAGCTCGCATGTCTGATTATCGCGGCTAATTTTGATTTCGTGGCCTAAGTATCTATAAGAGGTTGTCTCTTCAACTTGTTTGTCATCGATGTATATAGCGCCACCCATTACTAAGTTGGTCATTACTTGGGTTTTTGACGTATTGATTTTCAATCCCATTTGTGGCGAGGCAGCTTTTAGATCTTGCACCATTTTCTGGGCTTTACTTATACAATCAGTTATCAGAACCACGTCGTCCGCAAAGCGTAGATGGCAAAGGCTTTCGCCATTTATATTTAGACCCAAATCCTTCCATTCTATTTGTTTGAACATGTACTGGAGCAGATTATTGAATAATTTTGGAGAAATGGTGTCGCCTTGGCGAACACCTTTTTCTATTAAGAAGGTGTTTGTGTCTTCGTGGAGTCTAACAAAGGCCGCTGCGTTTTCATATATATGTTTAATTACCGTTAAGTAACGATGGTCTATGCGACAGTCAGCTAGAGATTCCAACATTTTTTGTTGGTTTATGGTGTCGAAGGCCTTCTCATAGTCCACGAACACCAAGACCAAAGGTTTATTGTATTCAATTGTTTTCTCGATTAGGCTTTTCAGGGTTTGAAGATGATCGTTCGTACCATATCCTGATCGAAACCCAGCTTGCTCCCTTGGTTGGTATAGGTCTAATTTGGAAGTAAGCCTGTTGGTAATAATTTTGGTAAAAAGTTTATATAAATGAGACAGCAGGCTAATAGGCCTGTAATTTCCAAGGTCCGTCGTATCGCCTTTCTTATGTATGAGAATTATAGCGGCGTTGTTCCACTGCCGTGGGGTTGTGCTTTTCGATAAACATTCGCAGAACTTGTAGAGTGTTCTATATGCGTCGGTAATTAGTGACGACGCACACACATCGAACGTTTGTAGGATTTGGAGTATTTGGGAATAAAGGAAAGTGAAATCGAAATGAAAGACTTTACCAATGATTTTAATAAACATTGCGTGAGAAAGCAGGGCAACAGATACGTGTGGTTGATTTGCCTTGGAAGGATGACCCATTAGTAGAGAATAATAACTTTTTAGGATACTGCATTGGTAACTAGCGTTTACATAGTTACAAACGAGTCCGGTAGATAAAATTTACCGGCCTAGACAAGTAGTAGAACTACCGGCCGGTAAATTTTATCTACCGGACTCGTATCCTAAAAAATCTTATACGATACACGACCGGTAGCATTTTTATGGCCTTGCCAAACATACAGGTCTCGCCCTACGGGCTCAACCTGTAAAGTGTTGGCGCGGCCATAAAAATGTTGCTACCGGTCTAATAACGTAAATAGCTATTATAGGTGCGTGCGCGCGCGGAGCGTTTGAAATTTAAACTGACTAATTTGGGACGAATTCACGAATACAATAGTGAAATAAACCAATTATTAGGGAATGATGTCGCGGAAATGGTGAACGAAGGGGATTACGAAAAAAGAGATCAGGAATATTACATGCCACATCGGCCAGTTTTCCGCGATGATAAGGACACCACAATTGTGTTCAATGCTTCAGCGCACCTGCCTAAAACAAAATCACTGAACGATTTATTACAGAACGGGCCTAATCTAAATCCGGATTTATTGAGCATTTTATTGAATTTTCGTGTAGGTCGTATTGTCTTAATAGCCGTTATTGAAAAGGCATTTCTGCAAATTGTAGTATCTAAATGATCGTGACAAAGACGCTCTCAGATTTTTGTGGTACGGTAACGATGGTAAATTGCAAACTTATCGACTGAAACGGGTAACATTTGGAGTAACATGCAGTCCTTTTCTATTAAATGTTGTGATTCGTCGTCATTTAACTGACAGTAATAATAAAGAAATCGCGGAAATTCTAAAGGGTTTTTTTTTGACGATTTAGTGTTGAGTGTGGACGAGAGAAGTGCCACAATGGATTTACAAAACAGTGCGATAGAACTATTTAAACAGGCGTCGATGAATCTACGTAAATGGATTACGAACGATAAGGTGATCTCCAAAGCACCGAACTTTGATAGCGTGTGTTGCAAAAAAAGTGTTAGGTATAAGTTGGTACACCGAAAGTGACAGACTGAAGAACATAAAGACAATTACTAAAAGACTTGTTTTGCAAGCAATAGCGCGGGTGTACGATCCCATGGGGATAATCGGGTTCTTTGTTATAAAGGTGAACATTTTGTTTCAAAGTATATGGCGAGTAAAACCGTGCTGGGACGAATCGCTACCAATAGATATCATTAACGCATGGAATGAATGGACAACACAAATTGAACAATTAGTGGAGTTCTCGGTTCCGCGATATTTATTTAAGGGTGATAGCAAGACGGTCTATATTGTTCCAGGCCATGACACTGGGCCTATAAAGTGGCCTTTGGAATGGTCTACCACAATATGGCAACACGGCTGCGCCAACCTTTAACAAAAAATTACTAGTTTTGGTCACTAAATGAGCAATCTGTCAGTGCACTATCCCTGTCATTGTGATGCATGCCAGTTGAAAAAAATCTATAAAATCACTGCTATTTACATCACAGTGCGTCACTTCACCGCAATATTCGATTTAAAAACAATTCCTAATGGGTAGGTATAGTATTCCAACCAAAAATTGGAAAGCTATTTAAAATCCAGTACACCTTGGAAAGTGTAAGGCATGTCTAAGTTGGTTTCGTACAATCAGTAAATAATATTCTAATGTCAATCAGCTTTCAAGTAATGACAGTTCATCTGCAAATTGTACTTGTAACTGTTTTGTTAAGGCATTGTAACATTGTGCATGATTTAAGTATGTATTAGTTTGAGTTTTTAAAACCGTATAGTAGCATAAAAAATGTTGAAAAACGTATATGTCTTCCAAACTTCCCAATGCATCTGTCAAATTTGAAGGTTATTATCGAAGTGTCACTGAATGACAATCAAACAGTAATTTTATGAATTAAATTGCGAAGTGACTTACTGTTCTCAATGATGGCCTGATTTTAAATAGCTTTCCAATTTCTGGTTGGAATACTATACCTCATTTTCCATTTCAAGTAAATTGTTACTAATTTTGACTTCCTCTAAAACAGTAAATTCTTCAAAATAACTTGCGTGAAAGCTAGTAATATTGCAATCAGAACAATTTTCTTCATCTTATTACTCTTTATATCTGTATTGTTTGAGGCTTTCGCGGTTACTCGAATTATTCTCCTTAGCATAGAATTTCGGCTTAGACCGCGTAGTATTTGTATATGAGCACCCAGCATTTACTGGCTTAATGTGCCTTGCACCTTGTGAAGTCGAGCAAAAACCCGCGCGATGGCCATGCTCTTTGGTGGCTCGTGTTGTTTGAGTATCTTGAGAACGAGGATACTTAGGCAGATATGGCCGTTTTGCTGTTTGTGCATCCACACTGCGACTTTCACTCTGATGATGCAAGCTGCAAGGTCTTGCGAAACGTTATTTATTTATTTATTTATTTATTTATTTACACCAATAAAACGGGGCATGCCCAATTACATTATTGGCGGTTCAGGCCTCTTACTGTATATACTGGTAGAATATAAAAATACAAATCAAGATCAAACAAAAATAAAAATAAAAATGAAAATAAAAATAAAAAATACAAACTACAAACTAAAAAGTACAAACTAATAACTAAAAATTTTTATTTAGAATCTAATAATACATAATTACAAATTAAAAACTAAACATTCCTACTACTGGTTCGGGTTTCGTAGACGTGGCTGCAATCAAACATTATTATAATAGAACGCATTAACCTTTTTTTGAAAGAATTTAGGACTTATGTTAAATATATTGTTTTCTGACTGGTGAACATATGCATTGGTGGTTATAATTATCCTTATCATAGGCGAGTTAAGTCTGTAATTCGTTCGACATGTAGGTACATGGAATATATTTTTGGGCCTCGTTCTATGTGCCGGTATATACAGACTGACAATAGATAACAAATTCGGACAGTCAATTCTGTTGTTTAACAATTTATTTAGAAAACAAATGTCAGCCACTTCTCTTCTGTATTTTAAGGGCAGAATATTATGCTCTAGTCGAATATCGCGATATTTGTCATACTCGGGGAAAGTACCATGTTTTTTAAAATGTAAGTATTTTAAAAATTTGTTTTGAACTGTCTCCACTCTATTTTGATGTATTTTTAAATGGGAATTCCAAATTTTACTACCGTACTCTAATTTTGATCTTACCAAAGCGTTGTACAAAATTTTTATAGAAAGGATGTTTTGGAATTTGGAAGTATTACGTATTACGAATCCTAAACTTTTTTGTGCTGAATTAACAATATTATTTATGTGCTCATCCCATTTTAAATTATTTGTAAATTGTACTCCCAAGTCTTTGATCGAATTAACATTTTGTAATGTTTGATTATCCATAGAATAGTTTGCTTCCTCATATACCTTCTTCATTGTATACGTCATGCTTTTACATTTATTTATGTTAAAATGCAGTTTATTTTCATTGCTCCAAGCCAGAATACAGTCAACATCTGTCTGAAGTAATTGTATATCCTTGACATCGTGAATTTCCTTAAATATCTTCAAGTCATCGGCAAACAATAAGCTATCGGAGTGTTTAATGACCAGTGGGAGGTCATTGATAAACAACAAAAATAGCAGCGGGCCTAGGTTGCTTCCTTGAGACACTCCCGATAAAGTAAGAATAGTGAATATGGATGCACAAACAGCAAAACGGCCAAATCTGCCTAAGTATCCTCGTTCTCAAGATACTCAAACAACACGAGCCACCAAAGAGCATGGCCATCGCGCGGGTTTTTGCTCGACTTCACAAGGTGCAAGGCACATTAAGCCAGTAAATGCTGGGTGTTCATATACAAATACTACGCGGTCTTTATATCGGCTCTTTTAAAGTGCTTTTCACACTCAACACTAGCCTTTCCAATCCGCCAGTGTTCTAAATGCAAAATGTCTTTCCATTTTTGTGCCACCGTTCTATTAGATGAAAACTTGAACACACTAACATATGGAGCAACTGATGAAGCGTAAGTTGACTTGCAGCTTGGTACGTAACACTTCAAAGGCATTTCTGGAACTTATATGAACTGCCTTGTCAAAATAGTTTTTAATGTCAAATATATTTCAAACAAACAAAACTTAGTATGTCTTGAAATGGCCTACCACACAATCTGGCAACAGAGCCAGTGTCATGGCCTGGAACAATATACTATGCATCCCACGAAAGAAGATCCCTGGTCATCAATGCTGTTTGTGTGGTATAAGATTAAAAAAATTCCTAGTCAAATCAGCATCCATAATTTGAGAATTAATTGAGGTTGACAGAGTTGTCACACGATATACTTTTTACTTCCTTTTACTATAAAGGAAGTATTGGATTCACCCCAAAAATTCGAAATTGAGTTTTCAACGGATCTTCACGTTTTAGAGTCCCCTGATCCCAAAAAACATATTTTTTTTCATTGGTCTGTCTGTGTGTGTGTCTGTCTGTGAACAGAATATCTCAAAAACGAAAAGAAGTATGGCGTTGAAACTTCATATATAAGTTTTGTGTACTATGTAGATGAGACAGCAAGCTTTTGAAGAAAATCGCATAACCGGAAGTAGGTGTTTACTCTTGTAATTTTTCAGTTTATTTCGATTTTTTCAAAAACGGCTCTAACGATTTTTTTTAAACTTTACATTTTTCTTACATTTTTAATGTGTATTGATGTGAGATAGGTGATTTTCCAGTTGAATACTTCTAAAGTGGGTTCCTTTTGTTTTTTTTCTATTTTTTTTATTAACTCCTATTTTAAATAAAACACCCGGTATATTATTACATTTTTGAATTCACCTTAAAATTCTAGAGAAAATTTGTCTCTTCAACTAACACTCGATTTTGTACCGTTTTTGTAGAATTTGTAATTTTTGAAAATTTTTAACAAAAGGTTAAAAATTAAAAATGAAATTTTTGACTAATTATAAGATCACTGTAAAAGGAAGTTGTGTGAGTGTATCACACCAGATTTTTGAGGTTAGGTATGCGGTTCTAGCTTTCATTTGGTTTTTAATTAAAATTAAAGACACAGGATGTTTTAAAAATACTTATTTTATTTTTATTATTTAACAAATGAAATGGTTTGGACACAATAAGAATGCGTGAAGAGCAAACAAATATGGGCAACAAAGTAGAAGAAAACCTAATTGAAAAAGGAATGACTTGGAGTGAATGGAAAAGACCGCCAAAAATCAAAAAAGAATGGACAAGGCGTTTATACGATGTATAAGGGAAAGAAGTTATTTTAATTATTGGTAGAAAATTGTAATTTCTGTTATTTTAGTTAAGTTGTAGTTATTTGGTTATGTATTGATATGTTACACAATGGTAGAGAAGGTTTTTGATATTTTGATAATATACATATTATATAAATTAAGTAATAATATACTATTTACTATTATATAATAAAATACAATGGTAAATACAATTTGGAAGTTTTTACACTTAAAATACCATGGTCCAATCAGAAATATTATCAAGCACCTAATTAGAATTAACATTGATATCACGTCAGAACAAGGATAGAAAATTTTTAGGACAACAAAAGTTACAAATCAGGATATGCATATGGGATACTGAAACGCACCGGAATTGAACGCAAAAAAAAGTATTCGATGAGATCTGAAATTTGCTTGTTAATTGCGAAGGGTGGGTTCTACGGTCTCTGCCAGTTTGGTTATAATAGTAGGAATAATTTTATTTATAATATTAACAATTTCCCTTGCCAATTTAGGCACTCACCAAGATCACCCTTCTTTAGGAGTTTGATAATCAGACCGTCCTTCCACTCTGTAGATATTGTTTCGGTGAATCTGAATAGCTCAGGTGGTATACTATCTGTTCCGGCTGTTTTCAAAGTTTTGGCTGCTTAGTTTCTTTCTTAATTTCTTCGACAGTGGGTTCATTTGAAGAATTCCTTAGTTGTTGATGTACAGCTCTTTGCTCACGATTGGTTCTCGTGCGTTGTTGAATTTCCATGCTACTTGTGCTAGATGGGGAGGTAATATATCCATTGCTTTTATCGCGTCTTGTAGCTCTCTTAGCTGTGGTGCTGGCCTCTCTGTATTCTTGTCTTAATCTTGCTAGCTACTAGTTGTGCTCTGTAGCCTTTCTTCCTTTAACCTTTTTCCATGTTTTAATCTTAGACAATGTGTCTTCAGATTGTTCTTGAGTCTGGTGCTGGGTCTGTCATCGGTAGTCTCCGGACATGCTTCGGGTTACACCGGATGAATGCGGCATTTGCTCCGCATCTTATGTTAAGATTGTTAAGGCTATGTCGCCTTTATTTGGTCATACTTTGTCTTTTCTATGCAATTTGGCTAACTTCAATAAATCTAATCTAAATGAAGTTGGATCATGAGGTATGTTGTTGTTATTTAACCAATCTATAATGCGTCGTTTTGTCCATGATGAAGAAGGCTGCTTTTCAACGAGGGTAGAATGATATGGTGCATTGTCCATGATTATGAGAGATGGTTTTTCTAAATTATTCAGTAAATTGTCAACAAGCCATTTCTTAAACATTTCTGAATTCATCTCTCCATGATAATCTTCTTTCAAAGATTTTGTTGCAAATAACAGAGATGCATTTTTTAATGAATTCTGCTGTACACCCAGCATGAATAACAATAAAGCGCTTTCCTTCATAACCTTCAGGCTTTCTAACACTTTGTATGTTTAAGTCTTGCCATGATTTACCAGGATTTCCTTTAGAATAGATCCTAGTCTCATCCATGAATGGTGACGATAAATTGATGTTTGCCATATAACTTTTTAAAAACTGAAGACGCAAACTGGCGATATTTGATTTTTCAACTAATGCTCTACGATTGTTGTCTTTGAGAAATTTAAACCCAAGGTCATGCAGAACAACGTTTAAACTGCTTCTGCCTATTAGAATGTGATACTCTTGAAGTTCATCATTTACAGATTTGAGAGTAATGTGTTTTTTTGGAATAAATATAAAAATTCACATTTATAAAATCAAATAAACTTTATAAGTACGCTTTACTTTCACTGTACATCTTATATACAGTTTCGCTGATGACCAGTTTAGAATACTCTGACAGGTCTGCAGTTTTCGATTTCTTGCGATATCTTTTTTTACCAGGACTGAATAAAACTGGTTGGTTTCTACTACGAGCCTTGATCCTTTCCACAGTAGCAATGCCTATCACTAAAGCCTCAGCTGCTCGCTGCATTAAACAAGCAATTGTACAATAAAATCGTAAGCACTTAATTAACGTGTCATACCGGTATGAGGCAAGAGGCCTCTTGCACACAAGATAAACGAAGTAAATGCCCACCATTTTCTTTTTCCTTCTCAAAATAACTTAACAGTTTCAGCAACAATTGTTGAGACTGCGAACGCAAAGTCTTGCCTTGCACTGACATATTAATGCGTACGTCTTATTAGTTCTGACAAGAACTGCTGCTTATTGTTGGCCAAAACTGTCAAAAAACGTTTGTACGGGAAAACTAACCTCGAAAAATGTGAAGGACAAGTCAGATGTTCATCATATGTTTGTGGACGCATACAACGTTGCCTATACTTACGGATTTTTTTACAAAAATCTGTAAAAAATCTTAAATTGTTCGTAAAATTAATCTCATTTATCTGTAATTTCTGAATTAACCACACTCAATTTTTTCAAAATAATTTTTCCGATATATCTAGTTTATTTACTGTTTACTGATAATATCTTTATTTAATCTACGGATTTATTATTAACGTCGGCAACACTATATTTTACAGACGCATACCGCGCTAGTCAAATGCACTCCCAAAAACCCAGAGACGTGCTAATGTTATGCTATCCTTGTCGCACACGCAAATAATGACAGTGACGCATACAAAAACGATTTCTGTGCTAACTTCGTGTAACGATGGCGCAGGGATCATCTTTGGCTGGATCCATAGTAGACCGCCTTGGTGATAGGCAAGACTGCAATCTTCATATTTTCGCAGATACTAGTCTGCAAGCGTATGGTATAGTCGCATACACAAGAAGTGTTGATCAAGCGGGTAATGTGTGCATAACTTTATTATGTTCAAAATCTCGTGTCGCTCCATTAAAGGAAAATGGTGACAAAGTAATGACTTTGCCAAGACTTGAGTTGACGGCTGCTTTATTGGCTGCAAAGATGCAAAGGTTCATCAAAGACAATTTATCTCTATCAGTGCGCGAAACGGTGTTGTGGATTGATTCCAAAACCTCCCTGTACTGGATCAAGAAAATTTATCAAGTGGAAACCGTTTGTGGCGAATCGCATTGCAGATATACTAGTACAGGCGCCAGGGAAATCGTTAATAGGGCTTTACGTGCAATTCTTGGTACCAGCATTTTGGGTTAATGGGTGGGTGGGGGGCTGTGCTCTGAGTCTAACTTTAAGTTTTCGGATCGATCGGAGAAATTGTTTTTCCGCAATATCGGAAGAAGTGTTGAAAACAGTTTTTCAGCAATTTCTCGTTTCCTATTGCTCTGGCACTGGAATTGCATCAGTACAAGTTTGTAGTTTATAAAATTCCTCACAACTTTTGGAAATACCTTTTTCTCGTGCGCTCAACAATTCAAAAGTTGTTACCCCATAAAGCCAAGAAATTAAGGGTTGAAATGGGTTTTACGTAAATATATCGCTTTTAGTTAATCCTACGATAAAAAATACCCTTATATTTTTTGTAGAACAACTAATTTGCATAAAATTTGTGTATGAGTATTTTTCCATTTGGACAATTATTTACCGTTCTACAGCGCCGCAAATGTCGCAAGTCACGTAAACCGTACATTTAATGTGCACTTTCGAACGGCCCTGTTCCTTTGAGGTACAGTTTGTAGCGCGTCTTTTTATGTGGTTTCCCCGATATGCCTACTCCACGAAGTGTATTTCTAACAGTCTCACACTTCCCATGGTCTTTTTGATGGACCGGGTTCTGCATCGTTGATCCCACTCATTGCAGAATCGTTGATTTTATCGCCCTTGTCAAGTTGTGTTTCCTTTGAAAAGAACTCGGAAAGAGAAAATATGTCGTCGCCGTAGTTGATGTGATATTCCTCAAAATCTGTAGTAAGCATTCTGGAGAATTCCTGCACTTTCTCACAGGATTCTCCGACGGGAAGCAAATGGCGGTGCACTTTAAACCCGCTTTGCTACAGCCATAGGCCTTTTGTTACAGTTTTAAATGCTCAGATCGACATTGATCAAGAGCACTGTCAAAAATCGGGTACAAACTACAGGGTTCGCCGGCTTTACTAAAAAGAACACAGATCTTAATGTGTTGGAGCAGATTTTGTGGCTCCGGTTACCTGCACTTAGCTCAGACGGGAAGGCGTGGTTCGAAAGCTCAAAGAAAAACCGGCGGCACTTACCCTAAAGATTGCTTAAAATAGATGCCTAGAGCGCCACTTGTTTCTAGATAGGGAATGGCAAACGTGTTAGAAACAAGAACACACACGTAGCCTATGGAGAAGTCCTCCGTGTAAGTTGTCCTCGCCGCGCTGTCCAAGCCTCCACCGAGTCTTCAGGAAGAACACCAAGAGTGGCCATAAACAAATGACTTACCTTAAGGCCCACCCTTGCTAAATAGTAACAAAAAAACCACTAATACTGGCCCAAATTCTGGGGGCTTGCTTGCTCATAAGACATGCTTTAGCTTTACAACTGCAGTTACACCTGGCCTTTGCCCAAACTAAACTACTTAGGAACCCAGAAGGGGTTCAGAACTCGACAAATAAACCGACTGACTTTAACAGATTTATTATAGAATGAGTTAAATTTACAAACAAGTTTACACTGAAATAATCGCCCGGAGGCGAGTTTAAATTTAATAAAAAAAGAAAAGCACACCCTACTTGAACATGAAAGGGTGCCCAAGCAAAGTTACCTTAATGTCTAACGATGTTATTACAAAATACAAGACAAGATATCCAGGGTCAAGCCCCTGATGTCAACAAGCAAATCAAATTCTGAAATTCGGCGAGCGTACGCAACGTTTTGATCACTGGGGTTGCACAGTAAAAATTACAGACGCCACTTATCTCGGCACACAAGATATATCGCACATACAATAAATACCTGGAGCTGTAAGCATGTTGGGGTAGCGATGACGTCCTCGGCGGAAGCTTGGCAAAGCTGCTGCAGGGGGAATCCAACTTGAGAGAGAGAGCGGGAGTCGGCGACGGAGCTGGCGAAGATGACTTTAGTTTCCGGGGTGGCCCAGCGAACGTAATCAGAATTTGCAACTGCAATTATGCTCGAACAACACGAGTACACAAGCGGGGATAATCAAACGACGTTAGAACTATATGTGCACCAAAGGCAAACTTTGCGTCCCTCTGTACTTGAGAGCGGACAACAAAACGATACGATAAACGACGTTTTCCCCAATAAAACGATTCGCGGGCCATTCCCCTTAACTTCACGATCGCCCCGGAGTTCTTTTTGCACCTACGGCTATCAAAGCTGTCGCCGAACTACTTCCAAAATTTTTAATCGCGTGAAGACCACAAGATTTGTTCCCCGTTCCCCGGGAAAGCATCTCTCTTTTGCCACCGCGGATGGAAATTCTCCCTCTCATTATTGCACCACTTTTGAACTGTTGTGAAACAAAGAAGCGTTATTGTGCGTGCTATCAGCAAACGAAAGGGGCCTCGAACGTTCTGGAATAAATTTTCGATGTCGCAGCGAATCCCAGGGGATTGAATTACCAAGGTGGCCTCTCCGAAGGGCAGCGTTGAGTTATTGAAAAACACGATTAAAATTTAAAACCTAGTTCCATTGTTGAGTGGGACAAAGGGGATTATTCAGAATTTATTTCCTTCTTATATATCATACAGGGTAATGCGTATAGGTTCCAAGAATTCTTGGCCTATCGCTGCCAGGGTTGTGGTACAAAGCCATTTATTATCCAAGACGATACGTGTTTCTTTTACCACCAATTCTTTGGCGTTGACGCCAGTATGTCGGGATAAATAAAGCAATTAGCGTACTACACCGAAGTGCTGACGGAGAGCATTCCGTGGGCCGCGAGCATTGTAAGTTGGTTCAAACGAATTTTAAATATAATTAAGAGCACAGGGGCGTACTGAAAAATTTGTCGAGGCGGAATAACATAACACTTTCCACATTTGGTCTTGCACCGGCATGAAATTAATTTTATTATTGCAAGAGGCGCGGGAGGCTTAGTGCTAGGCACCTGTAACCATTGTCGCCGAGGACATCAACATATTGGTCCTTCTGACGGCACTAGGACGAAACTGTGCAAACGTTTTTCTTTGCAAGCCCGGAAAACCGAATGCGAAGGAACAGCATTACTCTACATCATGCGTGAAACACGGCGATGCTGTATCAAATCATATCTTGTTCTTGCATGCATTTTCTGGTTGTGACACAACATCGGCTGCTTACGGTATGGGCAAAGTGAAATTTCTTAAAACCCTAGAAAAGACACCTACCCTGGAATCTGCAGCGAATCACTTTGTACAGAAATATGTAGACGCGGATATCATCGCATTAGCGGGAGAGCAATTTTTTATTGCGTTGTACGGTGGAGACATCCATAAAGACAAGTCAATCAACTTGCTGCGATACAAATACTTCGCGAAATTCCTTGTGAAGTCAACGTTTAATCTGGCATCCCTGCCACCTACAAAAGACACGGCCAGGATGCACGCATTCCGGACATACCATCAAGTTCAATCCTGGCTTGGAAATGACACTCTACCCGCGGAAATATGGGGCTGGAAGAAACATGGCCGTACGTTTACACCGGTGCCTAGCACTGAGCCTCCCGCGCCTACTCCAATAATTAAATTAATTTCATGCGGGTGTAAGACCAAATGTGGAAAGGCTTGTGGCTGCCGCAAAGCGGGTTTAAAGTGCACCGCCATTAGCTCCATATGAGCCGGGGAATCCTGTGAGAACGTGCAAGAAATCTCCAGATTGCTTGCTACAGATGAAGACGAATACCACAAAAGCTACGATGATGACATATTTTCTCTTCCCGAGTTTGTTTCAAGGGAAATACAACTTAACAAGGGCGACAAAATCGACGATTCTGCAATGATTGGAATTGACGATGCAGAACCCGGCCCATCAAAAAGACCAAGGGAAGTGTAAAAATACACTTCGTGGATTAGGCCTATAGGGGAGACCACGTAAAAAAAACGTGCCACAAGCTGTACCTCAAAGGTGGTGTGGAAAACGGTGCGACACACTCGAAGGAACAAAGCCGTTCGAAAGTGCACACTACATGTACGGTTTACGTGACTTGCGACATTTGCGGCGCTGTAGAACGGTAAATAATTGTCCAAATGGAAAAATACTCATACACAAATTTTATGCAAATTAGTTCTTCTACAAAAAATATAAGAGTATTTTTTATGGTAGGATTAACTGTAAGCGATATATTTACGTAAAACCCATTTCAACCCTTAATTTCTTGGCTTTATGGGGTAACAACTTTTAAATTGTTGAGCGCACGAGAAAAAGGCATTTCCAAAAGTTGTGAGGAATTTCATAAACTACAAACTTGTACTGATGCAATTCCAGTGCCAGAGCAACAGGAAACGAGAAATTGCTGAAAAACTGTTTTCAACACTTCTTCCGATATTGCGGAAAAACAATTTCTCCGATCGATCCGAAAACTTAAAGTTAGACTCAGAGCACAGCCCCCCACCCACCCATTAACCCAAAATGCTGGTACCAAGAATTGCATGTAAAAATTCCCTGGCGCCTGTATTATACAGGCATTGTCAAGAAATACGAACGGTTGGCGTCGTTTCCCAGGTATTGACAACCCGGCCGACGTGCTGACCCGCGGCATCACTGCTGGCCCGCGGCATCACTGCTGACTCTTATCATCTGTATTGCGGCAAAATTGACCGTCGTAGTTGGGAGCAAATAAAGAAGACTGGCCGAGCGGTGAAGAGGAGGAGCAGAGCGATGCATCTTTAATTACCGAGATAACATCACTGATTGTGGCAGCTCCGACAGATACAACCGAATCCTTTATTGATACCACCAAATTCAGCAATTTAACTACGTACGAAATAAAGACGCTCGGATTTACGGGGAAATTAGTGTCGAAGAAATAACGAAAGCCAAAGCCATCTTGATAAAGGACGTTCAATATAAGCAATATGATGCAGAAACTGACTGTATAAAAGGGAATGGTGTAGTGAATCGCGATTCAAAAATAGTGACTTTAAATCCTTTTTTGGGTGAGGATGAACTGTTGCGCGTAGGTGGACGTTTGCAAAATTTCTGTGAAAATTTTAACGTTAAGCACCCAATAATATTACCGAATCATGCCTATTTAAATAAATTACTGATTTACGACATTCACAATCGATTACACCACACAGTAGTAAATGGAACATTGTACGAGCTACGGAAAAGATTTTGGGTAATACGGGCACGGCAGTTAATCAAGTCCGTTTTATCGAGGTGTGTAATCTGCCAGAAGCTCCGAGGGAGGCATGCTACAACTGTCTTCTCACCACTTCCAAGAGACCGTGTTACTCAGGTAATAGCCTTTGAGGTAGTTGGCTTGGATTTTGCGGGACCCCTACATGTTAAAGACAATGGGGATCTACAGAAGGCTTACTTTTCTTGTTTACTTGCGCCGTAACCAGGGCTGTTCACCTGGAGCTGGTATTAAGGATGCAAGTAGAAACCAGCATTCTTGCAATAAGAAGATTTATGGCTCATCGTGGAATACCCACTATATTTTACTCCGATAATGCCAAAACATTTAAGAGATTGGTTAAAGACTTTCACGTGATAGGAGATTTGCTATCAAGTCCAGAATTAAATAATTTGATGATCGAAAAACGCATAAAATGGAAATTTATAATAGAGAGGGCGTTCTGGTGGGGAGGCTTCTGGGAGCGATTGGTAAAAACTGTCAAAGATGCATCTCATCTTCATAGTTGGAAGGATTTAGAGGCTCCGCATCCCCTGCTGGAATGTTCCGGAGATTGGTATTGATGTCTCCGGCAGGGGATGCGGAGCCTCTAAATCCTTCCAACTATGAAGATGGCTTCCAAAAGCCGCGAGACCAGCCCCTAGAGAAAGCGATTCCCACTTACACAACGCAAGACTTGCCAGGAAAATGGCCGAGAAATGCTCCAAACCAGCCCAATTCAGCTTATCAAAGTTCCCAAAAATTGGAAAGTTGGCCAATGTAAAAACTAAAGAATGCAGAGAGAATGCGTTGTGTAAGTGGGAATCGCTTCCTCTGGGGGCTGGTCTCGCGGCTTTTGGAAGCCATCTTCATAGTTGGAAGGATTTAGAGGCTCCGCATCCCCTGCTGGAATGTTCCGGAGATTGGTATTGATGTCTCCGACATTCGTTTCGTCACAGACGGATTTCTTGGGACGTTCACACTTCGCACGCTTGGCTTAACGAGTTGGCTGCACAACATCTTAAGGTTCGTACATGGTTTTTTCCTACGTTTCCCTCTTTTGAACGCCGTAATCTATTTGGGAAAATTTGTATGTTTAGCCATTAATTTGGGATCGCATTATGGATTGCATTTGCTACTGAGTTTTGGATCCACCCAGGAAAATGTTCGTAATATGGATTTGGTTCGCTTTCCGTATTTGATGATTTGTGTAATTGGTACTGGCATCGTCTATTCGCCACCCTCCCTGCGACGCTCGCAATGCTGTCGGAAGTCGGCTCCTTGGCGCACCAGATGCTTCCGAGCTTGCTGTTGATTTGCGTCCGACCCTGGAAAACAGCATGCGTGATTCGTATGACTTTTACTGAGGTGTGTATATCTGAATTAGCGTATTAACTGCTCCGCTAATTATAGACATTTCGTATAGCATGCATATTGTAGGATTATTTGTGTAAATTTGTATTTGAGAATTGTCGGTCGAATTGAAATTTATTGTGTATTTTGCATTGGGCTTATTTTATTGATTCGTATTGCACTCCGTGTAATTTTAGAGTAGATTATGTTCATGGTAGCTGTATTAGCCATGCTCGTGATATTAGATCGTAGATATTTTTGTGTTATCGAATGGCTTGCTACATTTAGGTTTGCTTACCGTTAGTTAGTAGTAATTTGTGTTGAAGGCCTTTTTGCTCTGCGCCCTGTAACGTAACAAAACATTCAGTTGTGCCGTTAATTATTCTAGGATAGATTAGCTTACCTGGAACACAGATTAATCGTATTTTTATGCTACTTCGGTCACTGCTTTTCACTAGCTTCTTTGCAGTGGTTAATCTGTCAAATGTCATTATTAGGGTGTTGGTCGTGTCTAAAGAACCGCTCACGGTAGCCTTATGCTCAATATTTAGGATTTTCGTAATTTGATTATCGGCGATTTGTAAGTTTAGCTTTTGTGAGGAGCATAATTCAAGCCATTGCTTTGTTCAATCATATAATAACTTGATGCGTTTGAAACAGAAACCGCCACGCCCTGTATGATCATACAATCCGTAACAGCGGGCTTCGAGCCTTTGAAATTTTGTTGTTACATTAAAATTATAAGCTAACATTCGGGGTTTTAGTTAGCCTTTCGCTTGCATAGCTCTAGCTTCGTCACACTCTGCCTCACGGGATGCGGACGAATTATTGTGCCGGCGCTGCTACTTTGGTTAGCAACTCGTTTGAATATTGACGATAGTTTACATTTGAAGTTTATTGTTTAGCCCTCGACTAACATATTTATGCTTTTTTTTAAATGTATTGATGCAGTACCTTTGACTATTTTCAATGTGTTTATTGTTGGTATATCGATTTGTATATGGATATTTGTTTATTGCTATATTGTTTGGTCTTGTTTGATTTTGTGGTTGATTTTGTATGTGACGCACTATAGTACCAAATTGAATAAAGCTGTGATATTTTTATTGGTCGTTGCTATTTTGTTTAACTTGCTGGTTTTTATCTCCGACCTTGTTATCGGTCCGGCACAAGGATTAGATCTGAGTCGAGGACCTGGGGCCCACTCTCTTCGTATTTCGTTTGGTATTTCTTTTCAGCATAGTTGGAACCCCGACCCTCGCGACTAGTTAGCCCATTAGGCCGATAGTTACCAGCCGGCAAAATATCAAGTACAACTTTCGCCAAAAGGTAAGGCCGACCCTCTATCTTCCCTTACAAGTCCTATGAAATGTCAAAATAATTTAATTAATTTACCATGTTACAATCCAGGAGTGTTAGATATAAAAATGTGTGAATAGAAATTACTATGGTGATTTGAATAGAGAAAATAACAACAAATTTTTTTTGAGAATGAAAAAGTAAAAATTTTGTAATTCGTATAAAATTAAAATAAACCCATATACTTAGACATACCCATGTACTTACTTAAAATATTAACCAAGTGTACAAGTGATTAATTGGGACAAATAATTAAGGAATCCAAAGTAAATAAATTAAACAACAATAATATTGAAGTGAATACTGGAGGATTAATTAAACGTTATGGTATTGGAAGAAGAAGATGAACATATGCTAGCAGCAGAATAATCTTTGGTTACATAAACAACTAGGATGTATGTGTTTCTGTGTTGATTTGGATCCGGATTTCGGGTGGAGACCTTAATCGTCGTTAAGGGGAGAGCTGGTGTCAATGTTCTGCTGAGATTGCTTTGGAGCTGGACTGCGGAGGAGTCATTATTTGCTGTTAGGGGGAGACATGGTTTTCGCTGTTCCGGTGTAGGTCATCTTAGAGGATTGGTTGCCGATAAGAGCCTTCGCCCCCTGCTGAAATTCAGCCAGTATTTGTAATACAGCGAGTCGCAGAACCAGGAGTATTGTTGGAACTACAAGTTGGAGCAATTAGTAACAGCTACAGTTATAAATGGTTGAGATAAGCATCTTACTTACCTGGCCGTTCCAGGGGTACAGGATGGGCAGACCGCTTGTGCCTGGCTGGATCGAGGCATCTAGGAGACACTTAAGTGGAGTTTGTGACAGGTATATGTAACTATAACATTAAGAGGATAAATAAGTGAGCATATAATCTATTAATAAGAAGGATTTACCATTTTATGATTATAGAAGGCAACTAAACTGTGAGAATATTTAATAAACTTCTCTTTTAAGTTTTAAGGTAAACTTTGACAATAATTACAGAAAGTATCATTGGACATAATTCTTATTTAACCAAATGAGTATAAGATCGAATCAGTTGAAAACTAATTAACACCCAGAACAGTAAGATAAAGTAGAATTCACATGATTAATTAATATTAAATACAGATTGAACCCAACCTGAGTTATGAATCAATTGTTCTACTGGAGCTAGCAAAATAAAAAGACAAAATAATAACTAATTAACAAAGGGGGAATATGTTTGCATAAAATTAATTTATAACCGATAGAAGTAACAATCAATAACACTGGTCGACACAGTTTGGTTTTTTATACATCAATACGTGTAGTTTATGGCTTTTGTGATGTTAATTCTGAATCTGATTTCAAATGTTCTCCATCACGTCAGAGAGAAATGTTCTTAAATAGTTTTTTTTTCAAAAAACGCATTAAATTTTACACAATTTCAAAGTTGCTTTCATATAATAAAGATAGTACAAGAAATATTGTTTTGCTGAACATTGAGTGGACATGTCTGAACATTTCCTTGCATGTTTCTTACGTCAGAGCACTTCAACCACGCTCATTTTTGCTCTGGAAGCAATCAAATTAAGAATTGGTCGATTTCTGGCTATGTGGGTATATAAAAAGCTACACCGGCTCTTTCGATTTAATGTAAATTAGTTTGTGATAACTGAACGTCTTTTTATTTCATAATGTCCCATACGTATATAAATAATCCAAACAGGACGATAGCATATAGCTCCATGTAATGTTATATAGGTACCTAATTAATATTATTTCATTTACTTTTCAATAATTTTATTTTCAAAAACCTGATGTGCCAGAATAAAATTGTTTTTATTACTATTATTAGAATTATAAAAAAAACGAAAATTGTACATAGTTTCTAAAGAAAAATAAAAAATGAACATTTGTTGTCTAGTGAATTAATGCAGAAAGCAAGGGTAAACAAAATTAGGTGCTATAACATAAAAATTTGTCTTCAACCAATACAACAATAGTGCAGGGCTACTTTACCAAATTTATAGCGCCCAACGCTGTGCTATTACAATATATAGGCACTTTCTAGTCAATAAACCAATGCAGTTAGATACCTTTCTGTGTTCAAGAACATCTGGAATATAATAAAGACATGGACCCCTTTATTATGTTCCTTATGTGAGGCTGCATGGGGTTCAAATGGGGTAGTGCATGCGTTACACACGGTGCTGCTTCCAGTTGGCATCGCATAGCCTCTCTTACCCAATTCCGACTCATACCTCCAAGTAGCCTTTATATGAAGATAAAGGTGGCGAACCCCGGAAACCTGAGCAACCCCTCCGGAGATCGGGTAACGAACCCCGGTGGAAGGTGGAGTCAGGGCAGACGACATCGGGAGAAATGGCCCTCCGAACAGGGGTTGGGCAAGGGCCAACTACCCCTAGGTGTAAACACCTGTATCCCGGAAAAAAACTCTAGTTATGGAAGCTCAAAGTTCCGAATGCCGGACTGATCAATGGAAACAACCCCAGCTACGAAAAAGGAAAAGGAAAAACGACATAATATTAGCAACATGGAATGTACTATGCTTGCATAGAGCTAAAAAATGTACTAACAAAACATAAAATACACATAGCGGCACTTATATGTTTTCCCGCTGCTGATCATGTAAGTCAGTGATACAGCCTTAGTAACAAAACGTGTAAGTCGGTGATTATATTTGTTTGCTGCTTTTTCTTGACAACGGAACTTAATACTATTATTAAGTTCCTAGGATAATAAAATTAGCAAAACAAGATGCAGATTTAGACGTTTTGTTTCTAAATTGCAAGTGTTTATGTGACATTTGACACTCCTAGGTAACACGACTAAAGAAAATTAATCCCGGTGACAGGTGACAAACCAAAGGTTTTTTTTTCAAAAATCTAGGAAAATGTTGTTAAGCAGCAGGAAAAATATAATAAGATAACTCGGAATGTATCGCCTATTAACATTTTCGGCAGGCAACAAGCGGCGACTTCGTCTTGGCTTGTACTTACCTGCCTCAAATGTTAATAGGTCCTTACTTTCCTTGTGACTTAAATAGCTATTTTGACCTTGGTCACTTTATTAGTATATCCATAACAACACTCTAAAAACCGTCAATACCCATTGCGACACCCTGTATATCTTTAGCACTTGTTGATGTTACCTACATGAAGTACTCCAAGCATTTCGTCGAATTACTACACCAGTAACAGATAGTAGAAATGATATCCTATTGAGCTTTGATGTAGAATCATTATTACAAGTGTTCCAATACAAGAAGCACAAAATCTCTTCTACCAACGGTTTGTACCTGAAGGTCTGAAGGACGCAAGAGGAGCCATATGCAAAATAGCCAAAAAAGCAGAATCGAGCAACTGCAATAATTGGTGTGGAATAAGTATTCTGCCCTCTTCTTCAGAAGTTGTCTAAAGAGTGATATTGTACTCTCATGATTCTCGTTATATAGTTTATTTATTTAGCGTATGGAAGTATTACAATACATAATTAAGTGCACATTTGACATAATATACAGGGTGTCCCAGAACTGCTTCCCCACCGATTAGTCATAGATTCCTTAGGTTATAATAAATCGATTAAACCTAATATATCTTAGTACAATATCCCTCCAGTAAGAAGTTATAGGGCCTTAAAGTTCAATTTTTTCTTTTTTCTTTTTATGTTAATTTCTACAAATGTAAAGATACCGATTTGAATTTCGTTATACATGCGCACTATTATGTACTGCACTAGTAAAAAATGTTTGATACACTAGACTTCACTGTAAGAGGCACTTTACCTATATCTAAAAACCCTTTTTAGCTATAACTTTGATACTTATAACATTTATATAAATTTTAAGTTATTATCCGTTACCGACCTCGTTAATTGGTTTATTATTTTGTTTGGTATCACAATCATTGCCCATTGTTTTTGTGATCACGGCTACTTGATAATTACACGTCTTAAGGACAACCAAAAACCTTTGATGGGTATTTTAAGGTAAATGGTTGCTTTCACGCTTATGAACTAAGAGTACGTTATTTTTACCCTTTTTAATTCTCTTTCGGATAATAACTTTGGATGGCTGTCAGTCGAAGACTATTTAAATCAATCACATTTTTAAAAGAGATTCGTGCACATTTTTTCAAGCACTACAACTTTCACATTTGCAATTTTCGGAAAAAACACCCCCACAGAGCTAGAATGGCAGAAACTGATTTTTGGTAACTTTGCCGTCCTCTACCGTTTGCAATACCAACTTCTTGGTATCGCGGCAAGGACCAAAAATGTGTAGAATTTTATTTCCAACATTTTTTGTTGAATAACTTTTTCTGTGCGACCAATGGATCGCGATAAAAAGCCAATTTCATTGTTTTCAAGATGGCGGCTGTTTGGCAGAGGGTGGGGGCACTGCTTTTTGGTTTTACACTTGTTTAATGACCTTAAACCACTGGGCACGAGGAATCGCCGGGGCCAATTTTATTAAGGTGACGGGGTGTTTTCCGACAATGTTACTGTACCACAAAGAAACTAAAAGATACTCAAAAACCTATTCCACCGATTCGAAAAGTACACGGCTCTTGAGCAAGAACAGAAGATGAGAAAGCTGAACTTTTTGCAGAGCATATTTCAACCGCATTCTGGCGTTGTTACACATGAAGAAGAACATAAAAGGTTCTATTATTTTTTTTCTCTAGGAAGAATAGTTTGCAAGATGTTTTAATGATATACAATTAATGTGTAATGTTAAATGAACTTACAACTAACAAAAAAACTACATTATTTATTAAAAACAATGTTCTGAACACAGGCCAAGTGGCCATTCCAATCACCACGGCGCTCAGAATCTATGAACTTCTTCATCAATGAAACCATGTTAAAATACTGCACCCACAAAGCAGCGGTAGGTTCGTTCTCTTACACACGATCCAGCTCATTCTTGCATTTTTTTAAATGATGCCAACCAAGCATCCCCTCAATATTTTGTACAGTAAGATCTTCCATATTACTTAAAATGCTGATAATCTCCTTCTTTTCTTCTTCTGAGACGTTGGCTTCTTCCAGAATGATCCGAGTTAAAACAGCTTGAACGAGTAAATGTCCTCGAACGACTCTGGTATAAGCATGCCCAGTTAAGATCTTCTCAACTGAATTTGCAGCATAAACTAGGCACAGAGCTGGGCAAATTACTTTTAAAAAGTAATTAATTACTAACTACCAATTACCGCTCAATATAGTAATTTAATTACCAGAGATTCAATGACTCACAGGAAATAGTAATTCAATTAGCAATTGCTTAGCAATTGTAATTGTACAACATCAATTACTTTTTCAATTACTTTCGATAGAAATTATTGTCATATAGTTGTATTTAGTAGAATTTTCTTGCAAGTTGCAACTATCATTAATGTCGTGGCGATTCCTAATCGTTATCTAAAAATGCTTAATTTTTATGTTTTGCTAACTATCCTTTATCTAATAGACTTGTCCGTCCGTCCGTCCGTCCGGGACGCTGTTTCAGCAGCCAAACCGTAAGAGATAGAGAAAAAAGTTATGAAAGTTATATGTTTGGAATGGTCATGTCAGATCAGGAACAGAATTTCAGTCACGTGACACTTCCGGTTTTCGAGAAATCACAAAAAGACCGTTTTTCAAATAGAACGCGTATTAAATAAAAATGTTTCAGCAGCCAAACGGAGCTGCGACCCTCTGCGCCTTAAAACATCGATCGGTTAGGCAACCACTTTGAGACCTTCCAGGTCTGGGTACAGTTTTTATTTAATACGCGTTCTATTTGAAAAACGGTCTTTTTTGTTTTTAAATGAGACATTTGTCTCACTGGATTGCTTGTAGTAACCTAATACTTTATCACTCTTGAAGGTTTTTTTATAATTAAATCTTCTAGCTACATGCACCGTTTACCAAAACCAAAAGTTTTTAGTTTGTTTTGATGTAAGATGTAAGTAAATAAATAAATTCAAGGATAACAATTATACAGGGTGTGCCAAAAAAAAATGGGACACCGATTAGGCATAGATTCCTTAGGTTATAATAAACCGATTAAACCTAATATACTTTAGTACAAAGTCCTTCAGTAAGAAGGTATAGAGACTTGGAAATTCAAATCTATATATTTTTTATATTAGCTTCCACATAACTTATCACTAAAGTTGAGCGTTTTATCACGATTGTGTATTTAGTTGCCGAGGCCCGAAGGGCCAAAGCAAATAAACCACACAAGGATTGAAATGGAACTTCCAGTGCCCAGGGGTACCTACATTATTTTTTAAATCGAGAAATCGCGAAGTTACAACATTTTAACCAACTTTTATAGGTTACGTTGACGTCGGTTTACGTTGACCTATTGCCCAGCCGCCTACAAAAAGTTGTAAAACAATGGATTACTTCACTGTCGATTTCTCGTATTTTATTTGACGATTTCGACGTTCTTCACTGCCAATTAAAAAAAAAATTTTTTCGAATGTGAAGAAATGTCGAATTTAATTTTGGCTAGATTTTGTAATGATATTAGAAAAAATAGCACGCTGAATATGTTATAAAAGTGATTTTTCCATGTTCGTGATAAATTAATCCACCCCATTTGCATCACTCGCTTGTAAATTAAACGTTGAAAAACTTTCACTTTTCTTAACTTGTAGAATAATCCATTATTAAATACGTTTAACATGAGGCTGAATGACGAAAATATGCAACTTACCTAAGTATACAGGGTGGAACATTGGATTTCTTAAGTGTTTGACAGCAAATTTCTATTTAGATTTTGTAGAAGAACGATCAAATTGGCGCAACTTGAGCATTTTTTGTTGACTCTGTTCGAGAATACTTTTTTTTACCCCTTTATACGAAAGTGACATTTTTTGTCGCCTGTTAGGTGTATAGGGAAAATATACGTTTGGGCCCCTAGTTAGTTTCCAATGGCAGTGGAGGGAATATAATACATTGACTGT
The DNA here is from genome assembly GCA_940337035.1 of Agriotes lineatus. Classification (NCBI taxonomy): domain Eukaryota; kingdom Metazoa; phylum Arthropoda; class Insecta; order Coleoptera; family Elateridae; genus Agriotes; species Agriotes lineatus. The sequence goes on from OW679194.1 coordinate 248,911,375, forward strand.
CGTTGCCATTAGAGACGGGAGACAATGTGATTATTATCAATAATAAATTAACTAGCCTCCTTGTTTTCATATTTAAATATTTTTGAATGCAGCTGATTACACGAGATAGTCTCATCATAAAATGTTAAAGTGTTGTATGTATAACTCTGGACTAAAACGTCATTTCATCCCTTGCAAACTCTGAAGAACTAAACTACATCTGCGGGAGGGAATGATACATTTTCCTCCCTAGTAATACAAATAGTTATTAAAAATGTATTAGGTAACTTCTGAAATTTTAAAACAAAATATCAATTTGGTGTTGATCAAGGACCGTTGAAAGTTGACAGATGACTGATAAACCTAGTTGAAAATGGCTGATTGAAATAAGAATTTGTACGTTAGATACAAAAACAAAACACATTTGCTCAAGTACGTAACAATGATGTCATTTTTACATTCAAGTGACCTTTATACTATGTGTTCAAAAATAAATTACATAAGGGTTGAATATGGCAATTTTTAGAATTTTCAATCGCGATATCAGCGTATAATATAAACTTATGACAGCAACAACAGTGATTATGTTAATGAATTTTAAAGCTTGCTGTTGCCAATACTTTTATATTCCATGGCCAACCCTTAAGTAATTTCTTTTTGAACACACCGAATAAGAAAATTACTGTGAACGCTCGACAATTAAATTTCCCAGGTTGCTTTCATATTTTTACTTCAAATTTCAAAATGTTATTAACATCTTTAATAATATCTAATGATTTTAAGTTTAGGGCAATAAAATATCTGAAATTACGTAAACTGGGTCACTATACACTGTTGTTTTAAAAAACTAAATGGAATTTTGTGTAAAATCATTAAGAAGCCAATATTTGAATGTCTCGTAATTAGCAAGGAGGTTTTTAATAATAATCGAAGCTAACATGCTGCAGCAGTCCATAAAAATTATGCACTAGTGCCAGTATACAAAGCAGCATATGAGCATTACAAGGCAAGAAAGCGACAAAGAATGGATAATTTACAAAATGTACAATGCAAAAATGTGGTAAACTTATGCGGCGGCGTTTTAAAATTACCATACGCCATAATGCATTTTTAAGTCAACCAGACATGGGATTTTGCAATGAGGTACATTTTATATATGTGTTTTCTGCTGTTTAAATGCTATCGGATTTTGTCTGTTTAATTCAATTCCTCACTCAAAAACTTATTTTTTTGGACTTAACGTCTGTTACACTTGCACGGATCGTTTAAAACAAGCAAATTGAAATGAATTAATAATCATTATGAACCAATATCGTCTAATGAAGCTATTTAAAATTATTATTTTACCGTAGGTATTGTAATCTGTAATGTACTTACCGCAAATATTCTTATAGCGTCTTACACTTAGCGTCTCTCACAATAAATATTAGTGTCACTATTACAAGCTACAGATACACGCACTAATGCTCGTGGACACATCATACAAAATGCAGAAGTTGCTGTTATTCGACTCGTCAGAGGAAATAATAAATTAGGCTTATATTGCGCGGGGAATACCCTGCGATTTGCTTAATATGTAACTTAATAAGACCTTATCTTATTTATGCGTTCTGGAGATTTAGCACCCTATCGAGTTCAGTAATTCAGTAATTGAAATACCACAAAGTAACTCAATTACCTCGAGTAATTTCAATTACCACAAGTAATCCAAATACCTATAAAGTAATTTAAATACTTTAGAGTAATTTAATTACACGAAAGTAATTGAGTAATTAAATTCAGTAATTAATTACTCTTAAAAAGTAAGTACTTTCTAACAAATATGGCAATTCCCAATTACAATTACCGCATTTTGAAAAGTAATTCAATTCCAAAGCAAATAAACAAAAAGGAATTTAATTAGTAATTTAATTAAAAAGTAATTAATTACTGCCCAGCTCTGACTAGGCACAACACTTCTTTCAGCCCAGACCCTGCCATTGTGTGACCAATGCACCCCATGAAGGACATGAGTGTATGAAATCTTCCCAATCACACGGAAATTGTCCCAGACTGCATTTCTCGAGCTTTTATGTACAACGGTTGGTCGAAAGTAACAAAACAAGTTGGTTTTCCTACGCGGTCGGTGACTTGGTGGATATAGGGAAGAAAGACTGCAGGAGGATCGAGTTTTGGAGGTTTGGTTGGCCGTGGATGAAGATGGCGCTAACCGTTATTCCTAAGAGCTTTCCGAATGTGGTTTAATTCAGCGTGGACATTATCGGGTTGGGATATGGAAACAGCGTGGTGTAGAAGCGAATTGATAACAGAAAGTTTTTGTGCAGGATGATGGTGGGAATCGGCATGTAGATAGCGATCAGTGTAAGTGGGTTTGCGATATACAGAATGACCAAGTTTCCACTGGGTTGGCGAGAGACCTGTACATCTAAGAAAGGAAGAGAACCGTTACTTTCTATCTCCATGGTACAGTTAATGTCTGGATGTTGACTATTGAAATGATTTAATGTCTGGATGTTGACTATTGAGATGATTTGAGAAGACGGGTAACGTGTCTTTGCCATGTGGCCAAATAATAAAGGTATCGTCAACTTATCCGAACCAAACCTTAGGTTTCAATTCTGAAGATTCCAAAGCTACGGTTTCGAAAGCTTCCATATAGATATTGGCAAGGACAGGTAAAAGAGGAGAACCCATGGCCGCACCAGAGATTTGTTTAAAGAACTGGCCTTGAAACAGGAAATAAGTGGAAGAGAGGCATTGCTTATAACCGCGGCAAAACTCAACGTCAACCAAGAGCGACAAGTAATAAACTTTAAAAACAGCTCAGACGAAATAAGAAATTTGCTAGACTCCGTTAAATTCAAAGCCTAAATGAGAATAATTAGCAGGAGCGCAATCAACACCCCTTGTTATGTAGTATCAAAATGTGCTCCGCGATATGAGGAATTTAATGAGTCCGCGTTCCAGTCTGAATTAGGAGCAACAGTCGAGCGCGGACCTTGTAAGACCCTCATGTTAATGCAAGGGGGCCTACAAATTCAACAACCAACAGGGGGAAATTTCCAACAAACCGCTCGAGTGACATATCAAAATATGCGCCTTTGTGCCAGGAGGCCAATGCTATCAAAATCAGGCCGCTAATTGAAGGCGCGGCGAGGCTCTCTCACCCTCGGCCAATGAGAGCAGCCGGAACAGGGTACAAAGCAGCGAGTTGCTTTATAAGCAAGGAGATTTTCTGACAAGATCATCTAAGAATCAACAGTCGAATCCTCCAGTTTGCTCTCTCTCTCTTCCAGCTCTCCGATCCGCACATCCCTGTGCGATACGAAGCTAGAAAAAATTATCACCTCAGCCACCGATCCCTTTTTCGACACGCACTTTTTGCTTGCGGCCGAGAGCGCTCTAGCGTCACCAGCGAAGTTCTGTCCACGAACACCCCAGACCCTACCGCTTGAAAACCTCACGTTCATCACAGCTTTCCAGGCTATGGCGTAAGCAGGCCATACATTTAAACAATAACCTGAGAATACATTTAGCTGCCCCGTTGCGGACGCCTTGGGGCTTGCTTTCTTCACAGGCATCGAGAATTGTTGGAAGGCTTGTTCGGGCCTTCACCGCCCAACACCCCGGAGTCGCCTCTAACGCGGAGAGCCCGTCACTGCCGCTAGCCGTCGTCGCCTCCAGAGTCCCGCATCAACGACAGCATCCGCAAGGAGGAAGCTACTCCGAGTCGCTGCCTTCGCATGCTGGACTCGGAAAAAACCCCCACCGGCTTCCTCGCCCTGGACGCCTGCACCCCGGAGCGGGATCCTGGTCCACCGCCCCAGCAGCTGGATAACCTATAGACCCCGAAAGTTGGAGCCGCAGCTAGAGCTGTACCTGGACCCCGCCGAACACGAGAAACTCTAGCAGCTATGGAACGCAGCACGCCTGGTTACGGAGCCCAGCACCCGCCGGCGCCTGAAGGAAGTGGAGCTGCCCCAGCGACGCCCCACGGTAGCCGCCACCAGTCCGCTCACCGGCGCCCTCGGCTGAACGCCAAACTCCACGGCCGGCCCAGAACTTCTCTTCGCCAGGTGCTCTGCTGCATCCCGTCGAGCCGCCGGAATCAACGCCACCATCGCGCACCGCGCCGCTCCTGAGCAGGACCAGTCCCCTTCGACGCCGCGCTTCTGCCTATTTGTGTTTTTTTCTCTTGGGACAATTACCCTGTACTTGTTTAAATAAAAACAGCAATTAAAGACAACACAACGTATGACCCGGTGTGTTGCACCTCTGCTCTTCGTTAAGCACTCTCTGTGGCTGAGTTATTGGGTGAATGGTCCTAAGCACGCCATTCTTGATATTGGTCACGCCCTCGCACACACCAGGCCGAAGCACGCCATTCTTGATATTGGTCACGCCCTCGCACACACCAGGCCGAGGACGAGTCGAGTCAACGTAGTTATAATAATGTGTCACCTCCAAACTCGACAGTGGTTAGTTACAAAGTTCCGGCTTAAAAGGTCGTTGTCACCCAGGTAAAGACCAAGTTCGAGGGAGAAACGTAACTCCCAGAATTTCGTATAATAACGTTTTCCTTATTTTGCAACCCACAAATCCACCTGGGCCGCAACATTCCCACATCCCAAATGATCGTAAAAAATACAATCGAACAGTAGAAAGTCTCCAAACAGAGAATTTCACACAAATATTGATTTTAAGGTGTTTCAGATAATTATAACATTATCTCCATTTTGCAACCTGTTACGCGCTAAAAGCCTATTGAACTAATGTTAGTAGTTTACGTTATATATGGCCGTGTATCAAGTGGAAAAAACACAGTCGAAGCATATGAAAATTATTATCCGAGTTACTAGGGTTTTTAAAAAAGAAAAGAGGGTAGGAAAATAATAACAGATTTTGTTATCAATAATTGGTGACAGAATTTAACTGTCCATAAAAAGTTTTTCGTGGTAAACATGTGGTAAACTCGGGATTTCTTATTCTTTAGTGGTAGTATGTGGATACTAACGAAGCGTGCTTGAGGCAGATTTTGAGAGCGGGTACCACTTTTCAACGCACGGAGCTCCAGGTCATATTGACTGATATAGGAAACACGGAAAGCGTTACATAGTTTTTTGCCTGTTAAGTACAGGGTATGTATAGGTAGTTGTTTTTGCGTCTACCTGATTCTATTTTCGTAATTCGATATTATAGCAACAAGTCTTAGGTGAAGGAAATGCATTAGTTTGGGAATCTCTTCTTAAGAAGTTCGTTACGGAGATCTTATGATTGCTTGCGGTCAAATGACAACTGGCGTTTAGCGGCTATCAGGGTGACAGTTGGGGACCTCTTGAGCGGTGTTGCAGGTTGATTGGGGTCCTCAGGGGCTGGTTGTCGATGTCACAAGCGTAACAACTTACCAGATAAGTAAAGCAAAGATAATCTTGTAATATTTCGCATATTCTCAAAAATAAGAACAGTTTATAACCCCTTAGTAACCAAAACGAAAATTGTCAATAAATATATTTAAAGAATTGCTTCTATCATTCATACTTTAAAGTTTCAAGGGTTAAATTGTGTTTTCTTCTACCTATATCAGTGTGCTTGAGAGTAATTAAACTTGTTGACGCTCAAATAATTTGGGCATCTCATTAATAAAGGATACACGACGTCTTCACTGTAGCTAGAGACGGGCCTCAAGTACACTTTTATAGCGATCAATTTTTGAAACTTAAAATATAGAAAGCTGACCTAAAGGTAAGAGATAAGCTAACAAACCCCCAAATCCACCTGGGTGGCAAGATGCTTAAAAACCCACCGATTCATCCACATACTGCCCAAAACAAAATTCGACATTTTTTTCTGTTTCTCCCTGTTTATGCGAACATCCAATTTGCTACAAATTCACCTCAACTTTACAGCCCTGTAGCTTCGCCCTCGTACAGCGCAGACCACAAAAACGGCCAGTAGGATGAGCGTTGTGTTACGTGCTAAAATCCTATTTTTACTAATGTTAGTAGTTTACGTTATAGTCGTGAATAAACGATCAAGTGGGTAAACCGCAGATAAACTTATGAAAATCAATATCCGAGTTGCAAGGGTTTTTAAAAAAGAAAATAGGGTAGAAAAATAACAGATTTTGTTATCAAAAACTGGTGATAGAATTTAACTGTGCATAAAAGGTTTTTCGCGGTAACAATGTCGTAAACTTCGGTGATAGTATGTGGATACTAACCGAGCGTGCTTGAGACAGATTTTGTGAGCGGGTACCACTTTTCAACGGACGGAGCTCCAGGTCATATTGACAATTTAGGAACCACGAAAAACGTTGTATAGTTTTTTGCCTGTTAAGTACAAGGTATGTATAGTTGTTTTTGCGTCTACCTGATTCTATTTTCGTAATTCGATATTACAGCAACAAGTATTAGACGAAAGAAATGCAGTAGTTTTGAATCTCTTCTTAAGAAGTTCATTACGGAGATCTTGTGATTGCTTGCCGTCAGATGACAACTGGCGTTTAGCGGCTGTTAGAGTGACAGTTGGGGAGAACGGATCGTTTTTTGGGGGGGTGTTGATTGAGCTCCTCAGGGGCTGCTCGTCGATGCCACAAGCATAATAACTTACCAGATAAGTAAATTAAAGATAATCTTGTGATATTTCGCATATTCGCAAAAATACGAACAGTTTAGAACCCCTTAGTAATATTGACGTAAGCTTAAGTGGGGTACCCCGTGTGATACTATTGCTTAGATAGATAATTGTCCCCATCAATACAAATAGACTAGACTACTAACCAAAACGAATATTGTCAATAAATCTATATAAAGAATTGCTTCTTTCATTTAAACTTTGAAGGTTCAATGATTGTATTTTGCAAAATATATAGTGAAGTTTATAAGTTTTCTTCTACCTATATCAGAGTACTTGAGAGTAATAAACTTGTTGGCGCCCAAATAATTTGAACATCTCGTTAATAAAAAATACACGATGTCTTCACTGTAGCTAGAGACAGGCCTCCAGCACACTTTTATAGCGATCAATTTTTGAATGTTAAAATATAGAAAGCTGACCTAAAGGTAAAAGAAAAACTAACAGTTGGTTTATCCTCTTTCCAACTAGCCCCAAATTACATTTGGATCTTTCAAGAAGTATGCGATGTAACAGCACCGAACGCTTTCGTGTCCAAAAAATAGTTTTAACCCCCGTATTTTCGCCCTCTCGATTCTTACATTTCCACAACCTTTCCAGACATTCCGCCCTCGACGAGATCTTCAAAATGACACCAACAACATTTACATACAGTACGTATAACTTGTAAAAATTTGCGAAAACTGTGCTTTCCAAGCGTCACATAAATCGCTACTGGAGCCCCGTATTACCGCCACACTTCCAATTCGTTAAATATTTCCAATGTTAAAAGTAACGAACAAAATGTTTGATTCTATTGAATAAAGAAATTTAATAAACACATTAAAAAGCGCGGGGTTCCATATTGCAATGGCTTATGAGATATTGTTGTGATATGATTGATAAATAAATTCAATCAAAAGTCCACCACACAAATTATTTTTAATTTTGAAAAAAATCAAACCTCGACTGATTAATTTCTGGGTTCGCCGATTTATAATATTCGCTATAGTAGTTTGCCCTATATTGATAATGCATCCATCTGTTAATAATAAACTGTTAGCTCAGATAAAGTACACATGAAACTCAAAATCTCAGGTCTTGGGTTCTTAATTTCAATCGAATTTTAAAAACTGGCTCGGACGCCACTGCAAAAGTGATTTGAAATTCAATTCGAACCGTACTGCGCCGGTGCAGATAAACTGACCCACATAATTAAACTTACGCTGTCCGCCTGTGTTTTGAAATGAATTGTTAAAAGGTTTTAATGAGCAATTTGATCAGGTAAGTTTTTAATTTCGCGCCTTCAATCGGCGTCACTAAGCTCTTTTGTTTTCCAGGCTAAACCCGCGATTAACTTGTTCCAATAGAACGCTTCCATGCAATTGTTATTCTTAACCTCAAAATTTGGACTTAAAATGGAAATCCTGAAGACGTAGTTGCTCATGGACAGGAACAATAGCTGGATTTCGGTTCCGCAGCCTGTGTTTTAGGTAAGGTATCACTTTCCCTGCTTTTTGCGGCGATTAATTTTGGCAAATGCACTAACCTTACTTTCTTTCGGATGCTGCTTCGGAGACCTCTTCTATGGTGCTTGCGCTGTTTGTTGAGCCCCCTGGATGCTGAGACGGATGTGTGGAGTCTTGTAGACCTCGGCCGGACCTGCTGGTACCCTATATCAGCCTCTGGAAAGCCGCAAAACACTTGCTCGGCATGCTGGGACGACTGCCGTTGGAATCAGAGGAGGTGGCCGACGAAAATTAATTTTATATCGTAGAAATCGTCACCTTTACTCTCACTGATGCAGCACAAATTTCTCTACACACTGGTGATATTTTAAACTCAATATTTTTATGTTTACTATGAGAAAACTTAATAAATTAGTAGGGCAAAAACTGCCATGTCAAGAATAATTTTATTTCAATTGTTTGTCACCAAGCTTCCTATAAACAATAAAGCATCTAAATTCGAATTGACAGGATATAAACTGGGTACAAATTAACAACTTCTAACAATAAATTCAAATGTTACAATACATTTTGTGAAATTTCTAACAACTAAAATAAATGTTTTCCAAATTCTTCTTTTTTTTAAGTATTTAACCAGATCAGCAGCGTAGTGCTATACATGGTTCTGTTAACTTGTTTACATTTAACACTATTTGGCGCTTGGGGATTGCCTGTCGGCTTACCCATTCACTATTTACTTTCATTGTTACATTAATTTTGTTTTGTTACTACACTACACTTCATTATCACTACTGTCGTCGGTTGAAAGAAGATCTTGCGTCATTTTACGTTGCAGGCGTTGATGTATGTGTTTCATTCCTAGTGTGTAATGAGCTGCTCCTGCACAATTGTTTATTTTTAAAGAAGGTTGCTGCTGATTTTTTTATGAATTCTTCGATGGTTGGAATATTTAGTTCAGCATGTAGTTGGCAGTTTCTTATATACCATGGAGAATTTGTGGCTATTCGAAGAATCTTATTTTGTAGGGTTTGTATTTTATGGATGTGGGTCGGTGAAGCTGATCCCCATCCACAGCATGCATACATCGCCACTGGTCTAATTATTGCAAAAATGTGGAACGCTTCACGATTTTGCGTGTCATCCTTGCGCAGGGGCCATGCTAATCTTCTCTGTATCGTTCCAATTTTAGTATATGTACCGCCGAAGCGAGTACAAATTCTTCTTTAAAAACGTCTCTTAGCGCCACTCACTTCGTTTTATTATAATTGTCTTGTCGCGCACGTCACTCTATTGATTAACTATTTACTAAGGTACTATATTTATACGAGCAAGCTTATCCGCCATTTTGAGTTACTGAAAGTGGCGGCAAATTCAAATTCTAGTTACTTTCCAAATAGCATACGGTAAGTCGGAAAAACAACGATCATGTCATTTAATTTAATTCGTCTTGAAAAAGATTGGTTTTTAAACAAATAAAAAAAAAGCAGAAAAAATCGAAACGAAAACACTGTTAACTAACACGCACGTGGTTCAAATTAGAGAACTTTAATAGTACCTTAGTTCAAACAACAGTGACGAGTGACAGAACTCAATAGAACTGACAGATACAGTTGACAGCACAGAAAAACACCTACACACTGTATAGATTTAAATAACCACACTTGGATGAAGACTGTAATTATAATTAGCATCGGAATGGAATGCACCAAGATTTAAATCAGCATGCATTGTTCGTCTGGATCGAGCAGTACGTACTCCAACGGTTTCTAGTCTTGTTTGGTTGACAGACGACAGAACGCACGGTTACCGGTCAGCGCAGCCAACGGCTTGGCGCTAAAATCCCTGTGACACAAAATCTAGTGGGATAAGTTTGCCTGGTTAATAAAGCACTCTACTATTTACACTAACTTTTTTGTTCATTTCCTGTTAATGTGTGATTTTCTTCATTAATTAAATAATGTGTCCTTTTCCCCAACTTTTATATTAATCTTGGTTGCATGTTCTTTTTAGAATTTTCTTCTGGATTGTGCTCTATTGCACCATGATCCATTCATTTATCCTCTTCTCTTACCTTATTTAAAAAAAGCACATAACACACGTCTTTATGTAATTATTATTTTAATAGCTAACGCTTCATTTTAAGCTGTGCATATTTTGAACTATTGTGCCAGTTTTAACAAATTTTTAGGTTCTGTTTCTACATTGCCCAAACCTTTTATATTATGTTTTAAAATTATTTTACTGACTCCAATACATGAAAGTTGAGCTTCAATATTTTTCTATTAATTCAATTACTTTCAATGTTAATGGCTAAGTTTCGCCATTGTGGTTATGATTTGATAAATTATACGGAATTTCTCAGTTGTATGCATTACCTCAACTCTGTGCTTTCGTGACATTATTTTTAATTTCTTTGCATTGCTACCAGAGCTGAGTAGAGGGCTAAATACCACTGCAATATATCGTTCCTGTAATATTTTGTAAATATACTGCTCAACAAATGAACTGGACCGCCCATAAAAATTGTATTTGTTACATTATGCAGCAAAATATATAAGTACATAAACGTTTTTGTTTTATAGTATGCTTATATTGTCAAATATCAACTGAAGCATTAACAAAATCATATTAATTAAATTAAAAAATAATAGAATTACAAAAAAAACTACATTTAACAAAATTAAGAGGAAGAACAAAAAAGGGAATTATAGTTTTTTGAGTCTCCTCGGAACGTTTAAAAATGTTTGGCAACGGCAATGTGATATCAGCATTTGGTCAAAATTCAAAATTTTCAAATGATATCTTATTAATGGACATAGTTTTATTTAAAGTAAATTATTAAAAGAAATGCTTTTTATAGTGACACAATCCTGACAGGTTACCAAAAATGTCATGACTGTCCTGTTTGAAAATATTTTTAAAAATTGTACCAATATATATGCAAATGGTCCAAGTTTATTTGTTGAGCAGTATAAATATTCACGGCCAACTAAATCTATAAGAACCATATATTTAGAGAACTATAATGCTAGCGGCTTGAGTTGGGGGGTTGCGAAGGAAGTGAGACAGACAACCAACTCTTCAATGTATATGATGAGCTGTGCGCAAGCGCGTCGGCGTCGTCCGCGCGGTGGGGAAGCAATCAAGTTTAAAATTCGCTTCTCAGGCATGCGCACTAGACGCTTTATACTCAGAGTGAGACTATGTCGGTGCCGTAATGTTTTCGGCCGTTTCCTGGCCCTATTAGCAATATATAGTCTATTCACTAAATATAAAAACACAATGTGGCCTTTGAATTCTAAAATTTCATGAGTGTATTTCCAAAATTCATCTTTTGTCTAGGAATGTACTTACAAAAAGTTACTAAAACAAATAGGTTATAAGAATGTGACATTTAATTAGCATCTGTCATAACTACTTCTATGAATGTTAAACAAATACTGTGTTAAATACTACTAATGTATTTTTATTACATTTCATAAAAGTTCTGGAAAGAATTTCTAGAATAATATGTACTTCGACACTGAAATAATGAGATTTATTAATTGTCATTTTTAAATTCAAAGTTGCCTTTATGCAGGTGTGGAAACCTTTGCAAAACAAAATACAGAATCCCTAGCATAAAAAATTTACGTATATGCCAACTTCAAAAAAAATAAATGTTTTTGTGTTTACTGAATGGCCTATATGTACAGAGAGATCAATAAAAAAAACCAATTAGAGCAGGCTGTGGTATGTGTTATACGTTTGGCAGTACTGAAGTGTATTGTCAGTCTATGTCAGATTCGAGATTAGTAGGTTAGTTTTTGTTTGTTGTTTGACACAGACTGACAATACACTTCAGTACTGCCAAACGTATAACACATATCACAGCCTGCCCTAATTGGTTTTTTATTGATCTCTCGTTATAATACATACAGTGAATTTATTTTAATAATTAACATAGGAGTTTCGTCTCTATGCCAGCGTTTAATCATACAGGGCGCTTCCATAGTTACCAATGATATCAATAGATTACAGCGTTTATTTTACGAGTTAACATACGAATTTGAATTAGGTACTTGCTAATGAGAAACTTGAATTTTGTTACCGGAATGTAGGTATGCAACTAAAAACTAGATATGTAGGAACAGCTTGAGTGTTGTATCTTTTCTTTAGTGGTATACATTAGGATAACTTTTAAATGCATTTTTGACAAGTAATAATTCCTATGACCTACTGAATTGTTTGACAAAAGTCACAGCCTGGACACGAGTTTTCTGTTGAAGTCAAAAAGTTGTTTTTAAAGGTTAACTCGTAAAATACACGCTCTAATCTATTGATCCCATTTGTAACTATGGAAATGACCTGTATGGTGGCATAGAAACTAAACTGCTATGTTAACTATTAAAATAAATTCCCTGGTATATGATAAGAACAAAAATAGGGACTAAGTTGGTCTTGTAAATATTTCTACAGGTGCGCTATCTTCCGGGGGATATTTGAATGTTATAATTTGGCAACCCTGTGATGTAGTTGCCATAGATAAGAAAAGAAAGTTGCCTAAGTTTTGACGTTTAGCAAAAATGCTATGCAGAGTCACAGAAAGCCAAAGCTGAGATAGCAACAAATTTTGATTTGCTAAAGTAGTGTAAGTTGAACAATAAAAATGACGGAAACGGTGTCGGTGTCTGTTTCTGGAGCAGCGTTTTCGCTGTTGTATTTTGAGAACATTAAAAGCGAATACAATCAGGTGAATGGCAGTTTAACATAACCTTAAAATTCCTGTCTAAATAATGAAATTGTTTTAGGAGGGGTTCCTTCTAGGTGATATTATTTGTAAGGAAACTAATAAGCTTACTGATGCCGATCACCGGGTGATTAACAAGGAGCGGATAATAAAAGTGAAGTCCATTATACCCTGCCCACAACAGTTTTACTTCTATAACGCATCTGGCAAGATCGACGTGGAGAAGTTAAAGACTATCGTGGGCGACCAGGAATCGAAAGTTATTGGTTGGTACATCTACAAGCGCAAGCGGTTCTCTGGAGCACGATTCACGTTCCGTGAGAAGTTGGTTCACAAACAGTTGGCCGAAATTTTCAGGCCGCCAGTGCCGTTCTTTACCTGTTGCATGCTTACGTCCGAGAATTCCAATATTAAGTCGACACATTCGTTGTGTCAAACATTCATAAGGTACTCGATGTCGGTATATGAAAGTTTGCCTATACACGTAGTTAATTTGAGCGACCCAAATTTTACATTCAAGTCTGCAGAACCCGTATCGGATACTGTAAGTAAAGTAACAAAAGCTCTAAGGAATAAGGGCGATTCGGAGGCGCATTTGGATATACAAAACGTGCAAGATGGTTTGCAGTACCACATGAAAAATTTGGTGGAAGAAGCGGTCGATAAAGAACGACAACTGTTCATTCTCGAGCAAAAAGTCAAACAGCTTCAGTATAATTTAAAATTAAGCCGGGAATATGGTACGCAAAAAAACGAAGTCGACGATTCGTCAGAAAAGGAAATTACGGAAAATGGAAACGACACCAGCTGCTCACAGAATTCACAAGACAGTGCTGCAAACAGCTCCCCAGAGTTTTCTACGAAAAGAAGAGGTCGTTCACGTAAAAATGGAACTCCTGTACAAAGTAGTGTAAATAAGAGTCCCGGAAAAATTTGTGATGCTGTTGACGATCATCTGAAAGAAAATGAAGCTATGGGGCAACCTATGAAGACTCGTTCAAAAGCTACTTTTAGTTATTCCGAAATAGCTCAAAAAAGTAAAAATTAAATATAATTAAGGAGTTTAGCTTGAAATACATTAACAGTTACCATTATCACTAGTGAAAGTTAGCTTTGCTTTTCAATTATGAACTGATTTGGTAAATAGAATGAGAAGTATGTGTATATTTCCATAAGTATATGAAAAATTGGAGGATTCTATTTCCGACTTTAATATAATATTGCGTTAACTACGAGTCCTCGACACTAATTGTTATACGGGGAATCAACTAAGAGAGAGAGAGGGAGGTAACTACAAGTATCACTGAATATCTAAATTACTTTTGGTAAAACTAATATACTACATTGATTTAACAGTTACTAATTTTACAGTAATTAGTAAATGTTGAAAGTCTTGAGTACCTATACAAAAACGTAAAAAATTGGAAGTGTTTGTGATGACCCATTTACAAGCAATAAATAAAATTATTTTAATCATTAAAATATTCTTCGGTATTCAATCACATATTTCCACTGAATGCTCTTCTGCACATATATTTGAACTTTGAGAGTAGATTATCATGCACTTCATGGTCAAGAGGGTAACAAATTAAATTGAAAAATGATTTCATCCAAGAATCTGAAAATGTTTAATTACGACTTATGAAGTTTTTCTTACAATATTTTACTAGCACAAAGGTCAAAACAGATCAAGAGAAAAAAAATCAAGAATTTTTGGTCCATTAGTCATCTTTTACAACAATGCTGCGACTATATATTTCTGAATTAATATTACAATTTTCGATTAAAGTTCTATGAAGGCTGTTTCTTCACGTAACCCTGATTAGCCTCTGCATTAGACATCAACAATATTGCTGTCTTTTACAATTGTACTATCGCTGATGACAGTTTTTAGTTACATGTTGTTTCATTATCACGTAGCATTTGAAAGTAGTTCTAGTACATATGTATTTTCAAGAGAACTTTTAGCTAAAAATGTGGCAGGTTCCTAAGTTTGTAACTGGAATTCAGAAGCACTGGTCATCTTTATTCTGTAAGCTGTAAAAGTTAAAACTTATTAGGGTATATAAGTGCAGTTCGGCAAATTTTTCTATTTTATGCACTGAGTAATGCAAATCCAGTTGGACTAAGTGCCAAATATCTAGTTTTAGTAATGAATAGGTGTAAGTGTCATATATTTTAACCTATATATTCTTATACGTAGTGATGTAAAAAAACGCGTTTTTTTTAAATCGAATAAAAAACCTAGAAAAAAAACAGAAAAAAACGGTTTTTTTTGTTTTTTTTTGTTTTTTATTCATTTTTGTAATTGGCGGCATGTTTTGGTAGCTACCCACCCCTATTGGAAGTTGCTTTAGCTGGACCCAGCTCTGAAACTGTCGACCTGATTGACGAATCAAGTTACGTTAGCGATTCATCAGACAGTGACATGGGCGACGTAAACTGCATGGATACTGACTCCGAATCAGTTGAGGAGTCAGCCATGTCTGTTAGAGAGTAATTTCTGCATTATTATAATTTCTACAGGGCGTTAGGGAAGTCGACGGAAAAATTTCTAGGGGTGAATCCTTGTCCCAAAATATGATGATTTAACTCAACTTACCTATATACAAAGTTGCTTAGTTTAGCCGCTAGAGGGCTTTAAAAATTATTAATAATAATAACGGTGAGGCACTAACACCCCATGAAGGAGCTTGGCCTGCAAGGCGGAAGGTCAGAGCTTCCATATTCTCGCTCTCACACCCGGCTGTCGCGTGTCAAATTCATGACACGTGGTGATGTGGTGAGCATCGCGCATTAGACAACCGCATTATTACCCATTATTCCTCCGAACTCAGGTCCCCAATTATTTAAAGCGACTAGCTTTTTTAAATGTTTTAACCCCCTGTATAATCACTACCAATTTTTTTTCTGGACAGTTACTTTAATTTAGAAGCTATTCACTCTCTTAAAACATTTTAGTTGGGTAAACGGTTTAGACACAAAAAAATATTTTCTAAATCTCTACAAAAGCCTAGTGCTAAGTTAAAATTACTGATTCAGCCTTGTAGGGATTTGGAAAATATTTTTTGTGACTCAACCGTTTACCCAACTAAATTTTTTTAAGACAGGAAATAGCTTATAAAACAAAGTAGCTATCCATAAAAAAACATTAGATGGATAATTAATTGTGACAAACTTTTTAAACACCCTGTAATTTTTGAAATTAGGGTTTATGCCACAAAATGCTTAAGTTTACTGCTGAAAACGCATGGCCAAAAAATGAATAAAATCCATCAAAGATTTTTCGACTTATTTGAAAAAATTAAAAAAAGCTAATCATCTTTAAAGACCTCTAGCGGCTAAACTAAGCAACTTTGTATATAGGTAAGTTGAGTTAAATCATCATATTTTGGGCCAAGGATTCACC
This sequence comes from Agriotes lineatus, assembly GCA_940337035.1. NCBI lineage: Eukaryota > Metazoa > Arthropoda > Insecta > Coleoptera > Elateridae > Agriotes > Agriotes lineatus. The sequence goes on from OW679194.1 coordinate 248,927,573, forward strand.
CCTAGAAATTTTTCAGTCGACTTCCCTAACACCCTGTATATCCACTTTGGCTGTTTCTATTTTTCTTTAGAAATATTTGCTTTTTTTTGGTTATTATAAATTCTATAATTCACTTTACCTACGAAATGTATTATTTTTATTTAAAAATATCTGTTTTTTGTTTTTCCAAACAAATTACTTGTTGTTATTCACTACACTTTAATTCTGAAAAAAAAACGCATTTAAATAAAAAACCAGACCGCTTGGTTTTTTTTACAAAAAAAACAGGTTTTTTTTAAAAAAAACGAACGGTTTTTTTTTAGGTTGCATCACTACTTATACGGCTGCAGTTTAGTTAGTAACTGACTCTACATGTTGTATTCCATTTTAAGCATGACTCAATACAGGTAAAGATGCTGTTTCCTAAACTTACGTTCTACTTACCTCGGAATAGTTTTATGTAAGAGAACTAACTATATACTCTTTAATGAAACTTTCTAATATTAATTGTAGCTGTACCCCATATTTCTAATGTATTTCAAGCTCGCAACTAATGGCAATGTGCCTTGAAATGAGTTTTAAGCGAAGATGTATTTTTGATGTTACGACATATTGTACTTGATGTGCTTTTAATTAAGTTCATTTCTGCATACTTCATATGCGCTTCAATTCTGCTAACAAATGTATTATCACAATGTACTATTTGTTCATTTGCAGAGCACTGTTGAGTTTTGTAACAATTTTTAGTGTATGATTTCCGATTGTTTTTCTATTAGCACTTATTTATTTCGCTTCTAGTGTCAAGTTTTTATACGAATTATGTTACCAAGTTATAATATTGACATAATACTGTTTATTTAATAAATATTTGAAGTACAAATTACAGTTAGTTCTTTATTTATCTAGAATTATAAAATGTTTTTACAAATATCATGGCTTGTATCTATGCTTGCTCCCTGGGCAGGTATGGTTGGCACTTAAAATCAGAAATGGCAATGGGAATATCTTAAAACTATAAAAACCAAGTGTATATAGGGTGTCCAAGGGAAGAATGCACAGCTTGGTGATCTTTAAACGGTAAAATATGGTTCAGTTAAATAAGAGAAAATATAAGGCATCTTGAGAACTATTCCGGTGCATAATCGAGTTTCTCAAAATTATGCTTGGTTTATGGTAACACAGTCAATTTTCCTGTTTTCACTATTGGGACAAGAATAATTTAAATGTGGTTCTTTGGATTTGTTTTTATAATTTCCGAGATATTGGTAGGTACCTTCTTGAGGGCTGTGATGTGGCTGAAAAAAATTATTTTTATCTTTTCACTACAGTTACTTTCCCAAATCGGAGTTATGTACAAAAAAGCAAACAATAACTTGAATTTGCATCTCTACAATTTCAACTGTAAAAAATTAAATTTGAGATTGATTGTTGAGGGAGACAGCTCTTAGGTATATGCTACATATTTTCTCTAATTCAACAAATTTGTATCTATCACCATTAAAAGATCCCCATGTTGTACATTCCTCTCTCTTTTAAACTCCCTGTCTTTGTTTTGGAATGCAAGCGCTACTATTGTCCGGGCAAACAAGAGAAGAGCTTAGAAGAAAGAGAGAAGTGGGCGGATTCATGTTATACGTTTGGCAGTACTGAAGCATATTGTTGGTGACACTGTCACTCTTATGTCAAATTGAGGTTAACAGATTAAGGGCCGGTTGCAGAAAGCAATGTTAAGTCTGGTGTTAGCTAACATCGCGTCAAAGTGAACAAAATCGCATCAAATATTGTTTACTAATGTATTAGTTACCATAAGCATTTGAGAATTGATTCGTTTTTGTTCACTTTGACGCGATGTTAGCTAACACCAGACTTAACATTGCTTTCTGCAACCGGCCCTAAGTTTTGTTTGTTATTTGACACAGACTGACGCACAACCTGACCTGCAACAATACACTATAGTATTGCCAAACGTATAACATATCTGCCTGCATTCTTCTTTCCCCTAAGCTTTTCACTCATCGTGTGGATGTCTCAAATTTATTATTAATAAATTATATTTGCTGGTTTTGTTTTCAAGCTAAAGTAGAAAGAATTCAATCATCTAAAATGCAATTCTTTGTATAGTACAGAGCATTATGGAAGTAGACGCAATAATTTTAACCCGCAATAAAGCTCAACCAACTGAACAACTTTTCATTTATCACAGTGTGTTGTGCTATTAGATTAAAATAGTATTCCATAGGAAAGTATGCATTTTTTGAGTAAAACTATTCTGAATTTTACCCGATTTTTGAGGGTGGTTCTGAAAAAATTATATAAGAAAAAGTTGTTCAGTTCCATGAGATCTCTATGTGGTTACATTTATTATGTGGACTGCCACAACACCCTGTATAGTATAGGGTCCAGCAGCGGTAACAGGGTGAAAGATATTTCTAAAACTACAAGTTACATAAAATTTGCTTATATAAAGGTTGTAGGTACAAAGTTGATGCACATTAGTAAAATATTTTTGATTATACAGGGTGGCTCAAAAAAGTGTGCCAAACCAAATATACGTTTGCTTTTTAAATAGAATGCCCTATCTTTATGTAGCTTAAAAGTTCCGAGTGAAAACGTTAACTGTATTGAAGATATTAACGATTTTATGCAAGAAATCGATAAATTTCAGGTGATTGCCGTCACGGAGAATGATTGAATGAAGAAAAATGTTTTTGCGAATTATCTTTCCAGTGTGAAATAGTGGCTCTGGGGCGTCGACGTATTGATCCTATACAAAGTGCTCAAAATTTGCAAATTTAATTTAAAGTTTTGAAAAATGGGACCCCTATTAATTTTTTTGTATTTTTGAAAAGCTCTTAATTAGTTTTCTTCTGACATCTTACTTCATATCCTTAAATTCAACCGTTTTTAAGATTTTCGAACATAAAAACGATTTTAGACCCTTAAAACGCTTCTTTAAAGGGATAACAAACAACTGTCCCCATCGTTACTGGGCCTTGCAGACTGCCCATTTGTTAATTATATGCTTGGGGTCAATGCATAATTTAATGCTGGTTAATATTCTAAAAAGAAATTTTTCATACTGAAAAATTGGCTTTCGTTTTCTGCGTGCTATGTTTATTTGGAACGATTTTTAAATTCTGCAAAAACTTTCCTAAGGCAACTTCTTATGCTTATATTTATAGCATACTAAAAAATGGTTTCGATATCGATGAATGATTATAATAATGATCTGAAAGGTAGTAGTTTTGTTATATTGGAAATCATAAACTCATTTTGACGATTTAAAAAAGTCGGTGATTATTGCACGCAACGTGAAAATTGTGAAAGTCAGTTGCAGCAATTCTACTTTCTTTTCTTATTATACAAATAACTATTATACTTGGCAAGTTTTTTTAGTGCTGAAAGAAAGATAATTAATTTTATAATTTGATACTAAAAATGTTTGTGACAATGGCGACAAAAATGTACTCCGTGAAAAGTCAAGAAAGCACTATGGGCTTAGTCCATGACAGCTTTCGAGAATGCAGTGCATTCCACAGAGGATATGTGACTAACATACTTTTCGGATAAATCAACGAAAGTTAAGCCTTTATGCTGTGATCGGAATATTCAATGGTAAGTGCTTCACTCTCTGTGAAATTCGATTTGGACATTAAAAATATTCAAAATTAGTTGCATTTCTAAAACTTAACTCTGTTGTGTTCTGAAAATTCAACAGATTTCTCAGTCACCGGATCTTCAATATTTGATTTAAAAGGTACTTTTAATCGAATAGCGTGTTTCTATTCACTAATATTTCAATACGTATTATAGGTCACTGCTATTTTTGTTATTGTTGGTGCATGTAGGACAGATGAACTTCAAAAAATGATTACCGACGATAGTAAATAAGTAAGTAATTTTATTTCCCTTTAACAAATAATACAATGTATTCGGGAAAGAATGTACAGTGCCTTGTGATAAATACGAGTAAATTTAAATTAAAATTAAAAGGGTACAATTTTGTATAATCAAAGTGAATTCACTATCAGTTATCAGGTAGATTGACAGTCGTAGAATTCTTGTAACTTATAAAAACTGTGTTTCATCAACCATTGTTTTAATCACGATTTAAATTTATTGAACGTTTCTAAATCTTTTAATTCTTCCGGTAATGCATTATAAATTTTTATTCCTATGTATAAAGGACTGTTCACTGTTGATGTTTTTGTAGCCTGAGGAAGTCTGAAATCATTTTTCCGAGTATTGTAGCTGTGTACGTGAGATGAATTAGTTACAGTAAAAATATTTAGTTTGAGGAAAAATGGTCTACAAGAGTCGTATATTTTTAATTTACACATAGTTTTCATTGCACGTTTTTGTATTTGAAATATAATTCGCCTATCTTTCGAATTACCCCAAAATTCTATGCCGTAAGCTAACAAGCTTTCAAAATATGAATAATACACAATTGTGGTAAATTTTTAATCTTTTCCTGATAACTGAGAGTGCATGCAAGGCTGAAGCCAACCTTCCGCTTAGATGTGACACGTGTGGGGCCCATGATAGTTTCTTGTATATAATCAAACCCAAAAATTTTACACTCAGCTGCTTCAATTATGCCGTTATTTGGATTTAAAATATTTTTTTCATTACTTCTTGGAGAAGTGAAAGTTATATTAGCAGTCTTTTGACAGTGTAATATTAATTTATTATCTGTGAACCGTTCACAAATTTGATCTACAATATTGGATATATTTTCAAGCATATCATTTTTATTATCTTTTTCAATTAACAATTTTGTATCATCAGCAAATAAAGTAAATGAGGAGTCCAAAAATTTAAAGGTAAATCATTAATGTAGATGATAAATAACAATGGCCCCAATATACTGCCTTGAGGCACTCCACATTTAACAAGTTTCAAGTCCGAATAAAATGATTGAATTTATTCCTGTATCGCATTTCGACCATTTGTTTTCTATTATTTAAATAAGATTTGAACCATTCATAAGCATCACCTCTTATACCATAAAAGTCAAGTTTTTCTAACACCAAATCGTGATTTATACAGTCAAATGCTTTGGATACATCACAAAAAATTCCGATTATATACCTAACTGTTATCTTCCAATGCATCAGTTACTTGTTCAATAAAAGAAAAAATTGCTTGAATTGTATTTCGATTTTTTCTAAAACCAAATTGAAGGCTATTTAAAATTTGTTTTGAATCTAAATACTGTTGTAATCTGTTATACATATTGAAGAAATTGTGTGTAGAAATACTAATTGCAAAAATACCACGTTCTAAAACGAAAAGAAATTTTGTTATTAAAAGTCAAGTGGAAGATATTTACCGTAAATATGGTCATCTCCGACTGATTGAAACTTTTTTGTCCACTATGAAAACAGAAAATGTTCAGTCAACCCATCGGTGTCAATACTTTTGCAAAAATTCCCTGTGAAATTGCAACTTATTTGTATTTAGAGAATCCAAAGCTGTATAGTGGATGTTGCTTTAGAAGATCATCTGCACCGCTCCTGGTTGATGATGGAGCAGATGTATTAGATCTTAAGAGATATGGTTGTTTGAAATCGGCGACAGTTGCAAAACGTAAGTTGTAAAAGAGTCCTTGGTGAATAAAATACCACTTGGCATGTATAAATATTAATAACTGTCACAATTGAACAGTGGATTTAAAAAATTATTGCTAAAATAAAAATGAGTAGTTTAGATGTTTAATAAATTGCTGGCGTGTATTAAAGTGGTAGTTCTTGCCCATAAAATGATGCACTGTACTTTATTGCACTATAGTACACATTTAAAATAGTAATTTACGATACAAGTGCGTAAAGCTAGTTTGTAGTCACAAGTGGGGCAGAGTTAAAATGCGAATGAGCAAGCGTTTTAAGCCCCGTGGGTAACTAAAGATACTTTATGCATGTGTATCGTACAATATTTTATCAGCGATAGAATCTAGAAAACACGGTAAATATAAAGAATATTTTAAATGTAAATTAGGATTACTAGCAACAGGAAATTCTTCTCATAACTGTGTGGTCTACTAATGGCAACATCGACTGCAACATTAATGCAAAATGTTTTTTAGTCTTCAGTTTGATAATGTTGGCGTTGATTTTTAAATCGATCAAATCTGCTCATTGTGGAGATTAAATGCAAGCTAGGTGGTAAAATTATACTTGGTCGTTCATATAAAATTAAATAGGAAACCACATTTTCCAATGATTTCCTCCAATAGAACGTTAGAGAAATCTACATAATGATCACGAATATTATATTTTTTAGGCATAAAAAATTGCCGTAAGAAAATTTTTCCACAAAATTGATTTTTTTCCAAATTTAATAGACAGCATAAACAAAAACTGAAAATGATTATACAGATTCTCTGCAATCCGTTTTAAACATAGGAAATTAATGAGTGCGACAAGGAAGACATAAACAAAATGAGTAGCAGAACAAAGATAGAATGTAATCATGACTAGGTAAATTTTTAAACTAGAATTAACTCAATGAAACAAACAAATCAGACGCGTGCTGGCCCGCCGGGCTACCGGGCATTTCCCGGTAGGCCCTGAGTTGTGGGGCCCTGGGACTATTCTTACAATAGTCTGTTTAAAAATATAAAGTATCAAAATGCAGATCACTTTCGTTTGACCACATTAATAATGTCGTGATGGACCAGATTATAGTCAGTTTAGAGACCAGATTTGCGGATCATGGATTATTTTATGCTGATTTAGAATGCTTCGATCTTCCTACATTTCCTGAAATTACTGAAAGTATGCTGATAAACTCCTTCAACAGAACTTGTGAACTTATTCCAATTCTCTAAAAAAAAAATCAAGGAAAAGTTAATGATGTTTGTCAAATTGTGGCATCAGTTACCAAAATGAAATTTGAGGCAGCTAAAGACTATGATCAAGATGAACCAGGACAAGAGTGTGAAGAAAGTCTTGACACTGACATTAAAGATGAAATTCCTTCGGCAAATCCAGTCCCCACTCATAGCTATCATAGTAGACGCTGTTTTCGCAATCTGAAGTGCATTAGTTGTGTATCGTAAGTATTTGTGGTTTTATAAAAGTATGATTTATATTCTACTATATTCAATGTGTAGGGTAGACTCAGATGCCACATTCGCCCAGTTCCCAAAATGAATTTGGCCAATACTGCAACTGAGAAAATTAAATCGGCAATTGAGTGAATTTAGCTTTTACACAATTGAGCGAATTCAGAATATGAGTCTAATCTATACAATTTTGTTCTCACAAACCTACCTAAGCAAATATCTTGTGAAAGTTAATTTTCTACACTAAAGTTATTAACAACTCGTTTATGCAGCTGTAAGAACATGTTAGTAGCTCTGCACTGCTTGTCAAGATCCACCAAGCCACTCAAATGCCAAATCTCTTTCTGTTACAGTATACTCGTAGACGTCAAATTATAAACTCGATTTTAGCAGTTGAACATAAAGCTTTGTATACAACTAATACATAATTTGACTTTATTTCATTTTAGAATCATAATCGTGTTTATTGGCCCTCAATAGCGGGCGTAATATAGCTGTTATGGCCTATAAAGTTGCTAAGCAGTATAACAACCGCCAACAATATAGTATAGCAACACCAACAGCCTGTATAAAGACCATAGTACATCAAAAATTCACAGCGTCAGCACAATGATGGCATAGTAGTCTGTAACCAAAATACTGAATCCTTCAATTTTGTCCATTTTGAGAACCAAAATAAAATAAAATGTATGTGCCACTTGCATAATCACGATTATTTATAGCCATCGAGAAATTTAAAGCTCTCCGCTTCGCATCACGCTTTGAACATTTCCTTGACTATAATTAATCTATTCTTTATGCCCTTAATACATTAATAACTGTTATTGACGTCGCTCACAAAATTAGCTCAGCCATAAAATAGCCTCGTCAAATTATATTCTTGCTATATAGATAGATAGCTATTATCCAACACCTTCTCAAACTAAGCATATTACTACAAACTACAGTTACTTCAAATAAAGAAAGTTCATCATTAGTCACTAGTGCGAGAAAAATAGAAAAGTCGCGGAGTCAAAGACTTGTTAATTTTTAAATTCTATTAATAGCATATCAAATGCCGTGCTAGTGTTAAAAAATTCAGAAAAAAATTAGTTGAAGAGATTTAAAAGAGGTGTTGGACAAAAGGTTGTTTTGCATTATTTCTACGGGCGTCATGGTTAAACTGTTTCTTTCGCGACTAACATGCTACGTTCCACACTTATAATGACTTATAAATGACTATTGTAATGAACGCAAGAACGGCCTCCAGCCGAATCGCATGCGACGGGCAGCTGCAAACGCGTCAGCCGCCAAGACGGCCTTGAAAGCAAATGTGCGCGGGTGAATCAGAAGCCGCCGGCAGGTGTGCAGATGAGTCACAGGATTCCAGACTTCCGGATCAATCTAGAGCCAGGTGTAATGCAAGACTCACGCGCGCCGGAGGTCAGATGCGTCATGCTTCCATCTGGAATTTCCAGTGAATATCGAGACGTTTCTGGAACCTCCCAAGTAAAATATAAATACTCGCGCAGCGGAGATGCGAGTTGAGTTCTGATCAAGCTCACACGGCGTAAGCCGCCACATAAATGCTAGCGTAATATACATAAATAAAAGCACGGTGTATATATAAATAATAGAAATAAATAACCATATATAATCGTTAAGTGTTAAGAGTGAAACAAATAAATAGTTGAAGTTTAACCAGTGTAAATAATAAATAAATGTATCGTAAAAATAGTGCGTTACTTTTAGTAATTTGAAATCTGCTTGATAATTCTCGTGTGCTTGTAAATAATAATTATTAATCTAATGGTTGTAAATAAATGTTTAATACAAGAAGCGTCGTTATAATTTTTAAATAGCCCAAACGTTAAAAACGTAAAACTATTATTTTTCAATACATTTTACTTACTATGTTTTGAGTTTTGTAACTCTGCTTCTGCGAAACCAATTACTATGACTACATTTACACGGTAATTTAACGCTGGTGTTATTAAAACTCGTATAAAACACGCATTTACACAAGGGGTGTTGTATAGGCGTTCGAGTGTACGTCGGTGTTAGCGTGGTGTTATCTAAAACCTTGTCGCAGTGTGACCAACTGCTTCGAGATTTTCCATCTGTAACTCTGTCAGATGCTGTCTGTTATTATAAAATTATAAACAACCGTTATAACCTACAAGATTAATAACACAGCTGATACAATTCAACGGAGTGACGTTAGTGTGGTTGACAACTGCGACTCAGAACAACCAACCGTCTTTACAGTTATGTTGGTAGTCCTAAGTATCCATTTACACGTACATATTACACCCGCTTACTAACGTCACACCTCTTGGCGAAGTGGTGTAGCGTTAGTAAACCGGTTCTAGTAAAACCGGTGTTAAACCCCATTTACACTACAATTTACACCGGTGTTAACAACAACCGATGTTGTAACACCGGTGTTAGCGGACCGTGTAAATGTAGTCTATTTAGAATATATTTCTCGACTTAAAGTTTTCTTGTTTTAGATCGTATAACCTTGAAAAAATAAAAAAATTGCCACAGGTATTTTTAGGGGCCTTTCCCAAAATTTCAATGCCCGGGCCCTCTGCAGAGTCCCAGCACGTGCCTGAAACAAACACTTCTGCTAAATATTTTATCTGTCATTAAAAGTATAAAGTGAGGTTTAAATAATGCTATTGTTTCCTATTCACAGAATTATTTTAATTATTTAAACCTTTCTTTATCCTCTTAATGACAGATAAAATATTTAACAGAAATGTTTGTTTGTTTTACTGACTTAATTTTAGTTTAAAAATTTACCTAGCCATGATTACATTCTATCTTTGTCCTGCTACTCATTTTGTTCATGTCTTCCTTGTCGCACTCATTAATTTCTTATGTTCAAAACGGATTTCTGACAATCTGTATAACATTGCTTTTTAGGATATTTTCCAGTACATTATTAAACTTTGGCCCAATTTTTCAAGATCCTATGCTTATACTCATATGGTATACATTTGTCAACAAATACGCCTCAATCCAACTCTGCTATAGTAGTAGCATTGATTAATAACTATAAAGATATGCAACGCAACGTTAAAATCTGTACTGCATCTCCCTGCTACCCGCGACCCCCGCGTCCAGCAACTGATTCGCAAGATCGTGGCGCCGCTAGCGCGAAATATCTCAACTTCCTTTCTTTGGCCACGGTGTGATTATCTTTTGCTGAGTTGCACTTTGTGTTATCAGTTAGGCAGTGAACATATATAAACAAATAACAAAGATTACGACGCTAAGCCATTTAGAAATGTAACTTTCAATGCTTTGACCCTATCGTCAACGTTCTTTAAGAATACGGCACCCGTTGCCAACGATACATATGTTAATATTTGTTTCGTAGGTATTTGTATTTTAACGGCGAAATATGGGAAAACTAGATTCACTATCAATCTCCAAAATATTTTATTTTTATTTGGTTTCCCCTGTTCATTTATAGTCCAGTCGTTGAAGGTAAAAATATGCTATTACCTCAGAATTCTTTGAACCTTGACCGATTGACGTGAAATTTGGTGAGTGGTTAGTGGATGGCTCAAGGAGCAAAAGTGACATAGCGCCGATTCGCGCTTTTACCCTGAGAGTGGATGCCACCCCTTTTCGGGGGTGGAAATGTGTTCACTCAAAATAACTCCGGAAATGGATAGAGGGACAAATTCTAAGTAAAAAATGTTGTATATAGTTTTTTCGATAGATCTATATTTTTCGAGCTATTCGCGATTGAAAACTTAGATTTTTCGTGATAAAAATGCATGTTTTTGAACGGTTATTCGCGAATAAGTCGAAAATTTCGCGTTCTATCAAATAAGTTGCAATAACCAAAATTGAAGCTTAGAAAACAGAAAAGAGATTGTTTTTTTTATGAATGCTCTAGGTCCAAAATAAAAGAAGTTATGGCTCGTCGAAGAAGATTTTTTTTTGCAACAACTTGGTTCGAAGTAATCAACGTTAATTAACGAAAAACCCATGCATTTTTCGGGAAAAACTTATAGAACATTTTTTGTAGTGATTGAAAAGACCTTTAAAATGAGCACTGTTAAAAGTCGATTGCATCATAACTAAACGAGTTACGATGCAAAAACGGTGGGCCACTGGAATTTTTGAAAAAAAAATGAGCGCTAAAACCCCAGCCATTCCACCAGAATTGATATTGACCATTATCCCTTTACAAATTACTTTATTTTAGTATTACTCCTGTAATCCAAAAGTTTTTCAACATGCTCAGACGTTGCATATTCAAAAAGTATAGGGTTGAAGGGCTCGGGAGGGGTGGTCCGCGCACTATAATGCAAACTTCTAACATTTATATCTCCGTTATTTTTTTCCTACAGAAATAAAACAAAAACTAAAATGTTCGTTAAGAAAAAATCCATATTTTTTTACTATATTATCTTTTACGTTTTTTTCTTTAGTTTTAGTTATTTTCAAAATAAGGTATTTTTTTAAGAAATTTGAAAAATACGTTTTCCATTTTCATCATATTTTTTTCGAAAAATACGCATTCTAACCCTCCCAAACTTTTGGATTACATAAGTCATACTAAAATAAAGTAATTTGTAAAGGGATAATGGTCAATATCAATTCTGGTGGAATGGCTGGGGTTTCAGCGCTCATTTTTTTTTCTTCAAAAATTCGAGTGGCCTACCGTTTTTGCATCGTAACTCGCTTAGTTATGATGCAATCGACTTTTAGTAGTGCTTATTTTAAAGGTATTTTCAATCACTACAAAAAATGTTCTATAAGTTTTTCCCAAAAAATGCATCAGTTTTTCGTTAATTAACGGTGATTACTTCGAACCAAGTTGTTGTAAAAAAAATTCTTCTTCAACGAACCATAACCTCTTTTATTTTGGACCTAGAGCATTCATAAAAAAACCAATCTCTTTGCTGTTTTCTAAGCTTCATGTTTTGTTATTGCAACTTATTTGGTAGAACGCGAAGTTTTGGACTTATTCGCTAACAACCGTCCAAAAACATGCATTTTCATCACGAAAAATCTAAGTTTTCCATTGCGAATAGCTCGAAAAATATGGATCTATCGAAAAAACTATATAGAACATTTTTTACTTAGAATTTGTCCCTCTATCCATTTCCAGGATTATTTTGAGTGAACATATTTCCACCCCCGAGAAGGGGTGGCATCCACTCTCAGGGTAAAAGCGCACCTCGGCGCTATGTCACTTTTGCTCCTTGAGCCATCCCCTAACCACTCACCAAATTTCACGTCAATCGGTCAAGGTTCAAAGAATTCGGAGTGGAAAACCTTCAACGACTGGACTATTACTTGAGTTCGTATTTTTATTGGAAAAATCCAGGTTAATCATTCACAATACGAATATTTAGAAAGTAATTTCTCCAATAGTATAAAAACGTCAAAGTTTAAAAAAGAGACAAGTGTAAACAAATACGAGAAAAACACATAATATTAATTTATTCGAAACGTTAATTTCCTTAAAATAGATCATAAACTCGATCAGAGCCGTAACGAGAGTATTAAGCGCTTGTGGCAATTTTATAACTCCAAACATGCAAATAAAATAAAAAAAAATTTGAAAAATTTCAAGGTCAAACGTGTTAAAATTGAAAGTAAGCTTTAACTTGATCCGAGTTTGAATGCAAATTGGCAATTTTTAATGGAGCATTATTATTATTTTTTTATTTTAATGAAAATTGCAGTAATTTTGCGCCCTCAACGCAGTTGTGCCTGTGGCGGGCGCCACCTTTGCCACGCCCTAGTTACGGCTCTGAACTCAATAGGTTTCAATCATACAAATAAGTATACCGTGTGTCCACAGGGTTTCGCACCATGGAATTAGAACAACGCTAATTTATCCCAAAGATCAGCTCTTGCTTTTACGAAAACAGCTTAACAACAAACCCTATTGCATTTATTTTTCTATGGCAATAAACGATAAGTGGTATTCAACTTGAAGTATGGTCTCAAATTCGGGGTTAGCAGGTTAGGTTTTGCGTCAGTTTTGACACAGACTGACGCAAAACCTAAACTGATTACCTCAAATTTGACATAGTCTTACAGTGCCACCAACATATTATTCATACGTTGTGTAACCATGACCATTCCAAAACGGTCGATCATTTCTGAAGGCACTTTATTTGTAACTTCCAAATTTAATTTTAATGGTCAATGATTAGCAACCGTTTGACTATTAATTACCACTGGAAGAGTAGATCTTTAAAATAAACTAGTATCACTTCAGCACCATGGTGCGTAGTCTCGTGGACGCACGGTATATACATTTCATTTCAAAATTTTCTTTAAAATCTTAAATTAAATAAACTCTATTACTACATGTAAATTTAAGACAATATTTTGACTTTTCTATGTTCCTTTTTCATTTTACTAGAAGCTATTCGCATTGAGTCGATACGTTCAGTTTCATTTTTAAGGTTTTTATAAATTTTTACCTTAATTAATAAGTTAATAGTGTCCTTCATGTGGTTCTTACAAATTTGTTCACACAATTGTGCGGTTTCTGTAGTTAAATAGTTCGTGATATTTTTAGCAACATTTTTGGCACATTTAAAATCAGTGAATGACACATTAAAGAGCGACAATAACTTAGAAATAAAATTTATAAAGCAGTCTGACGGCCTCTTCAAATATTTAATGTTTTTTGCACCATAATCCTTACACAGTAAATAAAATTCATTGCCAGAATACAAATCTTCTTCAGCCTTAACAATTTTATTCTGGCATATTTCGCAGTTGTATTTATTTAAAAGCTTAAATGCTAGATAGCCAGCAAGATAAACCGTACTGCAGGATTCCAAATCTATGCTGGTTGTAGAAGTACTTGGTTGAGGGTCAGGTGCAATAATCCTGTCAGCATCCAGTTGTGGATCGATTTTAGAAGTCATTGGGTCTGATGTATTAACTTCATTTTCAGCATCTATTTGTGACTCTAACAGTTCAGGTTCATCATTTAATTGTAATGCTTCAGCATCGTCGTTTTCACAATTTGAAGAATCTACGCCTGCTTGAAGCCGTATGAACATATTCTGCTGCATAGATATTCGAAATTGTCGAACAGAAGGTGTCGGATTATATCCAGCCCGGTTTCGAATTACGGAATTAAAATTTTCCAGAGCATCCTGATTGATGAATCCCGTTAATAAATATTTAACGTCTTCATTTTTTAAATCATCCCATAATAATAATATTGCACGAATACTCCATAGGAATCCATCGATGCAATAAATATTATTGCGCCTTTTCCTATCACTGTATACTTCAATATCTTTAAAGTACTCTAATCCGTCTTCTAAATTTTTTACAGAAGTATTTGCAAATACAGATAGTGGTCTTCTATGCGGGTTGGGGTCTTTCAAAATTCTGCTATTTAAGGAATCGAAAATTTTGTTAATAGTCTCCACGAAGTTTGCAGTGTTTTCGCCCATTGAAGATTGGAGCTCTTTTGATTTTGAAACAGTTTTTACTGCTGAAGCTACTGAATGGCTGAAAATTTGTGCAGCCAATTTGACTCTCATCTTCTGGAACGTATTTGGATTAATATGAATCGGCGTGATTTTTGTTAACGCGCGAGAGGTGTTACTACTTTTATCTATTTCGTACGTTTGCACAATGTCATTCCACGAAATACGCTTCTTACGAATGTAGATCTGTAACTTGTGATTCATGAACTTATTTCGCAGGCTTTTTAGGAGATGAGGAGGATCGAAACAAGTATAGATTTTCATGTTATCGACGTATATCACTGGATTTTCTTTGGTAGCGCCCAATTTTGACAAAGCGCCCCTATTATTGGTTCCTTGGTCACATACTAGAATCATGGGCTTGAAAGAAATAGTAATTAATTCGGAAATAACTGTAGTAATTAAGTCCTTTAAAAGATCGCTCTTTATTGGTCCCGCAGATATATAATAGCAAAAGGGAATTTTCCAGTTGTGCAAGATTCCTCGTAAGTAAAATACCATCGCGGTATTGGCAATTTTGTCGTTTCGTCCAAAGTGTCCCAGATCCTCATAACCTTCAATTACATCTTGCAGTTTATTATACTCTAGTTTTTTCTTAAGAATGAATTGTTTCGGTATTGCACATTTTTGTAAAACTTTTCTCACAGAACTGCATGAAATGTCTTTAGTTGCAAAGTGTTCCTCACAAATTAATTTCTGACATAAGTCTTCATTGTCCATTTCTGCTATAATTATGTTACCACAATTTTTTTTCCATTCCTCGCATCTTTTAACATCCTTGACGGGGAATTTAAAATAACTTAGGTTGCGCTGATTCTTTATAGAATTATTACAGTTAATATACACACAGGTATGACAAACCAATGGCTTAGGCATTGCTAATTAATTAAATCAATGCTTTGAAACACAGAGCACGATCCAACCAAAGCTAGATGTTCACACGACGACTGTTGCCGGTAAACTGAAAAAGTTTCGGTAGAAACGGCGAGACACGCGCCATCTGTAGGTCGCTACATTTCTACAGCACAATCAGCTCCGTAAAGCGGCGTATCTTCTTCTACTCTATTTAATCAATGGTAGTAGCCAGTATGACTTGGATTCTTTGGGCAATATACCGTATAATTCTTTTATAAAGCACCACAACTCCTTTTGCTTTTACATGACTTTTTTATAGTATCCTTTGCTTATAGCAGAATTACACTGCAGTAGATACAGTTTTCTAAAGTAACATACATAAACTCTAAATAAAAACAAACCAATAATAAGAACTAATTATTTTAATACTCAGTCTCATACTATCATGCAAGGTTAAGCAGCAGGTTGTGAGTTCAATCCTGAGTACCAGTGGTTTTAAAAAAATTAATTCAAAAGAAATGTAAAACCGTGGGTCCCACGTTACTACAATGTGTTGCACGTAAAACATCATTTGCTATGTTTGGAACCCCTTAGTCTTAGAGCCATTTCAGACCAAACCCGTCAAGTTCAGTCACATCCAGTCAAGTATGAAGGTGCAAGATTCGACTGACTGAGATATCATTGAAATATCGTGCAACTGCAGAGTTCGGTTTCAGACCAAACGCTTCACGTCCAGTCCAATCACGTCTAGTCACGTCAAGACTGATCGTGATTTAACTGGTCGAATTTTTATACCCATTTAGCCCAGTCCGTGGTGGTTTTTGGTAATAATACATTTGTTACAATGGAGATTGAATATACAGTATTACTGATTCATTCAAAAGTAGTTTTAAATTATTTTGAACCATATAATAAGTTTTGTCCCAAAATTGGTCTTGTAGTGTTTATAGGATGAACCTACAATCGGTTTCTTTGCTGTCTTTTAATTCTTCTTTTTTGCATTTGACGTAATACTGTTAAAAAAAGAACGTCTATTTTTATTGAAATAAAAGGACAAACTGATAAAATTGCTATGCAAAAGATGCTTTTGGTGTGAAACCGTTAACTGATTAGACTTGACTTGACGGGTTTGATGTGAAATGGTCCTTCGCAAAATTCTAGTAGGTCTTTCACCGCATGACCACATGCTTAAACCTTACCCACAAGAAACCAACCACAATTATTCTTTTTGATATTTGAAAATATAAATTCTTGGACATTTTGGCACTTTTCAAAGCATATTACTGACTAAAATAAATACTGCTTTTAAATACATTCAGTTCCCCTACCTTAATAACAGAAAACAATAACTCTAAACCAGCTACACAGCAATAACATCACACAAGATATACGCAGGAATCTAAATTTTACAGCAAATCTATGGGATGATTTGGGTGCCCTCGCAACTCCCATATCGTAGCAGCCAAACGTCTGGTGTGCTCCAAAACACAGGAAGGTGTCGCAAGACCCAAATGAATGCAGAACAATTCGTAACACCTCACTTTGCTAGAAGCCATTTTCGGGAAGCAAGCTTCCTTCAATTTTCTAAAAAAACGGCAAAATAAAAATTAAATTCTCTGAATTTACACAGTACACACTGATAGAAGTCTCCACAGAAAATTCCTGGCTGCGGCAGTGCCTTAGAGGTGTGTGTAGGAAAAACCGTGGGTTTCAAAGCTGATCCTGAAACGTCTTCAAACCATAGAAAGTATGCATAATTGAAAGTTGTGTCTTTCCACATCAACGATAAATGTCCTTCCTGGAGGTGATTTCTGGAAAAGCCTATCATTGACCATATCTGCAACACAACAATCGTTACACATTTTTAACTCTTGTATGGCGACTGACTTTTTTTTTGGTGAGATTAACTGTTTCTGCAGATGTGAAATCCAAAGTTGGGGTTGTGACTCGGTGATTGGTGCGGTCTACGAAGAGGAAGTGCACTAGTCCAGGGAACTCTTCCAGATACTTATTGATGGTTAGGGAATCTCTAGTACAATGCAATTAAGGACAAACCCACACCACTTCATACACGGTACTGTGTTAGTAGTTGTATAAAGTATGCCGTTGTTATTTGTAGCTGTTTATACAAATTTGCATGCAAAACAGTTACTGTGTTAGTGTACTGTAGTGTTCTAGTTCACTGCAGTGATGACAGCGAAATTAAAAAATCATATCTAATATAATCTCTAGGGTGGTCCTTATCTATAGGTGCAATTTTTGTTTAAATGGTGTTTTAAAATGTCAATGTGGAAGTGTTTCAGAATTTGAAGAATAGGATGTTCTGTCATTTGCAGCTCCTCAAGTTACTTCAACAAAAAGGGCTCGATGAGAAATCCTCACTAAAAGTTTGTATGCTGCATTAAATAAATGCAGGATTAGTGACATCCAAACAAATTTATTATAAATCATTCTTCAATCAAGAGAGGAAGAACGGAATTTCGTAAACAAGCAGCCATGGAAGTTCAAGTGGAATTTATTAATGCAAACTTAGAATTTTACCCGATTTATTTGGACAAAAAAACACGAACCGTCTTCCTATAATTGCAACATGTCAAAATATTGAGCAGCTGCTTCGAGTTCCTCAACTATCATCCAGAACAGCGCAAGAAGTTGCTTCAGCTGTTTATGATATTTTACAGGAATGATCTTTACAAAATAAAACTCAAGCTTATGTTTGATACAAAGGCTTCGAATTCCAGACGTTTGAATGGTGCTTCTCTACTTCTAAAGCAAAAAGTAAACTGAGAAAGTCTCTTTAGCTTGTAGACACTACAATCTGAAATCATACTGATAAGTGTTCTCGAAGAAGCAAAACTTTTTACTAAGGCTGGTCTAGATATACCTACTTTTAAAAGATTAAAAAAAAATGGAAAAATATAGCTGCCTCTCAGTTTTCAACTTGGATTTCAGATGATGCTGAAGAAATTCTATCTTTCGTACAAAATAATTTCTAGAACCTGTAACAATTTCCATAAGAGGAAAGCCACAAATTTAAGCGTCTTGAAACATATCATCTGGCTAGGTGGATGGCGAAGGCAATTTATTGTTTAACCCTCGGGCGGGAGCGCTATTGACCATGTATGCCACCTTTTCACTAATTTACAGATTCTGCAAATATTGTTGGTTGAGTGTCATTGTTCGTCTATATATGCTCGAATGACAATATTATGCAACTTACTGCGTAGAAGCCATGGTTGTTTATGTTTTCTTCAGTAGTCAGTGAGCTGTTGAAGTTGCAGATGTTGAGTTTACGGCATTCCGTGCCGCAGTGCACCCGATCATGTAAGTAAAATTACTTTTGGTTTCATTTTTATATGGCAAAATACTTTAAGGATAATAGATATTTAAGAAAATATTTGACGACAGAAGAATTCCAAAAATTGGCTGATAATTTGTCAGATACTGAGGACCTAGTAGAGTTTAGTGATGAAGATGAAGGCGAGGCTGAAAGAATTAGCCTGGATAACCATACCAGTAGATCAGAACAGTCTGGAGATGAAGATTTCCAGAATCAAGAGTATATGGAAATACAAGAGTCTGATGATACCAGTTTTACATTGCCAAAGATGAAGAAAATATTAGGAAGAGCACTCCAGGAACATCACATAAAATCAAAGAGAAAAATATAATAAAAGTGCTGCCTGGATCCAAAGATTCACCGAAAAATGTGTCGCCATATTGGAATCCTTCTTTAAATTTATAACCACGGATATGATTGACCATATAGTTTATTTTATTTGTGATCTCTACATAGAACAGATTTTGTTCATAGGAGGAAGGATATAATTTAGTTTTGTTAGAGTTACGTCTTATTTACATTATATTTTTGTACTCTTACGAATTTAGGACGAAGAATTTCATTTAAGTTTGTTAGAATAACAATTTATTTTATGATGTACGCTATTAGAAAATAAATGTTGATGTTTTGAATTAATCCTGTAAGTTTTTCTGCTTACGGCATGCAGTGCCGCTGCACGCTCGGTCATGTGATTTTACAATGCGCGCCCGCCCGAATTTTAAAAATATTTTTTTGTATTCGCTCCCCAAACTGGTTACTTTGGAAACTGTCTAGGATCCTCAAAATGGCCATTTAGAGGCCTTGTACTTAAAGTCGTCATGGCAATATTTTAGCGGACTCAAACATTAGTTGCCATGACGACTTTAAGTACAAGGCCTCTAAATGGCCATTTTGAGGATCCTAGACAGTTTCCAAAGTAACCAGTTTCGGGAGCGAAAAATACATTTTCGCGCGGTCTCGTAATATAATGCCGCTTTAATGGTAATTGAAACTTCATATTATAATGTTTGGAGAGCTAATACAAAAAAACGTTGTATGCAACACGTCCTCAAATGGCTTTAGAGGACTCATCTTCATATTACAGACTCGGCTGCGCTTCGCTCCGCCTCGTCCGGAAACATTACGACTCGTCCCCTAAAGCCTTGCTTTGAGGACTAGTTACATAAACTACTATTTATTTAGTACTCTATTCTTACAGAAATTTCATGAAGAATGTGCAGCCTTTTCTACAGGGAGATTGAAAATAAACTTGATCGCGGGCGCCATTGAAAATAATAAAATTTGCCTAATCTGCAGCATGCCTTGTGTTGATATAGAACTGTCAATTTTCTTTTAAAGTTTAAAATGCACTTCAACATCTTGTTTAACCATTGTTATTTTAATGTTATCTATCAATTGACTGTATAATAGTACATTGTGTATCTAGGACGAAAAGCGTAACATTCCCAGACGACTGTGAATATTGTTGGGCGAGGCGAACGCCGAGCCCAACAACACAGGAGTCTGGGAATGTTGCTTTTTGTCCAAGATACACATACTATTTTTCCGCCAATCGATAGGAGTAATTAAAAAAATTAAGAAATAGTACTCGAATATTCCATGCCTAGGCCGGGAATATTATTCCTGTACAGTTGTATTGTAAATTACCTAGCAACGGCTGATGTAATGGAATGTTTGAATTATTCCTGTACAGTTTTATTGTAATACCTAGCAACGGCTGATGTAATGGAATGTTTGACTTTGCTCAACAAAATTTTGTCAATAATGTGACAGTTCTAGTACGATTGGCGGAAAATTTAGTTTATATTACTTATTTGGCATATTTGTGTCGCTTATTAGACTTGTCAAAGTACATGCAGTAATAATTCAGTTAATTGTAGTTCAAATGTACTTAGTTCTATAAAGCCAGTTTAGACAATATTTTTAATGGGCACCCGCAATCAATTTTATTTTTGATCGCTAAGTATATGTGATAAAATAATCTAGTCACAGGAGAAAGCAAATATTCAATATATTATTATAGAAAGAATACCAAGATGAAGAAACAAATAGTGAAATATAGAAAAGAAAAATGTCTTACGAAGAACAAATGTCCACAGACTTTTTTTATATAATAATAATAATAATAATAATATTTTTATTTAGCAAAAGCTAATACAACCAACAAAATTAAACAAAATACAAAAACTAATAATCCATCTTCCTGGAATCAAAATGAAAGCCATATAAAGTGATTGAATATTCTTGGTTCTCTTAAAATAGTCAATGCTGTTGCTGAGAAGGACGTTAAACTTGTAGAGGAGCTTAACAGCAAAATGTTAAGTGTCGTTTATGTTTTTTTAACACAGATGCGTTTTTGTTTTGTAAGAATGCGTGCTATTTTAGTTGAGAAATTAACAATAAAAATATCGAGAGATCCAAAAAAACTGGTCCTCAGTGTGCTGTGGAAATTCAAACGTATGAATAGTAAGTATGTTGGCGGCACTGTAAGTCTATGTCAAATTCGAGGTTATCAGGTTAGGTTTTGCGTCAGTCTGTGTCAAAACTGACGCAAAACCTAACCTGATAACCTCGAATTTGACATAGACTCACAGTGCCACCAACATATTAATATGTTTGAATTTCCACAGCACACTGGGGACCAGTTTTTTTGAATCTTTCGATATTTCAGGGTTAACTATGTATGATCGAAAACTTTTATCCTCTAGAGGGCTGTGGAATTTATGTTGGCAGTCATGCTATTGAAAGTCACATTGGCATTTTATATCTGTCCGTTTCAGGTTATATCAGTAATGTAATTTTAACAAAAACAAAAATTTCTGTTGAATACATGAATATGTTAATAACAAAAGCAACTACATCTCTTCAAAGTGATTTTCTCCATTTTCCATACATAGTACCACTTTGTGTTCAGTATAAGCATAAGACAGACTATCAAAAATGTATAGGTTATATTATTGAGTACCTTTACTCATCACTGCCAACATAATAGTATATTATATCATGAGGGACTAAAGTGCATCATTAAATCCCGCGAGTGAATATTATTTCCTGAGGGCCCGTACGGCCCGAGGGAAATAATCACTCAAGGGATTTAGGCACTTTAGTCCCGTGTGATATACGCTATTTTTTGCACTTTTGGGAAAATTATAATCAAGCATTTGAAAAATTTAGAATCTGTCAATTTGGAAACTGACAATTACAATTTTACAGCAGGCCCTGAATAGCCCGAATCAGTTGGCAGTACTGAAGTGTATTGTCAATCTGTCAAATTTAAGATTTGCATGTTAAGTTTTGCGTCAGTGTGTGTCAAATGACAAACAAAACCTAACCTACTAACCTCGTGTGTACATACATTTACCATAGTTACGGTAACATTTTTACTTTAGCCCCTAGGGGCTAAAGTAATTACTTCTGTCTCTAGGGATTAAATGAGCAACTTTAGTCTCTGAAATAAGTGACTAAAGTGCCAACTTTAGTCCTGCAAGTGCAAAATGATGTTTTTTTTTAATTCACAGCCTTCTAGAGGGTAAAAGTTTTCGATCATACTGTAGAAAATAACTTTATTTGAAGTTCGAAGCAAAACGTGTTGCAATTGTAATAACACCCTAGGTTTCATGTGTTTCAAGTTTAGTGTAAAAATTAACAAAATTAACAAAATTAACAGGTACTCTTTCCAAAATATTAAGTTCAGAAATTAAGGACCACCCTAATAACATTAGAAATCAGCGTGCTAATAGTACAATCAGCTGATTTTGATTTTAAGTATTTTAAACTGGTGAAGTGAGGTTATAAAGTTATACTTCTTCCTTTGGAGGTTGTTTTAAATAAATAAAGCATCATGTAATGAATAAAGTAAAATGTGTACTAATTCATTTTTATAACTAATTTTGACAACTACCGGCTGCATAAATAGTCACCGGTACCAGCTACTGTTTCACTGTAATTTTTTTATTATTGCATAAGTTATAACTGTCAACAATTTTAATCTCTGATAAATCGATATTTATGAATTGATAACAGTAAATTTAAAGCCATAGAACAAAGTGTTAAAAGTGTTATTGCACTTGACATGTTATGAAACTTAGCCTACGGTTCGGTTTTATAATTTTCATGTCTCGCGCTATTAACAGTCACATTTAGCACTTGCATCATAAATAGCTATTATTTGTTTCATATTTGCTTACACATTTAGTCTGACTAAAATTCAGCCATGACTTTGCAAAAAGACGGATTATGCGAAATGCCTGCGACACACATATTTTCTCTGGTTTTGTCTTTATGGAAATTAACTGTACTTAATGCCCTATTATCTAAGCTTACTTAACTAGACAAATTTGGACATTATACCTGTTTGCTAGACAACCATATATGGCTACCAAATAGTTCCCTGTGAATTTTAATACTCCACACATTGTATTATTTAAAATTGAAACGTTAAAAGTTAAAAAAAACTATTTTTCTTGATGCTTTTACAGCATAAAGTGGTTTGGAATAATTATATAGTTTCTCTTGGAAGATTTTTCAATTTAAAATGCAGCAAAAAATTATACAGCAATGGATATTTTTTTGCCAAAAATAGAATTGTTACAAAAATTTATTCTATATTGTGTACTAAAGACAGCACTTTTTGATTCAATATACATACACAACGTTTTGGAATAAGAATGGGAATCTGTTAATAGTAAGAGATAGTAATTTAGCTATTAAAATTAGAGAAATATGATTTTCATTTGCAATGGACTTTATTAAAAGTATACTGAGTTTAAAAAAAATGTTACACCCATTTAAAATGAAGACATTTCTTTGATTTTATTGTTTACGAAGTCAAACACGGTAATTGATTAAGTTTTGGTTACAAAATAAGAGTTATATACATCAACCTTCTCCCATGGCCCGTTAAATCTACAAATTTATCGCCTATTGGACATGAGGTAGGGCACTCTTTTGTCCTAGGATCGAGAAATCGGTCCTAAAGGCGGATGAACAACAAAAGGCAACGGAATAAGGATGTAGAATGCAAGGAGACACCACTACATTAAAGATCCACTGGATATCTGGAGGATAATCAATATGGCTATGTTCAGACCAAATCAGTCCGGAGTTTCAAGCTCCCCAATCGGATCTCCGGGGGAGCAGGTTTGAACAGAAAAACGAATAATAATAAACTTAAAATTAAAATAAAACAACCTAAAAGAATATGTACATGGAATGCCAATACCATGGCTCAAGCTAGAAAAATTCAATGTGCTTTGAAAGAGATGGATAGATTACGTATAGAAATCATGGGGGTGAGTGAAATGAGATGGGCTAATGCGAGCTACTGTGGTATTGAAAATTGCATAGTATACTACTCCGGAACAACAAATGGAAAATATGAACAGGGTGTAGGAATAATCGTACATAGAAACGTTGCCAAGTTACCAATTTTATACCTGTAAATGAAAGAATTATGCTAATATAAATCAGTACCTCACCTGTGAACACTAACATAATTCAAGTTTATGCACCAACCACGGACCACAGTGAGGATGAAGTGCAGATATTTTATACCCAGATTCACGACTTGATAAGAAAACTACCAAAACAAGAAATCCTCAGACTGATGGGTGATTTTAATGCTAAAGTGGGTAAAAAACGAGAAGGATCATATGGATTTGGAGACAGAAATGATAGAGGAAAAACCCTCAGTGTATTTGCAGCCGAACACAATTTAATAATTCTAAA
The DNA here is from genome assembly GCA_940337035.1 of Agriotes lineatus. Taxonomy (NCBI): domain Eukaryota; kingdom Metazoa; phylum Arthropoda; class Insecta; order Coleoptera; family Elateridae; genus Agriotes; species Agriotes lineatus. Next base: position 248,952,018 of record OW679194.1, read on the forward strand.
CACATTCTATAAACTGCCACCCAGGCGACTATATACTTGAAAGTCACCCAGAGATAATGGAAAGAACGTCATCATACGAAATCAGATCGATTATATTTTGGTAAATAAGAGGTACAGAAACAATTTTACCAGTGTGAAAACACTTCCCGGCGCCGATATTCAATCTGACCATAACCCAGTAATAGGAGATTATAGAACTAAACTAAAGAAGGTACAAGTAAGGCGCCCTGTAAAAGTAAACTACAACACTAGAAAACATAAAAATAACATCGTGAAAAATCAAGTAAGCCAGATTTTGAATGACAAATGCAAGCAAATAGAAGAGGAATGCAACAATACAATACAACAAATCCAGACCTTTAACAAAGCCGTAGAAGAGGAAGAGTTTCTTAAAAACGATAGTAGTAAGAGTAAATCATGGATGACAGAGGAAATTATGCAACTTATGGAAGCAAGAAGAAAACATAAAAACGACGTCACAAACTACAAAAGAATACATAGAATAATCCAGAGGAAGATCAGAGAAGCCAAGCAAAAGGAGATCGAGGAAAAATGCCATGAAATTGGGGAAATTCAAAGTAAATTTGATGAATTTAATGTACATAAAGTTAGAGAAGTTACGCAAACACACAGGAAGAGAACCGTGGGCAAACTAATCAATGCAGCAGGAGAACTGATTGTCGACAGAAAAGACATTAAAGATACATGGAAAAACTACATAGAGGATTTATTCCACAATGAAAGGGGAAATACACCAACTATATAGGCGGAAACTGGACCTAGTATATTAACTGATGAAGTTAAAACCGCTATCACATCTATGAAAGAAGGAAAAGCCCAGGACCAGATGGTTTGCAGTCAGAGTTTCTCAAACTTCTGGATGAAAGATCTATAAAATTACTAACTAACATCTTTAATAATATCTACAACACCGGAGTAATTCTAAATGAATGGCTCGTTTCGGAATTCATAATGCTACCAAAGAAACAAAGAGCAAGACACGTGGGGACTATAGACTAATTAGCCTCATGAGTCACTCATTGAAGCTATTTCTTAATATAATTCACAGAAGAATTTACAAACTGTGCAAGGAAAGGGTGACGAATACACAATTTGGATTTATGAAGAGAGTTGGCACAAGAGATGTTCTGTTTAGTCTGCAAGTCTTATCAGAAAGCGTTCAATAGGATACAGCATGTAAAGATGATACAAGTATTAAAAAAATAGTGGGATGAATGACAGAGATGTTCGAATCATCAGAAACTTATATTGGAATCAGACAGCCACCATAAAGACCAACGTGGTACACCAGACAGAAGCTATTAATATCCTTCGAGGCGTTAGGCAAGGATGTATTCTTTCTCCACTGATATTCAACCTGTACTCAGAAAGAAATATTCAAGGCAGCCCTGGAAAATTAAACCACGGAATCATGGTAAACGGAGAACATCTTAACAACATTCGCTATGCAGACGACACTGTGTTGTTTGCCGATAATTTGAATGGCCTGCAGCAACTTATAAATAAAGTAAATGATGCTAGTAAACAGTAAGAGCTAGAAGTGAACACTAATAAAACCAAGTTCATGACAATAAGGAAAAAATTGAAAACTGTCAACTGTTTATCAGAGAAACACCAACTATCTAGGTACATTAGTTAATGAGCAATGGGACCATTCTCAAGAAATTAAGTGTAGAATAAAAAAATCAAGACAAGCCTTCATCAATATGTCTAAGCTATTTAAAAGCCACAATCTCGTTTTAGACATCAAAATCAGACTTCTAAGATGTTACGTTTTCTCGATACTCTTCTACGGGGTGAAGTCGTGGACATTAACCGAGGCAACCCAAAAAAGACTTGAAGCCTACGAGATGTGGCTGTATAGGAGAATCTTGAGAATCTCATGGGTACACAGAGTGACAAATAAATCAGTGCTGGAAAGAATTAATAAAGAAAAAGAGAAAATCAACAACGTAAAGAAGAGAAAGCTAAAATATTTGGGCCACATAATGAGGAATGAATCTAAATACCACCTTCTCAAATTAATCCTACAAGGGAACATAATGGGATGGAAGATGTCTACTTTACCAGAACCTTCAGGAATGGTTACAGAGGTATGGCATCATCTTCAAGTTGCCTGGAATGATCGCACAACTCACTTGACCTCATTCACAACATGCCTAGAAGCGTAAATGCATATGTGAGATGCCAGGGAGGTATTATTATTATTATTATAAATTGACATGCAAGTTCTCAACTAATGTTGGGGTTATAGCCCGTCCCGGATTCAAGAATCAAAAGGAGTGGGCTAATCATTGATTCATGTATTGTCCAGTAAGAATTTCCTCACTATGTGGCATGTCCTAAGTAAGACTGCTTTCTGAATGTCGATAAAGGTGTTGGTGTGCAGTCCTAGACTTCTGAGATTCTGTTCCATGGTTTTTGGAATAAGTCCGGTTGATGATACGATGATCGGTATTACATGAACCTTATCCAGTTGCCACATTTGCTGTATCTCCATGGCCAGCTCTGCGTATTTGCCCTTTTTCTCCCTATATTTGTCCTGCATGTTGTTATTGTTGGGTACAGCCACATCTATCAGGTATGCTGTTTTCGTTTCCTTGTTTACCAGTACAACATCAGGCCGATTATTCGTCACCTGTCTATCAGTGATAATTGCCCGATCGTAGTAGAGTTTAAAGGAACGATTTTCAAGCACTGCGCTTGGCTGGTACTTGTAATAGGGGAAATAGGTGTTAAGTAGCCCATATTTGTTGGCTAACTTCTGGTGTAGGATGTTGCACACCTGGTTGTGTCGCTGAAGGTAGTCGATATTGGCCAAGTAAGTGCAGCCAGAAGTTATGTGCTGTATTGTCTCTGATTTCTCGTTACATTTTCTCCACTTGTCGGTTTCAATGGATCGGTCTTTAATGATAAATTTTGAGTAATTTCGGGTGTTGATTACTTGGTCTTGTATAGCCATCACAAATCCTTCTGTCTCTGGAAATAGTAGACCGTCCTTAAGCCACCTGTTTGATGCCTCCTTGTCTATATGGGGCTGGTTCAGATCGTTGTGATGACGTCCATGCATTGCCACTTATTATTATGATTATTATTATTATTATTATTATTATTATTAATGATGCACTAGCAGCCAATCTCTTGTCCATTGAGAAATTCGGTCAAGATCCTTTTGGATGATATTATGACTGATTAATGGGTTCCCCATTAGCTTAGTATCGTCGGCAAATAGAGACAGGTCCGAGTCAATGACTTCTTTAAGGTTGGTCAGAAAAATCCCAAACAAGATAGGTCCGAGTACTGATCCCTGTGGTACGCCGCTCATCACATCGTGTGCTTCAGAGTATTGGTCTCCTATTCGAACAGGTTATTAAATTGTATAACTCTTATTTGTGTTTTTTTAAACCAAACCTTAATCAATTACCTTGTTTGACTTCCTCAACAATATATTAAAAAATCAAAGTAATTCCTGCATTTTACATAGGTGTAAAGTTTTTTACAAATTCAGTATAGTTGAAAACTAACTACAAGGATGCAATATAATATAATTGAGTCTTTCACAATGAAAAAAAATAATGTAAGTTTGAATTTTAGCACTTTTCTAAGTGTTCATTCTATAAATGCGAAGTCTACAATATGCAACGCCTTGGTATAATAGGCTTTACAAGGCTACCAAATAAATTACTAACTAAAAGAGGCACTACTTAAATCAACTGCAATTAGTTTGAGCAAGAATAACAGAAAAGGATATGATCCAAGCGTAAAATTGCGAAGAGCTTTCGCCTTGAAGAACTCGTTAAATGTCTCCAGCTTCTCCCTCACCATGTTCGTAATTTCCTTAACACAGACCTGACTAGAATTCAATACCGAATTGTCGAGCGCCGTTAAATTCAACAGTTCCTTTAGTGTGTCGAGCAGTCCCATAGTGGAAGATTCTGCCCTGAGAAGGGCTTCTGCAGAATTGCTCTTGATGAATTCCAAGTACTTCTTCCTCATTGCGTCCCACCTTTTCAACAGCTGCTTGTAGCTAAGTTCGAAAGTGCTATTTTTAGCCTTCTTCAACCCATCTGTCAGTTTCTTAACGGCTGTATCTAAATTTTCATATGCTGGCTTCAGTGTCTCTACCTCTCGCTGCATCTGAACAGTCTGAATGGTATTTAAATGGTAAAAAGTGTCATACAGTCCGGAAGATATTAACGCGTTGCCTACTTCAATTATCAATAGCAAATTCACACCTTCCGTTATCGGATTGATGTGAACAACGTGTGGTACACATTTAGGTATAAAGTCACCTCCAGCCAGCAACACTTGATAGCTGTGTGTTATCATTTCTTCTTTGTTTTCATCTACTGCATTAACGTTAACCTGATTAGGCGGAACGGGGCTTGAAGATGGACTGTAAAATTCCTCTTCACTATCGGACTCCACATCGATTTCACTTTGGATGTATTTCAGGTTGTTTATGTTGCATAATAAAATTAAAAATAATATATCGGTAGGTGATAATGTGGTTGCAGTACGACTAAAATTGAAATTGTTTGTAATTTCTAAATGAAAGTCTTTGTATGCTTACCTAGAATATAAAGCGAGAAATTTGTTTTGTACTAATATTAAAGCATGTACTTTGGAACGATCTATTACTAGTTGTAGTTTATCTACAGCTTCGTGCAAAGCTTGTAGAGCAACAGAGCTGAGCTCAGAATTTACCATTAATTGTTCGATTGCTTCGACTAGCATTAACTGTTCTGTATTATGTAAGTGAATCCAGCTGTCTATAAGATGTGTTACTGTTGATGACGTCTGAATATTTGTTTTCAATCTGATACAAACAATAATTATAACTTTTTGCTTCTTATCCTTTTCAATAATTTTTGTCAATAGAATTAATAAAAATAGTTTTAACAGTGCAACACATGCAATAAGTTTTCAGATTTTAGGAAAAAACTAAAGAGAATCATTTAAACTTACACCAAGACATCAGGGCCACATAAATATCGAACAATTGTAACACAAACACTAAGGAACCTCTTCATTCCTATAACATCTTCACGGCCAATACTAATAAAAAGGTAGCCCATGTACTGTAAAATAGATTATTAGCTGGCAAGTTTTAGCAGCAGTATTACTGACCTCCTCAAAAGCCATGTTCAAACCATCGTGGCACTGTATCGAAGTGTACGAGTTTCCAAATTGACAGCTCATTATACGTTGTGAGGTAACTATAGGGGAAAATATCTGAACGATAATGTCAGAGCTAATTTTTCCATCTTTATTCTGTAAGTATAAAACTGGAACAGCCTTCTAATGAGCCAAAACACAGCTTACCTCCTCTTGGTCGTCTTCAGAAATTAACCCTTGTGTTTTCGCAAATTCATTGATATGTGTTGCAAATTTCTTGTTATATTTGGTGTAAATAATGTCGTTTGAATAATCAAATACTAGGAAACACTTCATCTTTGCGGGGCAAACGGCAAAGTAAATGTATAATATTTACATTAATGGAGTTGAACCTCTTAACCTCACATGTGTTTGACAACTATAACCTTGAATCTTGAATGTAAACTTGCGATTATGACAGCCACATTTGACATGACCCGTGGGGTTACATTATCTATGAATGCAAACAAACAAAAACCGCAGTAAGTAGGTAAATCGCTGGATTCCAAACTCTCAGTGTTGGTTTCCACGTTTCGCACCGATTGAGTAAGATATTTGTCAGTATATTGCATGTAAGTAAGGTTAAAAAACACTTATTTCCAGGTCAAACCTTCCACAAAAAACAAAGCCGTATAATTATTACCTGAAATAAAGAAAATGTCCGTATCAGGCAGCTTGGGTAGCCCAAGCAAAGATTCCTTATCAGGGACCAACAGCATCACAGGCGCTGAAGACCTACCGAGAGATTTCAGCAGACTATCTTTGTTTTCCACTGCTTCCACAGCATCGCAAGATGAGCAGTTCCGCAGCGAAGGCCATGCTGAACATAGCCTTTCCTGCATGCGGCACTATCTGCAAGCCGGGAAATTGTGCGATGTTGTGCTTATTGCCGGTAACAATAAGAGAAAAGTTCCTGCACATAGGTACGTGTAATTTAGTTCTTGCCATAAGAAGAACAAGTTTAAATTTGCTCTTTGTTCTTTCATAATGGTCGTTAAAAGTTGCAATGCATTAGTTTTTATTAAGCTGACTTATTGGATTTTTAAAATTTTATGCGTAATTTCATTCATCACGACACGAAAATGAGAAGTATTCTCAAAAACTTGTGGGTCACAATTACCTATGGCTTTGTTCAAGATTGGTGTTGTCAGCTGCCAGCGAATACTTCTCAGCCATGTTTACTGGCAACATGCGAGAGAGTGAGGAATCAGAAATAACCTTGCAAGGAGTAAATGGAGACGTCTTGCATGCTCTAGTAAACTACTGTTACACAGGCACAATCGAAATTCGAGAAGATAATGTAGAGACGCTACTGGCAACTGCTTGCTTAATGCAGCTGCGGGAAGTCACAGAAGCGTGTTCGAGATTCCTTGCACATCAGCTACACCCAAGCAACTGTTTAGGCATTGCCGTGTTTGCTGAGCACCAGAACTGCACTAGTCTTCTCCAAGAAGCCACGGCATATACGAGCCAGCATTTCATGCAGGTATGCCATGTTGAATTGTCACCAAAATACGCTTAACCGTTTCTTTTGTGGAAGGTTATTCGCAACCAGGAGTTTCTCCAGCTTAGTATAGACCAAATGGCGAATTTACTAGCCAGTGACGACTTGAACGTGACGTCGGAACAGCACATTTTCTATGCATTAATGAGCTGGATCAACCACGACATTACAACTCGTCAGCCGCATATTGCCCGGCTGCTGGAATTGGTCAAGCTGCCACTTTTAGAACCATGCTTCTTGGCAGATAACGTGGAAAATGTTGTCGGATCAGATCCTGCCTGCCAGAAACTTATTATGGAAGCCATGAAATGGCACTTACTGCCTGAGCGTAGAACGCAGATGACTAGTGCACGAACGAGACCACGAAAAGCTACTCTAGGACGCCTTCTTGTTGTTGGGGGGATGGATAAAAATAAAGGGGCTACCACGATCGAGAGTTATGACCCCAGAAGTGACACCTGGACTATTGCTTATCAGTTAAGTGGACGAAGGCTGCAGTTTGGCATTGCTCTTCTGGGAGAAAAGTAAGTTTTAAAATTATTATTTTATTACAGCAAAAACGTGCAAAGGAAAGCATGCAATAAAAACACTTACAACATAATTGAAGAGAGTACTCTTTTGTTGGTGCTTTACCTTAGAATACTTTTGTTGTAGATTACTGGTAGTGGGTGGAAGAGATGGGTTGAAAACTCTAAACACAATGGAGTGTTTAGACATGGAAACAGGCGTGTGGACTCAGCTTTCAGCCATGAACACACACAGGCATGGATTGGGAGTCGCAGTTTTAGGCGGGCCGCTATATGCTGTGGGTGGCCATGACGGGTGGAGCTATCTTAACACTGTAGAGAGGTAGTGGTAAACTAGTAATTTCAATGAGGTTAAACAGTCATGACGTTGCTTTCGCACGAATTTTAAAGTGATGGGATTCTCAAAACTGCCGCTATAAAATCAACCCTTATCAACATATGCATTAAGGTGTAGAATATCGAAGATCAAGTTAGCCACTGCTTCATGAAGTTATAAGAAATGTTTAAGAAGTTTCATGCCCAAAAACTGAAACTCGATAGTATTTTCTTCCAGAATTTAAATTTAATACTATTAAATTTTCAGATGAAACTCAAATCTAAAATAGGGAATCATTTGCCGGAACATGATGCATTATGAGGAATGGCCAATGCCATCTTGGTATTATTCTAAATGGTAATGGAATGAGGTATCAGTGGTCATTCAGGGCTTCCTGACTCAATCATTAGCGTAATTTGAAAAACAAAGTAGCACTGGAAAGGTACTATACAGTAGAGATCCTATATGTGGGACAGTTCTGTATTAGCAGTTATTCTTGCTTTATCGACAATATTAACTTGTGGCATTTTTAAGCAAAACTGTTATCATTGAGAAATCGATGACATTTCTAGAATTACAACTACTATGTTTTTTCAGTAAATTTTTAAAAGCCAACAATAACTAAATTAAAGGAAAATTTGTTATAACAGTTGACCCACCTTTAAGAGATGAGCCATCGGATCCACAAATCAAGGAATTTGTGATTTAGCAAAACTATATTTCATTTGTTTTAATTGAAAGAAGTATCACCGTACAGAAATCAAATAAGTAGACACAGTTTTGGTTCCTTTGATGTCAAAATACCGATTTTAATGACCTTGAACTGCTCCGAGCGGGGTGTTACTTTCCGATATGGCACCACTGGTTTACCACATCAAGGTTGAGATAGAGTCACTGTATAACATTAAAATTATCTTATTATTAATATGCAGGAACTCTAGGTTGGGATAAGGTCACTAATTTAGTGACCTTGGATTGGGACTCGTTTTGCCATTTGATGGTCAAGCTCTAGACAGGTTTCATCATTTGGCATGAGTGTTTCTACTAGGGATGTTCCGAATACTCGTATTCGTATTCGCGAGTATTCGCTATATTTTCAATATTTGTATTCGTAATCGTATTCGCCAAAATTAACACGAATATTATACGAGTATTTGACATTAAAATTATAGAAATATAGATAAGAATTTTAATAAAAATATAAAACAGGTATTCATACATTAAATAAAACATTTTTTTTAAATATTAACCATTCTATAACATTAAATAAAAAACAAAACTATTTTCCATACTATTTCTAAAATTTTGCCGCGCGTACAAAAACGATGTTGATGTTGATATTATTCAGTCAAGGTCATGTATTTGTATTCGTATTAGCGAATATTCATAAGAGTATTTGTATTCGGTATTCGTATGCATCAAGCTTAAAATTGGCAATAATGAGGTAGATACGTCATGGTTTGTGGATCCAAAACAAATCACCTATATACATATCTCAACTCTTGCATATACAGGGTGTTTCATAACGTATGGAGGAGACTGAGCAGGCAGCTAGAGGGGACCAAAATAAAGGTATTTTCTTAATAAACTTGGACAAAACCCAATGACATAAAAATAACAGCAGTTTAAAGTTCTTGTAAATTAATGCCCACTTATTGAATAACGCTGGTATTAATGAGAAAAAATTAGAAAGAATATCATTGCCTTTTCGTTTCCATAGAAACATATATCTTACAACACCTGATAATTTGCTGTTAAGGTAGTTTCATTTTAAATTATACAGATTATTCAACACTCTAATGAACGAATCAATGAATATTGTTCAATTCATCAGAAACGGCCAATCAAAATCGACTATCTTTGAAAACACCTAATGTCGCAGTGTTTTCATGCGAGCCCGATTAGTTTCAATGATTTTAATGTAGTGGTCAGATAAAAAAGGAGCAATACAAGTAATAACAGAATGGACACCAACCGAAAAAAAGAAAACTTATGTAAATAAGTAGCCATAACTGCTTGCAGTTAAAGAGCTGACTATATAATATATAGTCAGCTCCGGGCACCCTGTATATTATACAGGGTTCCCGAATTTCGTGGGGACAACATGGGTAACTTTTGTATTTGAAGATATAGAGAGATGGTTAAATTAGCAAAAAGGTGCAGCTTGAGAGCTCATTAAGAATCCATCTTAAAATTTTACTTGTCATGGCCCACTTGTCTAAAATTAAAAAAAAACAAAATCTCCTAATTTCTTTTATATGCCGTAACTTTTTTGTTACTTAAGATATTGAGATGTGATTTGCATGGTAATTTAAATACATTTATTGTTTATTTACTCTTTGCCAATTTATTTGATGCGTAGCAATTTTTACTGTAGAATTTAGTTCAGTAAAATACACACGTTTATGAAAAACAATAACCTTCCTTTATTTTTAATTTAAAAAAATAAACAAATATACACACGTACACATTCGTTAATATTACACAAATGCAAATACAAAATACTAATACGTGAGGCGATCGCACTGATCTGGGACGACTGATGTCGAAAACTAGGCTACTCCAGTTTATATAACCACTGTTTGATTGGAAGGAACCCCGTCCATTCTTTCGGATACAATAGCACCCTTCGCTCTATTGTGACAGACAAGTTTGGGATGCTACCTCCGATAATAAAATTGCATGGGCTTCTTTCATATTCAAGAATTTATGACTCTATTGTGGCCAGGGTTGGTCATTGCTGTCTGCCTGGAATTTGGGTCACAAGGATATTTACATAACCCTTCCTTTTGTCATTGGGTGCTTCTACGCTTCTGACATCCATCGTGCTGTTTTTCGAATTTATACTTTGACGTTTTTGACAAGTTAGTCTGCATTGTTTGATGGTGACACAAATCACATTTGGGTTCTTTGTTCGCATATGTCGCACTGACGTTTATAGATCATTCGTCACTCACGTTTTAGATAGCACTGACGTTTACAAATTTGGAACTGCGCTTAATGTCTAGTTTCAGTTGATTTATAATTACACTTAGTGTCAAGTTTGGGTAGATTTATGACCATCCCTTGCACGACAGGCGTTTTTAAGTCAATTACCTTGGTACGCTACAATTGGAACTTAATAAAACCAATTTTATTTGTGCAAATTTTTAGTAATCTAACCTAACCTCAAAATTTTAAATTGGTACTGTGCAATTTTTTTGGCCTTTTTAAGAGAGGATTTTTTTCTGAATGCAATGATGTATTACATGATACGGAGACTTCTTAAAAATTTTGAAAAACTGAGCTTATTCTTTTTACAGGTAGAAATCACTAGTGCCATGATCACAATAATTTCGTTTTTTATTTATGACGTAATCTGTGAATTATGTTTCGAAACAAAAAGCACGCTTATCATCATACGTGCCTTCCAGTAGTGACAGTGTGTTCCGTATGTTTGACGTGTAAGTTCTACGTTCTTGTAGCACTTGATATACGCACAAAATACATCACATTTTCAAAATTTTCTATTATAAGTTGAAGTAATAACACTCACTACTGACAGGCACGTATGATGATAAGCCTGCTTTTTGTTTCGAAACATAATTTCACAGATGTGATACACAAAAAACAAAGTTATTGTGATCGCACTAGTGATTTTGCTCGTTTTGTTATTCTTTCTGTCTATCTTTTGTTCATTTATTTGTTATTTCTTGTTAATAGTTATTGGTTGGTTATTAGATTAATGTATCAGAATTATGACATTATGATGTGCATTTCAATATTTTAACGGCATCTAAAAACGCCTAACTTACTGTGTGAACTTATTTTTACAAAATTATGAGAAATGCAGATCCGTATCTTAAAAATTTTCTGGTGATGATCAAAAAAAGCTCGAAACGTAATTAAACCATAACATGTGGTACATTGTTGAATTCAGAATAAAAAGGAATTCACAAATTTGGCATAAAAAAACCAGTATTTAAAAAAATGAAGTTAATGATGGTTTCTCGAAGACGAAACGTCGGATAAAAAATTTGATAACGCAATCATTAAGTCCATTAAAAGCTGCTTTAAAGAAGTTTAATCAGTTTCCCTCTAACTTTAATATTAACGCCAGAATATAATAAAATAGAAAATCCAAAAATTCGGTTTTTTTGAGATAATTCAAAAACAAAAAATCATATCAAGGATTTCTAGGCGTAATTTTGTTAGTCCTTTAATTGCGCAACTTTCTTCCCATTTAACCAAATTTGTATCTCTTACAATTACCGAGATCCCCATACTGGCCCACCTTATCTTGGACACACTGTATAGATATATATATATAAATTAATTTATGTGATGACTGATGAGTAAAGGTAGGTACTCAATAATATAACCTACTATCCATTCACAAAACTCGTGAACTGTCAAAACACTGTGAAGTTGGTACCTTATTTAAAAACTGTTTTGGAACTTCTGCCTGCTGATTTTGGCAACCCTGATATGTTTGGGTAACGGGTAACACTCCCTACGATCCCGGTAGGGACAAGTTACTACAGGTCTGGCAGCCCTGCCCTGCGTTAGCTACTGGTTTTTCTCTCCCATTTTTCCTTCTCCGAAAAAAACCAGGCTCCATATCCTTACTCCCCTCCCCACCCTATAAAATCCTATACCCTACACTCCTTTACCCTCTACCAACCCGCATCGGCCAGCGAGGTAGAGTACAGGCCAAAAACCCCAAATGAAAATGTCGATTTCTGAAAACAGTCCCCAGGTGGGTCGAACAAGAAGTTCGGAATCCCACACTGGCAAGAAAAGGCCAGTCTGCTCCAGGGAATATGGGGGGAGCAAGAAACCGATACGTTACCACAAACAACGACTGAACATTGCCACATTAAACACACGAACTCTCTCAACTACCGAGAAACTTAAGGAACTCGAAGAAGAACTTTCCCATGTAAAGTGGGACATACTAGGAATAAGCGAACACAAGAGGAAAAGTAACGAAGAACTAACACTCTATTCCGGACATTTGTTCCACTACATCGGAACAGAAAAGATAACTGACGGAGGAGTAGGTTTCTTAGTGCACAAAAAACACGTGCCCAATATTACGCGGATTCACTGCATTAGCACTAGAGTGATATATCTTATCTACAAGCTCAATAAAAGATATTCTTTAAAGATCATCCAGGTATACTCACCAACATCTACTCACACAGACAATGAAATGGAAACCTTTTACGAAGACGTAAATACAGCTATACTCGAAACACCTACCCACTACACCCTGCTGATAGGAGATCTAAATGCAAAACTTGGCCGAAAGGAAGACGACGCTGAAATATCCATGGGTCCTCACGGATATGGTATAAGAAATGAGAGAGGTCAAATGCTCCTCGATTTTCTAATGCGGCATAACTTGTTTGCTATGAATTCATTTTTCCAAAAGAAACCTCAACGAAAATGGACCTGGGCAAGTCCTGATGGAAATACAAAAAATGAAATAGACCTGATAATATCAAATAGAAAAAATATTATACGTGACGTAACGGTATTAAATAAATTCTCTATTGGAAGTGACCACCGAATTGTTCGATCTCTTGTGGAAATCAATCTACAGAAAGAAAGATATAACCTTATTAAAAAATCAACAAACAAGTGGAAACCTTTGAGTGATCTTGCAAGCTACCAAGAGCAGATAAAAACTAAGTTAACATCGTTACGTTACGAAGCTGATATAAATATCGATGCCATAAACACCGCCATCACAGATGCCATCAAGGACGCAAAAATAAAATGCCAAAATAAAATTCCCAAAAGAGCTGACAAACTTAGCTCAGACACGAGAAAAATGATGATGACTAGGAGAGAATTACACAATAAACACACAACAAACGCAGACCAGCTAAGACAGTTAAACAGAGACATTTCGAAATCAATACGAAGAGATATTAGAAATCATAACACAAACGAAATATCTAAGATTATAGAAGAAAATAAGGGCACAAAGTCTCTCCGGAAGACCTTTTCAGAAGGTAGGAAAAGTATTAGCAAACTGGAAGATTCAAACGGACAAACAACAACAAATAAAACGGAAATCTTAAATATAGTTGAGGCCTTCTATGCAGCGCTGTACAGTGAACCAAATGAGCAAAAACTAAATACGAATTTACCAAAAGTTCAAAATCAAGGGTCTGAAGAACTCCCGGAAATTACACTTGAGGAATTAGGGGCAGCCTTACGCGAAATGAAAAATAATAAAACCGCAGGTGAGGACGAAATCGAAATCGAAGCCATAAAACAAGGTGGTGTCCCTCTACTCAAAGAGATTTGTAAACTCTTTAATGCTTGCCTGATAAATAGTACAACGCCGTCTCAGTGGGACAGAGCTAATATAATAATCTTGCATAAAAAAGGCGATGTAGCAAAACTAGGAAATTATAGACCTATAAGCCTCCTCTCGCACATGTACAAATTGTTTATGAAAATAATCACGAAGAGAATTACATCCAAACTCGACCTCTACCAACCATGCGAACAAGCAGGCTTCCGTGCAGGATATGGCACAAATGACCACCTACAGGTTATAAAAACTCTTATCGAAAGATGCATAGAGTATAACAAGCCCCTCTTCTTAGTATTCGTTGATTATGAAAAGGCATTCGACACAATAAACCAAAACGAAATGCTACATGCCCTTACAGAATGCCGAGTTGACCACAAGTACATAGCCGTCATTAAAGCGTATACGGAAAGGCCAAAGCACGTGTACAAGTTCATACCAATACAAAAGATTTCCCTATCGAAAGAGGGGTGCGTCAGGGTGATGTCCTTTCACCAAAACTGTTCACGACGCTTTTGGAGCATATGTTTAAAAAAGTTGACTTCCAAGATATGGGCGTAAATATCAATGGCGAAAAATTAAATCACTTGCGATTCGCCGATGACATCGTTTTAATCGCAGATCGTATAGACGAAGCTAAGGAGATGTTGCGAAGATTAAATAAAGCATCAAAAACTGTTGGGCTAAATATAAACATTAATAAAACCGAATACATGACAAACCTCGTTATGAGTGAACAAATATCCGTAGGTGGTAATTGCATAAACCAAGTTCACTCTTATAAATACTTGGGCCATGAAATCCGCATTGGAAGAGACAATCAGACCTGCGAAATTAAGCGCAGAGTAGGTTTATCTTGGGCCGCCTTTGGCAAATTGCGACATGTCTTCAATTCTAATATTCCAATATGTCTAAAAAGGAAGGTCTTCAACCAGTGTGTGCTACCTGTGCTTGCGTACGGAGCCGAAACTCTCTCTCTTACAAAGCAATCTGTGAACAAGATACGCATTGCTCAGAGAAAGATGGAAAGATCAATGTTGGGCATTTCTCTGAAAGACAAGGTATCAAACAAAAATGTGAGGGAAATATCTGGAGTAACTGATGCTGTGGAACGGATAGCCACCCTAAAATGGAACTGGGCGGGCCACGTGGCAAGATTTACGGACGGACGTTGGACGAAAAAGGCTCTGGAGTGGAGACCGCGCCAAGACGCATATCGCAGCAGCGGACGACCACCAACAAGATGGTCCGACAATATCAAGAGAATTCGGACAAACTGGATGAACACAGCACAGGATCGGCAAGAATGGATTAAACTACGGGAGGCTTATGTCCAGTAGTGGACGCAGATGAGCTGATTGATGATGATGATGATGATGATATGTTTGAAATTTAAAAACTTGATTTTCATGTAAAAAAAATAATCACTTATAATACCATGAGTAGTCAAAGTTATGTCGAATATTTTTCCTGTGGTATCACGAATGTCCATTGCGCTTAGGTTTGATTAGGACGAGTGCGCTAGCACGTGTCTTAATCCTAAGCGCAATGAACATTCGTGATACCACCGCAAAAATATTCTACTTAACTTTGACTAAGAATGGTATTCGAGGGACTATTTAATGAATCAAACTACTTTTTCAAATTAGTTTTCAGTAAATCTAGCAACAAACTACGCAATTTCTGTAGTAACAAAACACTAGTATCAGCGTACATACGAGCCCAGGCTCATAATAGTTCGGCCGGCACACATTTTTGAGTAGGTGCTTTAATATAATGCGAAATCTATACAAATGGTGAAACATTTCAACAAAACTATTACAACTACAATAAAATATAGACTTTTAACTTATAAAAATTGAAAACTATATTTAATTTAAGAAACGGATAATCATCGTATAACAAGAAATGTGGCTCAACTGATGGGTCATAGTAGTTCGGCCTGATTTTAATATTGGGTTACCTCGCCTTTATTAGCAATAACCGCCTTAATTCTGCTAGGCATTGTGTTTACAAGTCTTGCACACTCTTCTGCTGAAATATTATTCCATATGTTCTGCAAGGTAGCTCTTAATTCAGGTACTGTACGTGCTGGATTTTTCCGCAGTTGTTTCTTCATGTTATGCCAGTGTCTCGATTGGAGACAAGTCTGGACTAGAAGACGTCCATTTTAGTAGTGGAATGTTATGGTCCTGGAACCACTTACGAATAATTTTTGCCGTATGGCACGGTGCACCGTCCTGTTGGAACATAAAGTCACCGTCATTCGTTGCGCATTGTGCAGTTGATGGTAAGAAGCTTTCTTCCAGAATCCCTTTGTACCTCTGCGCATTAACTGTTCCATCGATAAAATGTAATTTACCTACACATTTTGCCGACATACAACCCCATATCATGACTGATGCTGGGAACTTTACTTTTCTTATTAGACAATCATTATGATATGCCTCAGAGGATGTCCGCAATACTCTTTTGCGAGAATCACCTATGCAAACATCAAATTTGGACTCATTACTCCAAATTATATTTTCCCATTGTATTTGAGTCCAATTTTGGTGTTCTCTAGCCCATTTCAGTATATTACGTTTTTGTAATGTCGTCAATAATGGCTTTTCTTTTCCCTGTCAGAAAAATAGTATAAGTTGCCAACAATTTTCACCCAAAAAAAGGATAATTGTTACTTTATAGCATTTGTATCCTATTTTTCTGATAGCTCTCTTTGTTGTACACAACGAAATGTCCTTGCCTGTACTTTTTCTCCACAAAACAGTTATTTCTTTGGTATTGGACCGTCTATTAGTTTTTACAATTCTACGTAAAGCTCTCCTATTTGCTTCCGTAATTGTAGATGGTCGGCCGGTTTTGGTTTTTTGGTCAACTCCATCAGTTGATTTATATAAATTGATAATATCTTGAACAGTAGAACGCGGCACTGAGTGCGAAACTGAAATGCGACGTGCGGAAATGCTGTTTTTATAAGCATTAATGATTGACAAGCGCAAATCGTTACTTAAAGGCTTACCATGAGGCATTATGCTTTAAAAATAAATAATAACTAATACTGACAGCTGCCTTGTTCATTTGTTCAGTGAGTGTTTTGTTTTTACTAATGGGCCTGATTTTATGGCAATTATGATAAGCGGCCGAACTATTATGATCCATTCAATATATTTTAGGAAAATTATTCAGCTAATTATCTTCTTATATTAATTTATTTTTTACGTTTCGTCAGCTCAGCTGACTTCCTCAGAAAATACACATTAAGACGAATACAATAAACTTATGTAATTTTGATTGAAATTTTGAGATTGTAAAGTTGTATAATGTTCTAAGTTTAATAATAATTCTTACAATATTTAAAAAGAATTTAAATTTCAAACTTTGACATCTGACATTTTTAATCTACGAAATCTTTTTAAATATTGTAAGAATATTTATTAAACTTAGAACATTATACAACTTTACAATCTCAAAATTTCAATCAAAATTACATAAGTTTATTGTATTCGTCTTAATGTGTATTTTCTGAGGAAGTCAGCTGAGCTGACGAAACGTAAAAAATAAATTAATATAAGAAGATAATTAGCTGAATAATTTTCCTCAAATATATTGAATATACCTATAAAACAGCTGTTATAAACAAATATAATTATGATCCATGACTTGAGCCACATTCCTTGTTCTACAAAAATTATCCATTATGTAAATTAAATACAGTTTTCAATTTTTATAAGTTAAAAGTCTATATTTTATTGTAGTTGTAATAGTTTTGTTGAAATGTTTCACCATTTGTATAGATTTCGCATTATATTAAAGCACCTACTCAAAAATGTGTGCCGGCCGAACTATTATGAGCCTGGGCTCGTACATCAAACAAGTGGAGACACTCATGCCAAATGTTGAAACCTGTCTATAGAGTGCCTGGGACAGTGCCTTGGGGGGCATTTCTAAGCTTGACTATCAGGCAGCACAAAGTTCTACCAATCAGCGCCGGTTACTAGCTCTGCTACCAATCAGGTTGTGTTCAAGTAGTGGCGCCATCTGTTATTACAATCGGAAAGTAGCCCCTAGGAGCCGTGCAAGGTCATCCAAATCGGAATTTTGATATCAAAGGAACCGACAGTGAGTGTCTCTACTTGTTTGATCTATGTACGCTGCTAATATTGACTTTTTCTAATAAAAATCACATTTGTTTAAAATATTCACTTCAATACCTTCAATATCTGCTGATATTTTTTTGATTGGTCAAGAAATGCCAAACTGTGGATTTTCATTGGTCACTTTTTGACAGATGACAGGTGAATTGAATAGTCTCCCAAATTCTTTAATTTTTGTGCATACACTTGAATTGCAATGGAACAAAAACGAAAAAGGGTTTTATTATTGGAAAGGAAAAAAAGGCTATAGCTGATTATTACAAGGAAAAACTAGAAGAAAATAGTTTTGACTTTTGACACATGTAACATAACCTCAACTTTAAATATTACTAGAGATCACTAGATCCGAAGTACATTCCCAAAAAAACTGTAATTTCCAGGTATACTCAGCAAATATTTAAAAAATGTTACATTGACAGTTCATGAGTTTTGTGAATAGATAATATACAATTTTGATAGTATCACTTAACTTTGACAGAATGTTTTATACTAAACACAAAGTGGTGCTGTGTATGGAAAATGGAGGAAATCACTTTGAACAGTTGTAGTTCTTTTTGCTATTAACTTTTTCATGTATTCAACAGAAATTTTTGTATTTGGTAAATGACATTACTCATATGACCTTAAACTAACAGATGTAAAATGCCAATGTGACTTTTAATACCACGACTGCCAACATACATTTTTAACAAAATAATTTCACAGCCCTGTAGAGGATAAAAGTTTCCTATCATACGGTACTTTTTAATATTTTTTGTTATGATAAGTAGTACTTACTACAATGTTATCCCTACTACTATGTTATCCCTACTACTAATAGTATAATAGCTATGTCGTTACATGATAGTGATAACTAATAATTTTGTTAAACCTAATTTAGTGTACTATATTTTTATGTGTTTTTCATACTATGATTTGTGGCATCACTTATTATTTTGTTAATTTAATCTTCTACACTGTGATCTAATTTTGGTGCATTATGTACTGTTGGTTGCAGTTTAAATAAATTAATTAAAATAAATTACGAATTATGTAGCATCCAGTTATGGTTAATATATTATTTGTGATAGTACTGTTTAACCAGGATTCAGTCATAAGTATACAGATTAGATTCTTTTTGGTTATACTCGGCTTCCATTATTGGCTAATGAATTCAAATTACTTTACTAAAATGAGACTTTAATTGCATTTTGTTTTACAAGTTTTTTGGATTATTTTTTTTACTGGTTTTAGTTTAATAATGGTCGGGACTCTGTTAATGTACTTAATTTTTATGTTTAGTTCACCTCTCCTTTTATGTTCTTCGAATTCCGTCAACACTTATATATATATATATAGCGAGTTTGGATTACAGCTACTGCCGTATCTCGCATCCCAATCGCCATTGCTTCCTGTTCCTCCAGTCATACTCGTGAAGGTTTCTAAGTACCATATCATCCTGCACCTGTTTAAACCATGTATTTGGTGGTCTGCCTCTTTTTCTTTTTCCTGGTGGGCTCCAATTTAAAATTTTGTTCGGCCATCTTTCTTCATTTATTCTTCGGGCGTGTCCATACCATATGAGCCGTCTTCTTCCGATTTCGTTCACTGTTGTTTTTCGTTTTCCCATTCGGTCTCTAATTTCTGTATTCCTAATATGTTCTAGTCTGGAAACTCTACATGCTCTTCGTAGGAAATCCATCTCTACAGCGTTTATTTTTTGTTGTTTGGTTTTACTCATTTCCCATGTTTCTGAACCATATAATAAGATACTTTGTATGATGGTATTGTATATTCTTATTTTCGTACTTTTTCTGATACTATTTGACCATAGAAGAGAGTTTAACTTTTGTGTTGCTTGTTTGGCCTGTCTTATTCTATTCGTTATTTCTTTCTTTGAATTCGCGTCTGATGATATTACGCTTCCTAGGTATTTATACTCTTCGCATTTTTCGATTGTCTTGCCTTCTATTTCTAAATCGTTTGCTACTCCCGCCCCTGTTACCAGGTATTTGGTCTTTTTGTAATTTATATTCATTCCATTTGATTTGTATGTATCCGCAAGTTTTCGCATCATATATTCTATATCATGTTCGTCTCCGGCCAGGATTACCTGGTCATCGGCAAATAACAAAGAGTACATGTAATCCTCATTTATTGGAATGCCCATGTATTTACATTTGTTTTTCCAATTTATTAATATGTTTTCGATATAAATTTTAAACAACGTAGGAGATAGGCAGCATCCTTGACGTACTCCCTTGTTGGTGGTGAATGGTGTTGACAGTTTATTTCCAATCTTAATAATATTTTTTTGGTCTTTATAAATTTCTCGGATAGTGTATATGTAGTGTTTGTTTATATTAGTTTTATGGAGGATTTCCAAAAGTTTTTTGACAGGAACAGTATCAAAAGCTTTTTGCAAGTTGATAAATATTAGATGTGTTTCTAAATTTTTCAGTTTTCTCTTTTCTGTTATTTGTTTTATCGTGAATATATTATCGATGCATGAACGTCCGGCCGTAAATCCGCTCTGCTCTTCTCCTATTGTTATTTCTTGTTCTATTCTTTTTCTTATAATGCGTCCGTACAGTCTTCCTACAGTTGCCAGCACGCTGATGCCCCTATAATTTTCGCACTCATTTCTTGATCCTTTTTTATGTATAGGTGTCAAGTATCCTATTTTCCAGTCTTCAGGTAGGGGATCATGTTCAATAAGACATCTGTTAAATATATAAGTAAGGATTTCATGTGTCTTTATAGTTGCGTGTTTAATTAATTCAGCAGGAATACCTCCTGGACCGGCAGATTTTCCGTTTTTCATTTCTTTTACGGCTTGTTGTACTTCTTCCATGGTTATTTCAGCAATGTGGGCTCTTGGTGTTTGATGTACCGTATTCTGTTGTTGATATTCCTTTCTATCCTCTTTTAATATCTTGGCAAAGTATTTTTGCCATTGGTCTATACTTATTATATTTGTATATTTACTTCTTTCATCTTTTCTTACATTTTTGATAGTGTTCCAGGCTTCTTTCGTTTGAGTACCTCCTATGTATTGTTCTATTTTATCGCATCTTTTTTCCCATTCATCATTCTTTGCTTTTTGTATTTCTTGTTTCACTTCACTACGTTTTCTTTGATATGCTTTTCTGTCTTGGGGGTCGTTTGTGGTTAGCCATAAATTATATAAGTTTCTTTTTTCCGTGGTTAACTTTTCTAAGTCCTCATTCCACCAGTATTCTTTGGTATTTTTTGTATGTTTCGTTTCTTCTCCTAAGGCTTCGTATGCGGCTGCATGAATAGCATTTTTCAATTTGTCGTACTCTTGTGTTGCTGTACCTGTTAATTCAAATGGTAATTTTGAAGACAACCTTACTTTGTATAGAAAACTTGTTGATTCTGTATTAAGGGATATGAGGTTGTACTTCTTGTCTAATAATCTTCCAGTTTCTTCTGTGTCGTCATTAACTTTTCCTTTATTTTTTGCTTTTTTGTGTAGCAGGTACATTGTCGCTTTTAACAAAAAGTGGTCAGTTCCGCATTCTGCGCCTCGGTATACTTTTACAACCCGTATTTTCATTTGAGTGGTCTGCCTTGTAATAATATAATCTATAATAGATTTTATTTGTCTCGTTGGTTGACTCCATGTAAACTTGTGTATCTCTCGATGTTGGAAGTATCCATTGAGTATTCTTAGATCAAAAGTTTGACATATCTCTATAAGTCGATGCCCATTGTTATTTATTGTTATCTCGCCGTAATTACCAATAATTGGGTCGCTCGCCTTCTTTCCAGTTCTAGCATTGAAGTCACCTAATAGTATTAATTCTTTCCTTGTACCTACGTTGTTTAGTGCTTCTGCCAGTTTCTCTTCATATGTATCTTTTGTTTCAATGTTTGAATCATCTGTGGGCGCATATACTGCTATCAACACTTTCTTTAGGTATTTTGTCTGGTTTAAAGTTTGATCAGACATATAACTGCTACAGTTTGGTACTTCCCTTTTCTTCTTTAAAACTTTGAGCGTTTCAGATTTGCCTAGAAAAATTAATTGGTCTCACTTTACCTTTAATATACTTTCCCGATCTAAATATATTGAGGTTGTCGTGGGAGGCGGGGTTACCTAATTTTTTGAGAATATTGTGCACCATCTGCTTTTCCTAATTTTTCTCTTTCAGTCATTTCTAATATAGCTGCTTCAACTAATATGTGTTTTGAACCTTTTTTGGCTGTTAATATTTTATTTGCTTTCTATGCTGCAGCTTCTTTTAGTTTCTTCAGTTCTTCTTTAATGTTCTGCGTTTCTGTTTTAGTTTGATGCAGCTAATTTTCTAGGCTTGATGTTTTTTTTTTTGGTTCATTTATTTCACTTTTTATACATTTCCAATTCTGTGCATGAAACTTCTTAAGTATTACTTATATCCTTATGGGGCAACTACTTACTTAGTCTTCAATATTCTATACTGTACTGTATGTGTTGAGAAGAAGAGCTACTTTTAAATCAGTAATTTTGAGAATGACACCACTTTAAAAATTTATAGCAGAAATATGTCAACACTGTTTGACCCCATTTGTACAGTATTATTATTATTATTATTATTATTATTCTTGCTAGAAGACAGGCAGCATTAAGCTGTTGACGTCTTCTTTCAATAGAAGGTACAAAGTAGGTCATGTTTTTTTAACAATATCACCGTTAAATACAAATAATATCGCAAATAAAATAAAAATGAGAATATTCTAATTGACACAAGATATCTAAGAAATAATATTAAAAAACACACACATTTGTATAGTGTGAGTTTGAAATTGAAATGGCAAAAGATTAAAAATTAATTAACTAGATAGATGGTATCACCATAAACTAAAATTTAATTATATCATGAATAAGAAATGCATATTAATAAATTGTTCCAAATGGCACAAGATATGTAATAGTAAATAAAACAGGCTGCCAATAAAAAAATCTCTCCTAGTTGAAACACTTATAATGTTATAATAATTATCTGTTATTTGAACTCCAGGATTTATTTATTTTAGAGGGCATTGAAATAGTGTAATATTATAGTATATTATGATACGAGTTTTATAAGAAGCATTTTGTAGCACGCACGGATTTAGGGTACGACGAGCGAAGCGAGGAGTGCCCTAAAGGAGTAAGTGCTACAAAATGCCTTATAAACGAGGTATCATACAGTATTTTATCTACTTTGCCACTTTTCTAAGCAAAAAAATGAAAATGTTTAGTATTTTTATTATAGCATCGCTTTGTGTCTATTACATTACGCAAACGCGTATCGTAATAGCCTCAGTACGAACGCAAAGTAGATAAATAATATTATATATCAGCCCAATCTTATTATTATTAGGTATCAGTCCTGCTGTACAAGTGTTGAACATAAGACTACGTTGTTCAAGGTGGGATCCTGTTGCAAAGCAGTGGAGCTATGTGGCGCCGATGCAGAGCCAGCGTTGCTCGGCCGGAGTGGCCGTGCTTGGTGGCAAACTGTACGCCGTTGGTGGTCGTGACGGTGCATCCTGCTTGCGCACAGTCGAATGCTACGAACCGCACACCAACAAGTGGACCACTTGTGCCCCCATGGCTCGTCGTCGTGGCGGCGTGGGTGTTGCTGTAGCAAATGGGTTTCTCTACGCCATGGGTGGCCAAGACGCACCTGCCAACAATCCAGCTGCATCGAGGTTCGATTGTGTCGAAAGATACGATCCAGGTACAGCTTGGTCTTGATTGTTGTGTGAGGGTTTTCTAAATGTAGTTTCTAGGAACTGATGCGTGGACAGTAGTGGCTTCGCTATCTAGTAAGCGTGATGCTGTTGCGGCATGTCTATTTGGAGACCACATCTTGGCTGTGGGGGGCTATGACGGGAGTCACTATTTGCGGACGGTGGAGCAGTACGATCCTAATGCAAACGAATGGTTGTCTATCGCACCTCTGATTACAGGTCGTGCTGGAGCGTGTGTGGTGACAGTCGCTAACCAGCATACTCAGACCGATAATTAAGCTTTAAAAGTATTAATTCACAGGGTATATTAGCTTTGTAATGTTAGTTAGTTACTGCCCTTTTTGAAGCCGCTATTTATTTTTGCCTCTTAGTTTTGTCAATCTCAAAAGACTGAAACGCATTTACTTCTATATTTAAGACTGAGTAGTTGAATGTAATTTGGATACACATGCATTACTACCTTACGAAAAAGTGATAATTTTCAACCACTGCATTTAGCTTTATAGCTTTTAGTTAAAAATTGCGATCTCACTGTTTTACTGTCTAGTAAACTAATTCCATTTTTTACCAATAATAATTATTTTTGAATTCCAACAAGTATTATAAACTTTTTTATGTGTAGCATATTGAAATTTAATATATTTTTATAAAATATTTTATCCTGCAAAAGTTAGCCTTAGCAAAGGGCATGTGTAAGACATGAATTTCCAAGTGTCACCTTCTGCTAAGAACAAGACTTTAACTAAACAATCTTATTGAAGGAGACGTTCTTTTAGATTATACTATCGCAACCGCATTTGTATCATGCAAACTTTAAATGTGATGAGGTTTGTCTGAACTCGATATTGTTATTATTCCTGTTTTCAATTAGGATTAAATTATATCGTAGAAGCTGTTTTTATACTTTTCTAATTTATTTTGTTTTAATGATAGAAAAAAGTAGTTTTTTTAAATAATTTTTTCACCGAACTTAATTACAAAATTCGTTGACTATGTCCGGTAGGTGTTATTAGATTTTTTTATATATCAATTGTTACTTTTATTGTTGTAAATTAAAATGCTTAGTATTGAAGCTTGGAATTGTAACTTCAACATTATTAAATTCATTTGTAAAAGCTGAAATACATTTTTTAATTATGTAAAATGTTGCATGAATTTTACTTTCCCCTAAATTATTTATGTATTTGTTAGTTGTAACAGTGTAGTAAATTTAACATCAACAGAATTATATACATCTATAATTGTTTTACATTTTATTTTACCGCTGGTTGGCAACGACCGTTACAGTTTTCAAGCTTTTTAAACTTCATAAAGTGCGTTAAAAAAAAAACGTTATCAAGTGACCTTGTTTCAAACAGTAATTTTCGAAAGTCATGATTGCGTATGCATACAACCTCATTTTACCAACTGACAACTCGTGACCGAGCGTGTTGAATTCTGGGTAGAGCAATATAATAATTTGCTTATAAACACATAACCTCACTTTGACAACTGACAATTCAAGTGACTCAGCGCGCTGAATTCTGGGTAGAGCAATGTAATAATCCCCGGCATGCAGTTGTAAGGTAAAATCTAGTTCAAAGCCCTCTCGATAACTTTTTTAACGCATGTTATTTTGAGGTAATAAACCAATAGGTTGTGACATACTTGACGTCTTAATTTTCTGACTTTCTCTTAATGCCAAAGCTGTTCCTGTCTTTCGAAAAGTTACATAGTTTCATGAGACCTTTCATATAATTTTTGGTTGGTCGCTTGTGGGGTTAGAACAAAAATTGTAAATCAATAATTGAGGTTGAACTAAAATATCATGGTCAACCAGAGATTGAATAAAATGTGAAAGAATTATATTTATAATGATGGATCATCTTTGCTTTCCAAAGATATGTAATTTGTATAGTATTGTTCCAATTCAGACTTGCAGCAGATAATGTGATTATGTAATTTTTGAGCGACTTTGAATTGTAATAATTTATCTACATCTAGTATTGGATTTTCCATATCCTTTATGACAGTAATCTCAAATTTTCCAATAAAATGTTTTTAATGTGGATATTTTTCTTTCTTTATTTCTTTGTTTAAGTAAATGTTGCCCAACAGGTACAAACCCAATCATAGGACACACACATATAAAAGTATACTAAATAGTTACATGCAAAACTTAAGAAATCTAAAGTGTCAGTACAGATTACAGATACGATGCAATAAAACACAGTAGTCTTTTCCACGTACATTTATTAAAAAGGCGACATGTTTCGAAACCAGACTGGTTTCATCTTCAGGCCAAAATGATCATCTACAGAGGCATATGGTATGGTTAACAATAGTGTACAATGTAAAGAAATAAACTTACTGGTGAAAATGGTAATAAACCATCTGTTCCAAATTTTAGGTTAAGAACACCACATCGGAGAAGAAAATTAAATCAATAGCCAGCAAACTACGTTATAAAGATCGTTACACTGGTTATTACAACAAATTTAATAAATAAAAATTACATCAAGTAAAGTAGCTACATTCTCTGAAGGAGAAGGCACTAAGAATGGGTTTTCGAAACAAATGTAACTAAAACCAGGTCAAAAGTTGTGATACCCTAATTACATTTTCTTGAATATTAAATAAAGTACTTTTTTTCTATAATAATTTTCAAGGTCAACTTTCTAGGGGATAAGTTGCATTCCTGCAGGGTCCCTAGTTTTAATAATGTTGGTACATAGATTTTTAGTTCTTTTTTTCCAAAAAAAAAATTATTGTCATTTTGACAGATATGTCATAATTTAATATCGCTTGCTTCATTTTTGCATTTAAAATATTTCTTGGTTTTCTTTTTTTATCCGATTTTATTGATGATGATGATGATTCCATGTTAAAAAAAGAAATTTGTCAAGGGCTCAAATTAAGAAACTTTGACATTCAAAATTGACACATAACCATAATTTTGAAAAAGTTCTACCAACACGAGGTATAAAAATTTCCTAGCGTTTTAATCACATATCTACCAACATTGTAACACTTTGACAGTTATTATAGAAAAAAACGTACTTTAGTTGTTTTGTCTTTGGCTGATTTCTTCTTTTTCGGTTTTAACCAGTGATTTTGAATGAAATAGATACAAGTATAGCATTTAAAATTACATACGTTTATGTGCCAAGATGTGTAACATCCCTTTTTCGTGCTATCTTCTTCTGTAATACAGAATATGAATATACTCTATCTTTCTTGCAGTTACTAGCACAGCACCCTAGATATAGAACACAGCATGCTTATTTTTGTTTTTCAAAAACGTATGTTGGTTATTGCACCTTGTTATGAACAAGAAATGTCAAACTCACATTTTAGGTGTAAACACATAACCTTAAAGTCGGCTGTTTACTAATTTCAGTATGACTAAATTATGCTTTAAATGCGATAAAGAAGATGATCAACTATTTCCATGTGATGGCTGTAAAAGAGAGCTGTGCAAAAAGTGTGGAGAAATATCTGAAACCGAAATAAGATGCTTAAAGTTAAGTAAGAGAAAACGCTAATCTTTTGTGAACCATGTAAGGTTGGTGTTTTTCATGTACCAGAGTTAATTAAGAAAGTGCAGCTACTTGAGAGTAAATTTGATCAATGGTGACAATATGTCATGAATGTGCAAATAAGCTGGATATGGGTCACAACAAGGCTTTGATCTCAGAAATGTTTTAACGTCAACAGCGAGATAAAAATGTTATACTTTTCAACGTTCAAGAACCTCATGGTAACTCCTATTCAGAAAAAGCCCACGTAGACAAAAACTCAGTCAAAGAACTGTTGAGATATCGAAGGGGATACTGATAACTTGAAACTTTTTAGGTTAGGAAAATTTGATATAGTATAATACCTACGTCGTTTAGAAGTTATTCTGAATTCTTGTGAAGAAGCAAAAAATATTTTAAGAAACAAGAATAAAATTGCAGTGCCTAATGTGCAAATTACTTTAAAAATAATAAGGCTAAAATTGAGCGGTTTAATAAGGAAGGGGTTACTAATAAAACAATCAAATACCTAAATGGTGCTCCTACAATTGTGGATGCCACTTCCCGTAGTAACTCAAAAAACTACTAACTGTGTACTATCAAAATACTCGTGGCCTTCGGGCCAAATTACAGTTACAAATTGCAGTAACTACCAATAGTGATTATGATTTAATAATTTTTACTGAGGCATGGTTGCAAAGTGACATTTCTGATAATGAAATGGGACTCTCGAACTACACTGTGTTCAGGAAGGATCGGAATAGTGAAACTAGTGTTTTTAGTAGAGGTAGTGGTGTTTTGATAGCTGTTCGGAACCATCTCTGCAGTAGCCGTATTTATGTTACTAACACTAATGTTAAACACTTGTTTGTAAAAATTTCCTGTCAGCCAACTTATCTTATAGTGGGTGCAGTTTATATTCCACCGAGGTCTGCGGGGGATATACGTGTGTCCCCAGAAATTTTGAATGCGAGCATTTCAATGCATTACTTGGCGCTTAGTTACTACTCTCATTTTTTGCTTAGCCGAACCAAATATTTTAATTCACTAAGCAACGGAAAATAATTAGTAATTTCTAGTTTTTACTGATTTTGTAATAAAATACGGAATCAAAGTCAAAAATAGTTACACGATACAAATTATACTTAAATTCTAACAAACACAATATTAACCTAATGAATAACAAATAGCTAAGTTCATTTTATTAAATGTTCAAAAACATCTTGTTGAGCCAGACAATATCCCAGGCGATCATAAAATTCTGGTCTAATTTCTCTTAACATCGCAAGAGTGATATTTTGAGAGGCTTCAAGAAGTTTTATTCAGAGCTCATCCACGTTGTTATATCGTTGATGCTGATGGGTATAAATTGTTTGTGGCAAAAAAAAAAAAATATATTTGGGGACAAATCAGGAGATCTTGGTGGCCATTTTATGTCTCATGTGGTGCTAATAATACGATGAGGAAATATTGATTTAAATATTCCTTAGCCGCATTGTGAGCAGGACGTCGGTCGTGCTGATACCAGATGTGGGCCATATCAATGTTTTGTAAGCCTTGAACTGCTGGTATCACTTGCTTGTCAAGCAGTTGCAAATACTTTTGGCCATTGAGGTTCCCGTCAATAAAAAATGATCCTATAATAGTGTCCCCCAGTATACCAGCCCAAACGTGAAGTTTTTGGGGGTATTGAGTTCTTAAAGTTATTGTTTGGTGACTGTTTTCTTGGGACCAGTATCTCACTACCGAAGAATTATGACAACCATGTAACAGGAAAGTCGATTCGTCACTAAACAGAATATTTCTAAGAAATTCATAATTATTGTTTACTCTATCCATCACATCTTCACAAAATTCCATTCGACGACCATGGTCGGCTGTGAAAACCTCTTGTGTCGTTTTCACTTTGAAAGACTTGAAACCATTCCTTTTAAGTAGTCTATGCACTTCTGATTTTCCGGCATTAATTTCTGGATTTTCTGCAAGGGTGCTTGTTGACAAAGTGTCATTTTCTGTTATCATATTGCGAACCATAATTTCCCGCATTTCAGCTTCTTCATTTTGAGGCTTCCATTCCTTTGAGCACTTACATGATGGATTTTCAGAACCAGTTTCCTCAAACAAATGTTTAACATTGAAGACCGAACTGGTGTTTACTGTCACATCGTATGCCATAACAAATAAATTATTTGCGATTTCATTCGTGGAATGACCTCGATAAAACCATTTAACAATTTGAGTTTTCTGTTCTGTTGTCAACATTTTGAAAAGAAAAATTAACCACTTATGTGTATCATATTTGAAGCTATGTATAAAGTCAAATTGACATGCACAACCAACAGTTTAAAAAACGAAAGTGAGAAACACTTTCTGCAACTACTGCGACTACTTATTGTCTGGGTAAATTATTATACAACATTGTTAGAATGTACTTATATAAAAAATAGTCAGTACTACTTAATGGATTTTATTATTCCAATTTAACAAAAACAAGAATATAATTCCATTTTATATATTCAATTCATATGTATTGTTGCTTATCTAGTTCTACAACCAGTTACTAAAAAGCAGAAATTGGGAATTGATCCACTTATTTGTCCAAAAATACAAGAAAATTTATTAGAAAATGAGGAAAATAGCACACCAAGATATAGTGCATCTCCCGATGGGGTAGGTATTACTACACTCTTGTAAACTATCGAATTTTTTATTCTTCAGGAAAAAGTCATTCTTGATAAAAAGTTTTACTTGTCTTAGGAAGTCACAGTGATTAAACTTATGATAAAGCATACAAAACGTTAACAATAAATTTAAATGTAATATTGAACTTAAGCAAAGTACTGACTCTTATTTTTAACTTTTATGAAAAATTGTATTTAACAAAGTTGTTACAAAACTGAAGAATAGCTCAACTATGGAGTTTGGTTAAAAATAACAAAACTAACTTTTTCCTAAGAAAACTAAATTTTTGAGGTCGATCTAGAACTCTTTTATACTTCCTCATTCTTGACAGAAAAAATAGTTCGAGTGACAACAGTAAACAGTAAAAAATCAACTATGTTACGAACTTTCAACATAAAGATCTATTAGAACTTACACATTTTCTAATCTTCTAACTTCTTCATACACATTCATATCTTTCTTTATGGTGACAAATTCAAACAAGCTCCTGTCATATGACACTGACAATTTTAACGACAAGTTAAGATGGCACCTTTAAACAAAGCTCATAAAGCAATAAATCGAACCAGATTGAGGAATGGGATGAGCATATGGGTCTTGCTCAGAAAAATAATCTGCGATACCGAAACAATAATTAGAAGAAAACAAGGCACAACCAAAATTTTCGAAAATTAAGGTATCTTGGTATTTTCACCGCTTAGTTTACTATGAAGGCGCTGGTACATACATGTTTTCTATAGCAACCGGCACAGAACTTCAGAAAAAGTTATCTTCGTGCAGCATTGAAGGTGGAGTTTTCCATTTTAAATAGTAACCATGTGTTGATACGCAGGTTAAATGAATCAATGCCGTTTGATCCTAACTCACAAGACCAACCGAATTGTGTACAGGTAGGTGTAGGTATATACAAACCTACCTGCGCTAAAATTCTTAAGGTTCCGCGCCAGTTGCTATATTTTTTTGATAGTATACATATCTATATATTTAGCATGTGAAAAGTTTTCTTTCGGCACCTATTTTGAAACTTCCACCAAGCCGATTTATATATTTTTTTTAAATAGAAGCTGCCACCATGTGGGTTTGCAAATATATACTGCTCAACAAATGAACTGAACCATTTGCATATATTGGTGCAATTTTATGAATATTTCCAAAAACAGTCATGGCATTTTTGGTAACCTTTCAGGATTGTGTCACTATAAAAAGCATTTATTTTCGTAATTTTGTTTAAATAAAACTAAGTCCATTAATAAAATATTATCATTTGAAAATTTAGAGTTTTTCCCAAATGTTGATAGCACATTGCATACAAAGTATGCCAAAAAATTGTAAATATTCCAAAAAGACTCGAAAAACTCTTAATTTCCTTTATTTCATACTGATGTCAAAAATGGCATTTTTTGGATTACTTCCAGTACAAAAAATGGAACATTCAAGTCTTAGTACATTAAAGTAAAATATTAAAGTTCAAGTACTTTAAAATTATACGTCAGTTGTTAACATTAAATTTGAAACGATTTACAACTTTTTATTTAAAATTCATTAAACTTGCAGTATGAAATAAACTGTTGTATTCACCACGAACGAAAAGTGTTTTTAAAGGTCCTCGCAAGTAATTCCGTCCTTGGCCTTTAAAATGTCACTTTTCGTTCTAGATAAATAAACTACTATTTTTTGCTCTTCCTCTTATTTTTGTTAAATAGTATTTTTTATAATGGTATTGTTTTTTAATGGGTATTATTTAACAGTCTACCAAATTTACCCAATCTTTTCGTGCAAAAAATACTTTCGTTTCCCAAAAATACTAAATGCTCACCAAAATTAAGAAAATACATAATCTTAGAGCGACAACCAAATATTGATATCATGCTAGTCTCTTATATTATTTGTTCCTAAAAATAACTTTTGTTGGCTAAAAATGCTAAATGTTCATCAAATTTTATTCCACATTTAATTCTAACATGGTACCCAGATATTTAATTTTCATCAGTGTCTTATATTATTTAGCAGTTAAAAAAACTATTTGTTTAAAAAAATACACAATGTTTACTATATTTTATACCACATTCAATTTTAAAAGTATTCCCAGATTTATAATTCTTGTTAGCCTAAACTAACAAGAATTATAAATCTCATATTTAGATATCACTTATAAGAAAAATCTATCATTTTTATTCGGTGTCGTTTATAAATGCGGACATAGAAATAAGTCTGAAGAATTCTTGGAAATAAATCAATATATATATAAAAATCTAACACAAAATTCACAAAACAAAAATGAAAATGAAACTTATTAAGTAATTTCATACGGCAATACACTGGTTACACTCACTGTAAAAGCTACAAAGCACAGTGTGTGGCTGAAAGCTGAAGCCTGCAAGAAGTTTGTCTGGAAGCGACAAGGAGAAATGCCCGAGTTTATTTCATTTTTGGAGTAACAGAATAATTATTGGACGCACAAGTAGTTTTTTCGAGAGACTAAATATAAATTAATAGCGCAAATATGTATTATGTACGGCACGGACGCATAACTTGAGCGTTCTAAATTTGGTGAACATTTAGTAAAATCGATAGACATATGGAATTTAAAATGTAAGCAATGGTAAAACAATACGCAACATAGCTATTTTAGTGGTGCTGTTCCCATTTCCCGGAGTATAATAATTCGGGTTCCATTAAGATTTTTTGATGTTTATTAAATTTTTTGGTGAACAGCGCTAGGGATGTATGATTTAATTTGGTGTACATTATATTTGACCCCTTTTTTAATTGTATTAATATGCTTCAGTTGATATTATCCAATTATAAAAATACAAAACTTGTTTTAATTAGAATAGTTTGTAAGTATATGTAGTAAATCCCTGTTATTTTTATAAACAAAAACATATTTCAAATAAATTTGATATTTAAATAGCAGCTTTGTGCTTTATTATATGTATATCCACATATTATGTATCATGTACAAAATATATTCACGATAAGCATTACTTAAGTATCTTTAATTTCATTGCAACGTTGAGAAATATTTTAATTTGAAGCATTGCCATATTACTATTTTTAATTTTTTAGTGCGACACAACAACCTTTAAATGAAAAACGTTATAAAATCTAACTCGGAAAAACTTGAAAAATTCAAGAGAGATTGAAAACTTCACAGCGTAACACAGGAGTTTATTTATTTATTTATTTTTCAATATAATCCCTTTTTATGCTGTGATCCCAGTCTGATAAAGCTTCGTCCTGGTTTTTAAAATACCCCGTTATGGCTGCTACAGCTTCTTCCGTGGACAAAAATCTTTGCCCTCCTAGGTGTTTTTGAGCTTCAGAAATAGATGGAAGTCTGAGGGAACATTGAAGTACCAATTCAAAACCGTACCGATGAATTTCACCCATCGCAACTGTTGATGTTTACGCCAAAGCTTCATTTTGATGGTGTAGGATACGTTTCGTTAGAATTTCAGTTTGCTTTCTTTGAATTTCTTCACGAAGTTGATGTAAAAAGTTAGAGTAGTATTGTCCTGTTATGGTTTGATCCTTAAGAAAGGAATCCACCAGCAATATTCCCATCCCGTCCCTAAAACCAAAGTCATCACTTTACAAAAGGACGGCACCACCATTGCTTTTTTGGGAGGTGGTGAGCCCTTATGCTTCCACTGTTTCGACTGCTGCTTTGAGTTAGGCTGATAATAGTGAATCTATGTGTCATTGGTGGTAGATAACAAATCTTTAAATAAAATTATTAGGATCAGCCTCATAACAGAGCAGCGACGTTTGAAAACGAACACGTTTCTAATCAATTATCAGAAGCCAAAAAGCCCACCTCGCAACAACTTTCGACTTTCCTAACTCATTACTTAAAATGTTTTGAACCCGTTCATAGGATATGCCCACAGCCTCTGCTATTTCTCGAACCTTGATTCGCCGATCTGCCATGCCCGTATCGTGAATCAAATCGATGTTTTCTTCAGTGGTAGCAGAAGCAGGTCCTCCACTGCGAGAATCATCTTCAATGCCGTTTCTTCCCCTGTTTCAATTCGGCTGCCCACTTTTTGACCATTGTGTATGGAGGACAAGATGTTCCCAAAACGTTTGCCATGTCTTCATGAATTTGTCCTTTTTGTGCACACATTGCTCCACAAAATTCCACAAGTCTCAAATTAACAGAATAACGTAAAACTTTGCATAAAACTAATAACAGTGCCCATAACCTCACTACGAATAATTGTAGCTATAATGTTGCCCTCTCTCTGTCATGTAAAATTTTCAATCTATTCGCATAGAAACTTTCTGCAGTACATATGGGGTGCTCATTATTTTGAAATTAATTGTCTGTTTGACATATCTGTCACAACTATAACATCTTGACAATTTCAATTTTGGTGCTTTTGCTTCAGGGTTGGTAAAGTAACTGCAACAAAGATAAATACATACACATTCTTTTGCTTGAGAAAGAGATGATAGCAAAAAAGTATGTCTTGGATATGTTGGATCATTAGATGAACCTTGTGTTTGTATCTATATCCTTCAAAATCACTGGTTTTAACCCTCTCTGGTAATTTCAGTGTCATTGAATTTAGGGACTTTTTGACCTGGTTTTAGTTACATTTGTTTCGAAAACCCATTCTTATTATTCTAAAGGCGGCTTCGAATTCTCAGGCATGCGCACGAGACGCGTAGTATTCAGAATGAGACTATATCGGCGCCGTAATGTTTTCGGGCGTTACTAGCAATATAGTAGTATTAATATATGGTTAAAAAACGATTTAAAAATTTCTAACTGTTAATTTACCAACATAAAAAAAATCCCTGTACGGGCGAAATATAATTTCGTTGCAGCGGTTGGCAAACTTGTCTGTCAATATTGTACGAGAAAGGTTGTTGAAGCAGTGTTTTGGAAAACGCATGTTTGGCTAAAAAAATGCATTTATTTATTTTTAAATTCTCGTGATAGTGCTTAAACCACAATGAACGTCGAAGTTGAAGATAATATTCGTAAAAACATACCGTGGGCGCAATTACCAGCACATATCAAACAAGTAAGCAATTAGTTAATCCTGGTTATCATAAGATAAACAGTGAAATTTTTCCTTTAGCTTCTTGGCAGTTCATCGAAGGAATACGGGAAGGCGGTTGTATCTTTTAGCATTAAAAACCAACTTCGCTATCGGGGAAATTTAGGTGTGCATTTGAATATTAATCTTATGCTGGGAGATAATTACATTTTCAAACTTTTCCAGTGCGACAGATCTTGAAAGATGAAAAGCGTTACTACGAGAGGGTGGTTGCATACAGCCGAGAAAGGCTGATGTTATTTCCATATCATTTAGCAGATATGGTCGTTAAAGGTCTAAGAATAACCCCTTTTAACTACTACATCTCTGTAGTAGAGAGACTTATGCAGGCAGAAAAGAGTTACGATACTTTGCCAAATTTTACTGCAGCTGACTGTGAGTGATAAACCAACAAACAGTGAAGTATCATGATTGTATCAATTTTTTAGGTCTCCGATTAATGGGTATTGGACGCAATGAATATATTGAGATAATGAATAAATCACGATCAAATAGGGGTCGACTATTTGGCAAACGTAATGTAAGGGGGTTGTTACCGAAAGTTCCCTGTGATATTCACATGGAACCGTGGTGGAGGGTGGAAATTGGCATGGTGCTCGAGGATGATGTAAAAGTGAGAAAATATATAGTTTACAAAGACAACATTTCTAAAGTTATTTTTAGATGGTTAATGCAGAAGAACTGGAAGTTATAGATAAACTGATTGATTATGGTTCACACACTGCCGGAGAATTGGACTACCATATTGTACTTAGCTTGTACAAGTAATTTTTATTGTTATTTAAAACTGGTTGGGTATTAATGCTTGTGTTTTAGGAAGGGCTTAATATATGTAGATGTACCTACTACTGCTGTAGATAGAATTCAAGTGCCACCCCTTCAGGGCTTTGTTATGAATAGAGTGCTTGGGGATTATTTTGAAACACTTCTGTATAAAATATTCGTTTCCATCGATGAACATATGACCATAGGTGAAGTAAGTATTTAATTGAACATCATTTTAAAATTGATCACAACCGATGATCTGTTTTCAGTTAGCTGGTGTCTTGCAAGTGGAAACAGAACTAGTAAAACAAGCGGTGTCGTTATATTGTAGATTAGGCTTTGCTCGGAAACTAGGTCCTGAAACAGAAAAGGCAAGATCAAGAAGACATTCGTCTTGGAATAACTTACCATCACCATCTGCTAAGTAAACTTAATTTAATTTTACTTAGAAAAACGATTGAGAGAAGGAAATATTTTCTAGTACTATATTTAAGACTAATTAAAATCTGACTCACAAAACATGAATTTGTTGCAGAAATGTGGACATCACACCTTTGACTTTGAACTTGAACCACGAACATACCCTGGATATAACTAACGATCTGCAGTCGCCGCGCAGTGAAACTCCTGAAAGCCCGTCCGGTAATACTCTTTCCAAAAGTGGCCAGAGGGTTGCATTCTTGTTTGACTCGACTTTAACAGCATTTCTTATGATGGGAAATTTGTCTCCAGTAAGTGGTTTTTGCTTAACGTGTCTGTTTTTTGGCATACATTTCTTTTGTAGGGACTTAAGAAACATGCCGTAACCATGTTCGAAGTGGGAAAGCTGTGCGACGAGAGTTTGGATAGCTTTTTGGCAGAATTAGAGAAGGTGTCTGTTCTCGATGCAGAAGGGGAAGGAGAAGCAAGGCGATATTTTGATCATGCAGTTATTTTGCGGTCCACTGTGCTTGCTCTGCGAAAACTGCCTAGTGCAGGGCTTGACTTAGTTCGACTTGAGAGTCTACATTCCTTGGACGAAGCGACTTACACTCGCTTATTGCAGAAAAAGTACAAGTAAGTCTATGTTTGGTGTGACTAAACTGCTTTCACTGCATGACCAATTGAATGCTTGTTGTTTATTTGCTGATTGCTATGATAACATGTGTATCAAAGGTGATTTCATAATGTTTTTATTGTAAACAATGAAATGTGTACTGTTTAATAAATACTGTTGTTTAATGGTTTCATTGGAGGATATAACGTTTGATAAACGTATAAATTCCTTTGTAACTAGTTTTGCGTAATATAGACAAGACTGTAAAGTTTGTGCGAAGAACTTAAAACTGTTTAGCTTGCATATCAACTTGTGCAGTGTGAAAATGAGTGAGCGCTAGGAGGAAGTTTAGGGAGAATAGGTGGAACATCAAAAAACACTGAAGTATCCCTAATCTTCAAGGCTAGAAAGGCTAGCGTTTGCAGAAATTATAGACCAGTGGCTCTGTTATCAATAAATTCAAATCTTTGAAAAGATCATGTGTAAAAAGTTGTTGCAATTGTTGGACAAACAAAATTATTTTTCTGAAAATCAGTATGGGTTGCTGCAAAATAGAGATACCGAGTTAGCTCTCTCATTAAATTAGAAATTTATATGTGAAATTTATTGACCAAGGAAGTAATGTAACAGGCCATTTTCTGGATATAAGAAAAATTTTTGACACTGTGCCATTTGATATACTTATGGACAAACTACATATTGTAGGAATAAGAAGCACTATACATACGTGGTTTAATTAATTTCTGATAGTTCTGAAACAATGTACAAAAGTAGGAATTTTGTACAGCAACTTATGCAATCTCTCATGGCGTTCCCCAGGGCTCTGTCTTGGGTTCTACTTTATTTCTAGTTGATAATCTTTTTTCACGTTTGGGAAAAAACACGGTTTCTAGGATACCAAAATCGTGACAGAAATCATGAATTATTCCCTAGAGGAGAGAAATTTACCTAGGGAGTTTTCATTATTACTGACACAACAATTATGTCAAATTCGAGGTTAGCCTGTTAGGTTTTGCTTCAGTTTCTGTCAAAACTGATGCAAAACCTAACGTGATAACCTTGAATTTGACATAGACTTACAGTGCCACCAACTTTAAAATTTAAAAATGTCAATAAATTACGTTTTAAAAAAACCAGATTTTTAGTTTTAAATCTTCTTGCACCTGAAAAAAATAGTATATGCAATTTGGAGAGACTGCTATTTTGCTTCAGTGCTATGTGACGCTCCGGCTTCGCCCTCGAGTCACAAATTGTAACTTAGCAAAATAACGCATTTCTCTCCCTCATTGCATAATCTACTATTGCTCAGGCCCATTTAAGGGGAAAATTTTTACATTTGCAGATGGTACTGCAGTAGTGTATGTAAACTGCGATATTAATACAAATTACAGTGACATGGTACATGACATAAGCATATTGTATCGTGTGTTCAAATAGAAATTAAATAAGGATTGGTCATGGAAACTAAATGTAATGTAAACAGCAAGTTTTAGAATTCATTAACTGTCATTGTTGTTATAAGTTTATATTATAATCTGCTATGGAATTTCTAAAGTTTGCTGTTGACATTAGTTTTGCTTTCCATGCACTCTTATGTAAGTTCTTTTTGAACAAATGGTATAAATGGTTTACCCAAAAATTATACAATAAGTCAAAAAGTTCACCCGTGATGCTCAATTGTTTCGTTAATTAGCAAATTCGGACGATACCCTACAATTTTTATCTGAACAATTTTTTTTCTATCTGGAATAACAAAGTCTCTAGAACCTGTAAAAATTTGAGCAAACACCCTGTACCTCGATGCTAAGCTTGCTTTTTATTGGTTCGTTAGTTCCCCTTATTTGAAATTTACATTTAGTTCACATATTTTTCACGGTTTTTATGTGCTTGGTGCTATTGTAGTGTGCAGGTGAAAAGAGGAGGTAAAAATTATACTAAACTCTCGACACTGCCACTGACATGCAGTCAATTGACTTATTCACTGGCAACTGTTATTGTTTATGCAAGATATGAAAATGTGCACCTTCTTTATTTTGAAACTTAGAAAAACTATCGAAAAAATGTGGGAGTCGTTTTATAGTCGTTTTATTTTAAACACGAGAAGTCCACTCTTTCATTCTTAACAAAATCACTTGTGCTGGTCACAGTAGAACCATGTTAAATTATTGACAAATATGATCAAGTCCAATATTTATATTTTGTTAATTATTATCGATTTAAATTGTATTCGTGTTTGATATGGGTCTGTAATTAGTAATATACTTTTTACTTTACAATAAAGGAAGTATTGAATTCACCCCAAAAATTCGAAATTGAGTTTTCAACAGAACTTCACGTTTTCGAGTACCCTGAAGCCAAAAAACCTGTTTTTGTTCATTGGTCTGTCTGTTTGTGTGTATGTGAACAGAATATCTCAAAAACGAAAAGAGGTATGGCGTTGAAACTTCATATATAAGTTTTGTGTACTATGTAGATGAGACAGCAAGCTTTTGAAGAAAATCGCATAACTGGAAGTTGGTGTTTACTCTTGTGATTTTTCAGTTTTTTTCGATTTTTTCAAAAACGGCTAACGATTTATTTCAAAATTCTCATTTTTATTACATTTTTAATGTGTATTGATGTGATTTTCCAGTTGAATACTTCTAAAATGGGTTTATTTTGTTTTTTTTCTACTTTTTTTATTAACTTTAATTTTAAATGGAACACCCGGTATATTATTACATTTTTGAATTCAGCTTATAATTTTAGAGAAAATTTGTCTCTTCACCTAACGCTCTATTTTGCACCGTTTTTGTAGAATTTGTAATTTTTTTAAATTTTTGACAAATGCTTAAAAAATTAAACTCATTTTTGGCCGATTAGAAGATCACTGCAAAAGGAAGTTGTATGTGTATCACACCAGATTTGTTTAATTAACTCCTATTTTATTTATTTTATTTATTTATTTATTTACATACAGGGGTACAGACAGGCACTAGGCCCAAAAATGTACCACAAAATAACAAAAAAAGTTCTGAATTATAAGAAGTTAGAATACACTAACAAAACAATATCAAAAATTGTAGAATTGTAGAAAAATAGTTTTGAAAATAAAGATGATAATATACTTATTACACAATAATTGCACCACATGTCTTTACTTTGTACTTAAAATTTTGAAGGCTGGAAACAAATAGATCCAGAGAGCTGAAATGCTCAATGTAGTGTCTCAACATACGATTCACTGTGGAATTGTATCCCGCATTAGTAAGTGAATAATTAAATTTAAATAAAGGCACATAGCGCAAATTGACTGTAAGAATATTAAATATTACTAATTTTAGTAAATCGGGAGCATCAACAAGATTATTAACAATTTTATACAGAAAGATGATTTCAGAGTTTCTTCGATTAATATCGAGTGGTGTCAGCTTTAACGACACTCACAAACCAGTTATGTTTTCTGTTTCATATGAACTCGTTATTTTAAAATATAGAAATTCTGCAATTCTAATTTGAATCCTTTGTAAGCGTAGTTTGTGCGCCTCGTAAAAGGGGCTCCATATGATTGAGCAGAAACTCAAGTTACTTAGAATGAAGGCATTGTAAACGGTCTTAAATGAAGAAATGTTCCGAAATGGCTTACAAGTTCGTACAACAAAACCTAGAAGTTTATTGCAGGAATGTATTAAAGTATCGATGTGGCTGATATAGCTTAATTTGGAGTCGAGGATCACACTCAAGTCTTTAATATTTGATACTTTATTTAGCGGGTTATTATTGATGGTGTAATTAAAATGACTAATGATGGTATTTCGTGTGAAAGTAATGGTAAAACATTTAGAAAGATTAAGATGGAGTTTATTTTTTTGACAATATTCGTAAAAAGAATTCAGATCGCGTTTTAGGAGTATATGATCGTTCTTATTTGATATCGTATAAAATATTTTTAGATCGTCGACAAACCGCAAATATTTGACAAATTTAAAACATGATTTTGTCATTAATGAATATTACAAAGAGGAGTGGGCCCAAGTGAGAAGCTTGTGTCACTCCCGATGTTAAAGGGAATGGCTCGGATGAATAACCTTTAGTGGAAATGAATTGCGATCTGTTACTTAGATATGAGGCAAACCAATAGAGTAAGTCACCGTACACACCCATTCCCGCAAGCTTCCTCACAAGTATGTTGTGAGAGATCTTGTCGAAAGCCTTGCTAAAATCAGTGTACACGGCATTCACTTGAATACGAGCGTCCATGCTTTTAAGGATATAATCTGTAAAGATCAATAAGTTTGATTCAACAGAGCGATGGGGCGGGGCATAAACCCATGTTGTTCGAGAATGATGTGATCTTTAGTCTGAAAATCATGTGCTTGAAAATCAAACTTTTAACATTTTCCTGACTATTGCATACATCTGTCGAACATGTCATTTGACCAATGATCACACTCGCTTTTTGAACTTTCAACCAATCAAAACCGACTTGCGTCGATAATTAGAGTTATATAACAACTTATCGGTAATACTCCACCTTACTCATTAAAATGATGATTCGTTAGTTTTTTTAATCGATTCAAGCAATAGTCACGCAAAATACCGGGTGTCTTAAAATGAATTACATCTAGTATGCTTTGAATTTCCCATAATGTAATCTAAAATTTTACTTGAAATTGGCAAAACTGTAAGTCTATATCACATTCAAGGTTAGTAGGTTAGGTTTTGCGTCACTTTTGACACAGACTGGCGCAAAACCTAACCTACTTACCTCGAATTTGACATAGACTTACAGTCTTGGCAATTTCAAGTAAAATTTTAGATTGCCTTATGAGAAATTCAAAGCATACTAGATGTAATTCATTTTAAGACACCCATATTGCTTGCATAGTTCCTTGCTTCGATAATGCTGACCAGATTGCACTCCTACTCCAGCATGAGTACAATCTGGTCAGCATTATCGGCAAGTGACTATGCACTTAATACATTACTGTTGAATATATTTAATTTGCTGATGGGCCTATAGTTTCTGACATCAGATTTGTTGCCGCTTTTAAAAATAGGGACAAGCCTGTAGCTAAATTCTTTGGCAGCATCTTTTACTTCTGTGTGGAGTAATTTTTTATCAGGAGAAAGGTGCTCATTTGCGTAAATTGAGTCTGAGAAGTTTTTAACTGAAAAACTGGGGCTGGTGGATGTAGACGAGAAACGATGGTTTTTCACAGCAGCAAGAACACCATCGCATATTATCCTGGAGTGGAACCTTGCAACGATGCTTTTGGTAGAATTCTTGCTTTTGCTAAAAGATTGGACTCGGTGCGAAAAGTCAATGTCTTTGGCAGCAATGTCGACTCTTAAATCACTGCAAATTTTCATCACTAGATCTAGGGGATTTTCATTAGGTTTTACAGGAATACCCCAGAACTCAAGATTGCTGGCCCTAGTGCACTGATCTAAATCGTTGACTTTTTGTTTTAGGAAGGTGACTTCCTTTTTTAAACTAGTATTTACATTATTTAGTTTATTGATTAATCTGACCTGCTCTTGAAAGTTAACAATGATGACTTCAAAATTGCTGATTTTATTAGAGAAGAACTCAACCGATCTTGTAAGTTCTGCATTTGCAGCGTTAAGTTCTTTAAAGCTGTAAGAACATCGGGAAGCGTTCCAAGTTCACTTCCAGCTCCTTGGGTAAAAAGTTGGGAAGACATCCTAAGCTACTAGATGCAGCAAACGAATCTTTTTTGTTGGTATTCGAATACTCGGTGCACGATCGACACATCCAAGATAATTCTCTCGAGTTTTTAATAGACGATACTATATCAGCGGACAGGCCAGAGCACTTGTGATAAGCGCCGTCGCACTGACCCTGGCATTGAATACCTGGCGCGCGACTTGTTATTGGCTTATTGCATTTTAAACAATTTGCTGACATTTCAACCACACTGCACCGATTCACTTGGAACTTAGATAACTAATGCACAATATTAAGGGTGTAAACTGTGTAAAATTTTAGCAAAAACCAATAACTTTGAACCACTTTAAATTTGTTATAATTCAGCAACCAACCACTAAACAACCGTCACGTGCAGTGCAGCGGCCAAATAATAAATTTTAAATAGAACACCCGGTATATTATTACATTTTTGAATTCAGCTTATAATTTTAGAGAAAATTTGTCTC
The DNA here is from genome assembly GCA_940337035.1 of Agriotes lineatus. NCBI lineage: Eukaryota > Metazoa > Arthropoda > Insecta > Coleoptera > Elateridae > Agriotes > Agriotes lineatus. The sequence continues at coordinate 248,994,942 of OW679194.1, forward strand.
TTCAACTAACGCTCTATTTTGTACCGTTTTTGTAAAATTTTTAATTTTTGAAAATTATTAACAAATGCTTAAAAATTTAAAATCAAATTTTTGGCTAATTATAAAATCACTGTAAAAGGAAGTTATGTGAGTGTATCACACCAGATTTTTACTCTTGATTTGTGTATTGGTACTATGAAAGCAGAATGCCATTCCATTGGTACAACTCCTTCAGGTAAAAATTTATCAAATACTGTTAAAATATAGGAAAATACATAATTGATTTATTAAAGTAGGATTTGTGGTATTCCATCAGGACCTGCACTTTTGCAAACATTCAGTTAGTTGATTTTTGAAAAAAACATCTAAAATTGATATTTTAATTTAATTGGTCATTCATTCATTTTACATTTTTTGTCAAAATATTTGATGATGTATAAAGAGTTTTTAAATAATCTGCAAACGAATATACTATTGTATTTTCTTGCATATAAGATTGAGAATTATAAATTTTGTGTATGTAGCTGTTTTGAAGGTTTCAAATGTTTTTTTTTCATCGGGATCTGTTGTAAGGGGCACGTATAAAAAATGGTCACCTTTGACTTATGGTCCTCTATGGACACAGACTGCTTTGATCGATAATGCGTGAATGTTTTCCATCAATGAGCCATCGATCTAATTTACTGTTCTTTTGTCCTGGCTGGTTTAGGTACCGTTGTGCATGTCTCTGTGTTTTAAAAATGAAGTTCTTGTAACCATCCTTTCTGCTGCAAAATTGGTTAGTAATTTTGTAATTTCATATGTTTTTGACTTTTGTGCTTGTTATCTTTTACTTCCATTCGTTTATATTTGAGTGCAATAGATGTAGTCATCTTTAGAATTGAATTTTTCTGCTGTATCAGCCATTAGCTGTTGTTAATGTTAAATTAATACAACGAAATTATTGCAGATTATTGGTCTCGATGGCTCCTCTTAGCAGAGAAGTGCGACCTGTTGCAAGCCTTTCACCGCCACATCTAGGCCCGTGTGTTCCAGAAATCAATTCCATATGGTTTAAAATGTTCCTGTACCATATGACAGGCTACGGTCCGCCCTCCTTATTGCTAGTCAGAGGTACGTTGCGATCCCGTAAAGAATAAACAATCGCTAGCCATGTATTTCCACAGGAACTACAGTAAAGCAGCTACCTCGCATGTTTTTGGGGTATTCGCGATTACTGGTGATGGCGTGGCTGCATGAACCTGCCGTTCTGCCTGTAGCCAATATCATGTACGTCAATGCGGCTCTGCAGTATTCACCAGTGCTCATACAGGCTTACGGCGTGCATCAGCCGGCTCAAACTCATATCAAGCCCTTTCCATTCCGTCCTGACACCCCAGCAAAGGGACAAGGCATGTAAGTAGTGTAGATTTGCACGGGGGATTAATGCTGACATTGCAGGTGAATGCTTGAACACTAGTTTAGAATGGAAAAATCATCCGGCTGTTCGAAACTTATCAGGCTTAGTTGATTTGGATAGGAATTGCGGCTATTTGACGTTCATAAATACCGGGGTGCGGGATTTAGGATGCACAAGCAGGGATCCAATAGTGCGACTGGGACGAGCGCATCGCAGCAACACCAATCCAGGTAATGAATAGTAAAAATTGTAAAACTATTTTTAAGAGTGTTTCGTCAACACAGGCATAGCCAAACTGCAAAAACAGGTGAATCAAAACAATAACATTGAATTGAATTCTTGTAAGAGGGCTGTGGAGCCAACAACACTTACAAATGAAAATTTTTCCTTTACCAATGAACACCACTTAGATAAGAGTCAAAATGAGCCAAATCAAAAAAGGGGTCTACCAGACGACCTGGAGAAACAGCTGCAGTCGCCTGTGGAATCTCATTTTGCTGTTACCCCTGTTAGCAATAGTGCAACATCTTCGCCTGCCAATGGGTTTGTAAACCAGGATTCTACCGATCTGCTTAAGGAAGAACTGGACCAACTTGATCAGGAGAATTTTCAAATTCAAAGTCCACATTTGGAGGAGAAACCCATAAATAGGAGCATCCAAAGCCTTATATCTTTTGATACGCTGCTAAGTCCAACAGACGAGAATATTAGTATGTTTTCCAGAAATAATGAACCGGAGGTACCACCTGTTGAAAGTCCAGTAGGTGATAGCAGTAATGTCAGAAACGCAGAAGACGACACTGACGGTGAGGTATGTAATCATTGTTTGTTGCCCATTTAAGTATGAAGTTATTTACTTTAAAATATGGGTTATAGGGTATTCACATTTATTATGTTTTTTTAATGATTCCATTGTGTAATAATGCATAGATTAATTAGTATTGATGTATTTATGTATGCATAAATCACTAACTTTACTGTGCTTTCTAACCTTGCATGTAGATGTGGACATTGCTGGATTGTCATTTTGGAATCCCACTCTTTGACGTGGATGCAAACACTAAAATTTGTGATGCAGTCGTTTCTGGAGGTCTGTGTGATGCAAATAGGTAAATACATCATATCTATAAATTCAAAATGTTCACAGAAGACAAAAGTCAAGCTGTAGACTTTGTGTGTTTACAATTTTGATGTTAATGTAAAAGGAAAACTCTTATTTATGTATTTTTAGCCTTAGTAATTTATCGGAATCTAGTCGAAAGCTGGGAACTGCATTGTTGGAGTTTATATCACAGTGTCAGGTAAGTGCAATGTAAAGAGTTTTCAGAATAAAGTGGGGATCGTGTAAACTTTAAAGCCCATATCCCACTGTAAAATCTGATCAGTTGTTTGACATAATTTAAAAGTGAGATTGGAGTGTAGTGTTTTGGATTGTGGTTGCCGCGTTTTTGCAAGCTTTATAAATATTTTTTTGTGGTGGAAACCAAATGGGGATCAAAAATTATAATAAGTTTAATTGGATATGCACTTAATGTATTTAAGAGTACATAACAAGCAAAGCCCAAATAGTACTACAGTAGAACTCGGTTATAACGAATTCCACAGGACCGCTATATTTGTTCGTAATAACCGTTATTCGTTATACCCAAGAAGATCATAATTTGAGCAAATTTCCAACTTCCGTATAATTTCTACTTTTTCGGAAACCGATAAAATTTTCCGTTTGACTCGCGACATTTTTCCACAACTAGAAAATGCGTAGGTACATACGGAATGTCCGTAAAGGAACGACCAAGATACATCCACTTGAAGATTTTTGCAACTCTTTTTGTTGCGTTATAGGCCAACGTCTTAGCTATTGTATTTTTAATCCTGTAAAGGGTTTTGTTAAATACAATAGCTAAGACGTGGCTATGATGCAACACTTTCGTTTTGCAGAATGCGATAACATCGGGCGAAACCCATTATCGCTTTTCGAAGAAGTGGATCCTGCAGGTAGCTTCTGGATTCTAAGAAAAACGGAGTTGCTTACAATGCCCACTATCTCGCGCTATTGTACAGAGTGCTAGAGAAAGTGGCCTTCTACGAAATTTAACTGACTACTATTTTCCTAGAAAACCTTCCTTATTATAATGTTGCCACAACAAAATACCTAATATCTTTCAGTTACATTTTATTAGGAGATGAAAAGGATCAGTTCTGAGAATGTATTCTTTAATTTTGGTTCGTTATTCCCGTGAAACGAATTCGTAATAAACATGAAATACATCCATTAAATCAAATGTAATTCAAATATACCTTCAAAATTATTCGTTATAAACGTGAATTCGTTGTAACCGTGATCGTTAAAAGCGAGTTCTACTGTAATTAAAAAAAAAACAGTGAGTTTGCGTGAGAGTCTACATAGAAAGTGGTTTGCTTTGATACAATTCAAACCAAAATTACAAACTAACCACAACACAACCATCCAACACAAAGTGATTTCAAAACTGAGATCGAGTACAACGTTTAAACAGCATTTTTACGCATCGTTTCAAGTCCCCAGTAAGTGGGGGGGGGGGGGGGCATCAACATTCAATGAATTCCATGTTTTCTTTAAAACTCTTAAGACATTTTTATAATAGTATATTACATACTGAGGTGGAAAGCGTTTTGTTCGAGAAGTTAACTTGATCTCGAGAAAGAAATGAAACGTTTCATCGTGTTATGTATACTATTCTATTCTAAACAATGTATATGTAATAAACTGACATTAAGCAGAAAAAGAGGGCAGGAAGTAAAAGTTGGTAATTGGTCATTTTCCAACTTTTTAAAAGTCATATATTTTGGTAACAAGCCGGCAGTACGACTGAGTGGTGTTGCATCTCTCACGGCACTTGTAAAAGTTAAGCTCCAGTCTGCTTGGTCAGTACTGGATGGGTGAACATCTGGAGAGCGAGGGTAGTGTACTAGCTTCGTCAGGCTCCACTACCTCAAGTACCTCGGCTGAATTTAAAAATGCACATACCCCCTCAGCAGCTCGGTGCGTCTGGCACCCCGACACTTATGTATGTATATTTTGGTAACATCATTTTTATAAAATATTTACAATGGGATACGGGCTTAATGGGAGATATATGCAGCATCTGGGTGCTAGTATGATAAACGTGTAACCAAAATTCTTAGTTTTCATTTCAGCTTATAAATCTGTTATTATCAACAGCAATGCAAAAGTGTTGGACATTATTATTATTATTATTATTATTATTACATATATATATGACAGGCGGCATTGCTGTTTATGTCAAAACAAAATTCGTGAGCAAATAATAATAGATTATAACAAAATATAAACTACAAATTAACATAAATTATACATACATAGAACAGAAAACAAAAATAAATTATGATTAACAAAATTCAAGTTGAATTATGTATAAACAAAATTATGAAATAGGTAGATTGTATAGAATAGAAAACCAAAATAAAAATAAAAACAGTAAAAGTAAAATAGAATATAACTAAAATTAAATAAATTATCATAAATTATAGATATATAAGATAGAAAACAAAAATAAATTATAATTAACAAAACTAAGGTTGAATTATGTATAAACAACAAAATATAAACTATCAGGTTAAAATTAATAAATACATGTATAGAATAGAAAACTAAAATAAAAAGTAAAAACGGTACCTAAAAGGTATAATAAGCAGTAAGTGAAAGTAAATAAATAAATAAATCATACTAACCAAAATTCAGAAAACTAAATACAGAATATAACCAAAATTAAATAACTATTATTAAGGGACTGTTTGAGATTTTAAATTTTCAATCTGAACTCAAATGTGTTGTTAACTTCTGAGTCTTTACCATGAACTCTGGGCCAAATGAGCCGTGCGGTATGCACATTTGATCGTCTACAAAACTTAAGCATGAAAAAGTGATTACCCATAATGGGTATAGCGAGACGGCCTATATTGTTCCAGGCCATGACACTGGCTCTGATGCCAAATTTTCTGCTATACTCTATTTTTAATGTCGCGGACAGAGTTATGCAAGTTATTCAAATATACTAGTCAATTTGATACTATTTTTTAAAGATTCTTCTTCTTAAAGTGTCTTATGCTTTATTTATAAGCCGTTCACGACCTTTTTGGGACAGAGTTGGCTATGATTTTGTCTTTTCATGTTGGACAAACTGATTCGATGATGTAGCGGATGCAACTTTTGTTTTCTGTCAGTGTCTGTTCGACATAATCTTGCCACCACATTGCCAGATTTATTATTTTAATATTCGTAAGTACATAAATGATTTATCAAATGTGTAAAAATAATTTTAATTTTCGTCAAAGGAAAAGTAAAAATGCCCAAAATAATTTTGTTACAACAAAAAATTTCCATTAAACTATGCTACTTGCAATTTAAAAAGAACAGACCAAATTTAAAAGAACGCGAGTCGTTGTGGAGACTAGAGAATATCCGACAACAATGTACCTATTCAGAAAATATAACCTTAAATTGAAAACAACCTAACCTAACACAAAAAGTGTCAATTTCCATGAGGGAGTTTAGTTGCCACAGAGGTACTGCCAACAAAATTACTAGATGGTCATAGCCTCACTTGACCCAAAAAGGTCGTGAACGGCTTATACATGGTTTTACATTGTACTAACGTATATTACAATAATACTTAGAACTAAGTAGAGCCAGTAGAGCCCTAAACCTCATTTGGTTTGTCTTGGTGCTGCTACTTCATGGAAGTAGTTTAAGAATTAAAAATTCCGCATCTGGTGGTTCTGTCAAAAACCTCGTCATACATTCCTTAGTGAAAATAGCAGCTTTTTTTGACTTGTGCTCAACACTTTTCTTTTTACGGAATGCTATAAAAATTGGGAAATTCAATATATCCATTTTATCATATAAAAAAATAGTGCTTTTCAGCATGGAATGTTCAGACCAAAGACTTCCAGGTGACTTCAGTTTATCATTTCGCCAAACGAACTAATACAAAAAGATGTTTATATTAATTCCACAACTTTTCTCCGTACACCTGCTTTTGAAAATTTTATATGAAATCTCGTAACGAAATCTTAACTTCCCAGGAACTATTGAGGAACACCTAATGTTCCAAGCTTGTTCGATTTCACTATCTACACCATGGAAGTCTACGTCACTCATTTTTATACACAAACAAAATTAAATTATTTACTGCAATAACTAAAACACCGTGACAGCACCTTAAATAGTAGTTTATGTAACTAGTCCTCAAAGCAAGGCTTTAGGGGTCGAGTCGTAATATGAAGATGAGTCCTCTAAAGCCATTTGAGGACGTGTTGCATACAACGTTTTTTTGTATTAGCTCTCCAAACATTATAATATGAAGTTTCAATTACCATTAACGCGGCATTATATTAGGAGGCCGCGCGAAAATGTATTTTTCGCTCCCCAAACTGGTTACTTTGGAAACTGTCTAGGATCCTCAAAATGGCCATTTAGAGGCCTTGTACTTAAAGTCGTCATGGCAACTAATGTGTGAGTCCGCTAAAATGTTGCCATGACGACTTTAAGTACAAGGCCTCTAAATGGCCATTTTGAGGATCCTAGACAGTTTCCAAAGTAACCAGTTTGGGGAGCGAATACAAAAAACATTTTTTAAAGCCACCTAGTTTGAGCAAAAAATTAAAATGCCGTTTTTATTCTTTTTAAGATAATTTTATTCAGATCAAGAAAAATACATTTCTATTGTGCAAAAAACGTCATAAGCATCACAAACGTTAAGGAATTACCGATCTCAGACAATAATTGGAGTCGTCGCTTTGCTCCTCCTCCAAACAATTGCAAACAATGTCCTTACCGTTCTTAATCTATACATATACAGTGAGCGCCAAAAAGCATTGGTCAGTTTCAATTTGTAATAACAATTTATTTGCTTAAATTACACAGTTAATCAGAACTATTTCTTAAAGACTAAGAATGGGAGATTCGCTTATGAAAAATGCTGTCGGTTAAATGACTCCCCTCTTGTTGAATGCACTCTTTTAAACGGTGGCCGAAATCTCTCATCACACGTTGCCGCATATCCTGCAGTATAGCTTCAATATTTTCCCGAATAAACATTTTAAGCTTTTCCAGATTTCTTATCTTTCTTGTAAATACTCTGCTCTTCAAGTAATCCCAAAGAAAAAATCAGGAGTGGTTATGTCCTGCGATCTCGAAGGCTAATGAAGGTCACCATAGCAAGAAATCAGTTTATTTGGAAACGATTGTCGTAGGAGATTCGTATTAATTCTTGCGGTGTAATTTGTAGCACCGTCCTGTTGAAACCAATATTCATTTACTATCTCCTCCTCTATTTGCGATAAAAAGATCTTTAAAGCATGTAATGTCTTTGAGATGTAACCGTTACCGTTTCACCAATTTCCTCGAAAAAATGAGCCCCGACAATCTTTGACGGTGAAACAGCACACCAAACTGTCACTTTCGGAGGATGTCAAACATTGAAACAAAACTCCCAAGTTTCCTATTTATGAAGAAATTATCATTGATTCCATAGGTGAAGTGTATGGGTTTTTATTAGGTATTAAAACTGACCAATGCTTTTTGGCGCTCACTGTATAAAGGAAAGTCATAACCCTGACTAATCAACGCAGAGCCGAAACCACTGGTACCAGAAACTTGAAATTTGGGTGCAAGGTTCAATTTGTTACGTAAGGTAGTGCTAAGAAGGGATTTTTTGAAATTTGACCCCTAAGGGGTCGAAAAGGGGTAAAATGTGTTTTCACCAATTCCTTAATATCTCTTACACCCGGTAAGATATCAATTAGGTGTTTACTTGCAAAGATTACCAATGCAAATACCTAAAAACGTATTTCAGGATTTTGCCTTAATCAACCCCTAAAGGTGCTAATCTGGATTGAGGGTGAATTAAAGAACCCTTCGTATCTCCTATGTTTATAGAGTTAGAACATTCTTTTTTGGCAACATAGATGTATTTTTAAAATAGTTAGAAAGGGGTTTAAAGGAATTTAAAAATTTTAACCCTAAAGGGGTAAAAGGAGGAAAAACTGAAAAGAGGTAGGGGGGTTAAAATTACTATTTTTTTTTGCTGTGAGTTCCATTTCACAATTAAATGGGTTGAAAGAAATTTGTTTAAATTCTCCCCCTACGGGGGTGAAAAGGAAAAAATGAGTTTTCACGAGTTCTTCAATATCTCTTAGACCCGACGAGATAGCGACTTGGTGTTTGTACTTGCAAATATTATCAATGCAAATACCTAGAAACGTATTTTAGAATGTTGCTCTAATCAACCCCTAAAGGTGCATATCTGGATTGGGGTGAATTAAAGAACCCTTCATATCTCCTATGTTTATTGAGTTAGGACATTCTTTTTTGGCTTATAGAGGTATTTTTAAAATATTTAGAAAGGAGTTTAAGGGAATTTGAAAATGTTAACACTAAAGGGGTAAAGGAAGGAAAAACTGAAAAGGGGTAGGAGTTTAAAATTAAATTTTTTTTTGTCGCTGTAAGTTCAATTTCACAATCAAATGGGTCGAAAAGAATTTTTTTAAATTCTACCCCTACGGGGGTGGAAAAGGGAAAATGTGTTTTCACGAGTTCCTGAATATCTCTTAGACCCGATGAGTTAGCAACGTGGTGTTTAATTGCAAAGATTATCAATGTAAATACCTAGAAACGTATTTTATAATTTTCCCCTAATCAACCCCTAAAGGTGCAAATCTGGATTGGGAGTGAATTAAAGAACCCTTCATATCTCCTATGTTTATTGAGTTAGGACATTCTTTTTGGCATATACGAATTTATCAATATTTCATAAAGCCCTATAATGTAACAATTTGGTTTTACTTAGAAAGGTTACCTGTACAAGTTCCTAAAAACGTAATTCAGGATTGTGCACAGATCAACTCCTAAAGATGAGAATTTGGTTTCAGAGGTAAATTATAGGACCTTTCGTATTTCCTGTGGTACCTGATGATCATGGTTTTTGGGCATATGTGTGTGTTTTAAATCTTTAAAAAGGGGTTTAAAGTTTTTATTCTAAGTTTCATTGTAAAAGGAGTAAAAATGGGGTAAAAGTAAAAAGAAGTTAAAAATGAGGTTAAAGTTATTGATTTTTTTTCGTGTGTCCAGTTTAGAATAAAATAGTAGGATTTCCAAAATTCCACCTCTAAGTGGTGCATACCGGTATATTGCTACAATTTATGAATACAACATTTAATAAGTATATTTATTATTTTTATTCTCATTGTTATATTAAACCTATAGTTTTATCAATCTATGTAAGGAGAACGACAATTACTTACACATCTCCAGGGGATACGTGAAGCACGAAAGGGTTATGGAGAACTTTTTTGGAAGAATATTGTTTCCTTTTTACCTACAATACTGTTTTGCAGCGTTTGTTTTAGTTTAGCTATTGAGTGAGAAAGGAGGAAAGCATTCTAGAATGCGTTTAGGATTTAGAAGAAAAAAACATTTGTAGTCCGTACGAAGAACGGGTATCTTGCTAGTACTTAATATACTATTCCCAGAAGAACATGAAACTGCAAAAGTTATTTTTGTATTAAACGACTAACCAGTCATGGTCAACTTGACCTCAGTTTTCATTAAAATTTTGAAAGTTAGGTTAGGTTGAATCTACTTCCGGTGTATTCCGGTCCAACATCTTAAACAAACTTTGGTAATGTACAAGGTGAGCAAATTTTGATGTTTTCATAGATAATCTCGATAACTATAGGAGATACAGAAAAATGGACCCCTATCCTCGATATCTTTTTTTGAGAAAAGCTGAATGGTCAAAACCAAAATTGGCTATCGTCTTTTGTTTTCGAGTTATAAACAAAAGTTCGATTTTGTGGTCAGATATTAACAAAGCAATAAAAGCAGTGCACGGATGCATACATGTTCGTGAGGCATATCTTTTTGATCAGTCATACACGTCTGGTCTCCCCACACAAAGCATCACTTTTACTCTTAATAACATAATATTTATACATTCATAATCCAGTTCCTCTTGTACCCGTAGGGGTGTCAAGGATTAGCTCCCTCTACCCGTGTTGCTGCTGTTTCTTGACAAATTTATGCCATTCTTTTCTATCTCTTGCCTTGACTTTAGCTTTATTCCATTCCATACCTGACTTACGCAATATTTCTTCCGCACTCTCACTCCACGTTTTCCTCTTCTATTCTACTGCTCTCGTCTCCCATACCTTTTTCACTTGTCATTCTTCTGAGATGTTCTACCCATTCCAACTTCTTTTCTTCTAGCGATTGTATATTTAATTCTTTTCTGATGTGTCTTCATTCCTTCTTTTTTCTATTCTCTTCAGTCCAAGTACTTTCCGTAAATATTTCATTCCTGCGGCCTGCAATCTCTTCTTATGTCTTTCATTTATTACCCAATTTTCGTGGCTATACAGGATTGTGGGTAAATATATAGTCTTGTCCGCTGTGATATTTGTTTTTCGTGTAATTTCTGTATTGCTCAAGATGTTTCTATATAAAGCACTTTCACCTAATTCAGCGCTTCAATTACTTCTTCCATACTTATCATATCATTAACTCTTAATATTTCTTGGGTTGCTGTCACTTTATCTATATTTTTTTCTATGTTTTCCGCTTCCTGCTCATCCTCATTTAGTAGGCGATAAAAATACTCACGTCACCTGTTCATTATTTTGTCGTCATCTGTTATATCACCTTTCCTGTCCTTAATTTCAGATTTACTCCAACTTTTAAGCACTTCGTAAAATGGTTATATCGGCTGCTATTCTCCAGAGTCTTGCCAAATTTCTCCCAAGATTTTTGTTTTGCTTCTCTGATTACCACCTTGGTCCTATTCCTTTGTTCTTTATATTCCTCATATGTTACCTTTTTTTGTAAATATAATTTTGGAAATGAACAAATGAAATATTTAAACTGCCTGAGTAATGTCAGATCTGTCATGCAGTATCGCTGATAATAACCAGATTATACCTACACAAAAAAGTAGAACTGAAGGTTTTAAGTTTTTGAACACCTAAGAAAAATTACAAAATCTAGAATTTGTAGGTGGATCATAGCTGCACTGAGATGCTGCACACGTCCTCAAATTTAACTATGTGCAAGATCACTGTATATAATTACATTACTGATAGCTTAGTGAGGACTTTATACAGGAAACCCCATTTAGACATTGCTGCTCTAAATTTAATCATACAGAAATGCTAATGGTATCAATTGAAAGAGAAAATTATTATTAATAGGACTACACTAAAAATGTATGTCAGTAGTTTTAATCAAGAAATGTTTTACTTGGTCAAGACAGTCCATATTTTTCAAAAGCGTTATATTTGTAAATCAATATTTATTGAACTAGAGTTTTTGTATTGACCTTATGCAAAATAATTTTCTCTTTAGAATTTAAAAAAAAAATCAAGAAGGAGTAAACTATAAGAAATAAGAAAGAGTGTAAAAACTGCATAAAAAAAGGCATAAAACCAAATTCAACGCCTTTAAGGGATAAAGGTAAGATTGAATTCACTACAATTTCTGTACGATTAAATGGCGAGTAGTAAAGCCTATAAACATAGTTTCCAATGTTGGTGTTGAAGATCCTCATCCAATATATAATTACATGATCTAATTTGTCATCGATAATATCAATACAATCAAAAGTTGAGTGTACTGTTATTTGTTTTCAGTATTATCCTGGTGAAAATATGGGAATAATAAAACGCGGCCGCCTGACTCCTCTTCCTAAGCACAGTCTTGTGTTTGATAATGGCAGAGTTAGCGAATGGTCAGGCAAATGAAACAGAATCATTCCAACACCGTAGTGGCAAACAGTACAGTATTCTTGAGTATGTAATTTTAATATAAACTTAGATATGTTTATTTTAATAGTTTAGAGATTACTATTTACCATACTGTTTTATTTTTGAAGTTTATACTGTTATTTTTTCATTTGTTTACTGCATTATATGTAAATAAACTGTATAGATAAGTATTAACAAAAAATTCATACACTAAAGAAATATCGTAGTTTTATTTATGTAAATATAATATAAATAATATAGTTATTTCCATATCTCTACACCAAAGGTATAAGAGGCCACGGAATAAGTAAGTTATTTCTATTTGCACCATAAACTTACATGGTTTAACTACTTCAATTCTTTAACAAGGACAGGGCCGTTCCTACCAGGCGTGCAGTGCGTGGCTGCACGCAGGCGGCCGATTTTAGGGCGTAAACATGAGTTTTGAATTTTCTGAATTCTAGCAATATTAAAGCTACTTAAATGTGAATCATAAACAACGTCAGAATAATCAAAACAGGACAAGATTAATGCATTACACAAAACAGTTTTCACATTTACACTTAAAAATTGTAAAAGAGCTTTCACAGCTTTCACTTTGGCCACGTAAACGTCTCTGTTCAAATGTGTTTTACATATGAAACAATCACCCATTGTAATTTCACGAAATAACACGTTGACAAAATGTTTATTATGTTATGTTTATTATGCCATTTATGTAGTAGTGCGATACATGAAATAAAAATTACGCGCCAATTTGACAGCTTTGGCCCGCTCTACAAGTCGTAATTTTAGTCGCATATCAATTTATAATAGGTCAAATTGAAGCTATTTTCAACCTCTACAAGTTTGATACTGGCTACTTTTTTGCTAAATAGAAAGAGAAATGAGACACAAGCCCAGAAGCTCGAAAACAAATCTCGACCCTTTCACGCTCGCCTTTCGCGTTAGTAATCTCGACAAATACTCGTATTGCTCGTACGCGAAAAAGTAATAGAACATAAATTGTAGAGCATTCAAAATTCTAAAAAAGATGTCTACATTATTTTCAGGTAGTGTTAACGGGAACTGATTTATCGCAAAAAAAATCAAACGCACCCATTTATCAAAATAGCGGAAATAGCACATAGGAAATCTTGGTCGACAACTTGAAGTTAAGCTTTGCTGGACCTCACCAATACCCCAAAAAAGAAATTTCTAATTTCGCTTCACTTTCAAGCAAAAATGACATAGTGACTGAACTATATAGGTCCTTTTGAGTTTGAATTAGCATATTTGGTGCATATGTTGCACTGAGTAACCAAGTCTTTTATTTCTTTGTTGGTACTTGGCCAGTATACTGTGAAGTTAGCACGTGAAATGCTTTTGTTTTGATCTAAGGGTGCCACGTGTATAGCTTTTAAAGTTTTGGTTCTCAAGGCTTTGATATAATTATTCTTTGCCCAAAATGAACTAGTTTATTTGCGCTTTCTGTTATTTCCGATCTTCAACTATAACACAGTTTTACTAGATCTGGAATTTTGTTTATACTTTTTGGCTATCCATTGTAAATGTATTGTAGCCGGTTATGGCTATTTCAATTTTATTAAAATGATTAATATATTTGCTACAAATTCCAGACTAATGCTGGATCCAAGCTGCTCAGAATGCCAAGGTATCAATAATTCACTCAAGTTTGGTAATCCAAAAAAGGTATAGATAGTTTTATAGGCGTATAATATGTTTAGCTAGTTATACATCAAATTAAATTGTATTCAAAAAGAAGAAATAAAAATGTAACAATGCTTGTAAATAAATCAGGATTCTTCTGCTCTTGCGTCTCGGTCTGTCAGTCACTTTTGGACCAGGCTCGGCATGGAATAGTTCTAATGTCTCGTAGGCAGTTCGTCCGACCTGGATACAGAAATGACATTTGTTAGCGAATCCCGCCTGTTAGTGCGGTACGTAAACATGAAATTCGTCTTTAAACTTTTAAACGGGCAAAAATGCGGGAAATATTATCTTAACTAACGTGCATACCTGGAGCTACTAGTGTTATCGCGGCCTGTAGGTGTATTGAACGTGGCAGGATTACGGGCGGCTGGCGAGTTCACCTGTTTTACCTTTGGCGGAGACTTGCAGGAAATCTTTCGAAGCCCAGGTAAGCGATTTTGTAATTCAATTAAGCTCGAGCGGCGGTCGCCGTGGAATGTGAATTTAATGCCGGGCTTCGAGGATTAAACGAGAGAAATTTCTAGCTTTGGCTCGCTGGAGATGCGGCGGCCCGCTGCAGGTATATATAGGATAGATTTTGTAGTGCAAGCTTTGAGCTGCACTTTTATTATGTCGTTCAGGTCGCCGCTTGTGGTTTTAATGGTGTTTCGACTTGTGGAAATTAGCTATGGACGGAACGGGACTTTAGGGAATTGTTTAAGGTAATCTGATTGGCAAGATCAGCGGGTTATTTATGCGGGTAACTCGCCGGATAGCACAAGAGTACCTACGCTCCTGGCGAGAGGAACGAGCGGGGTGGTATGTTTCTTGCCGGATAGCACAAGAGCACCCTTCTGGCGAGAGGAACGAGCGGGGTGGTATGTTTCTCGCCGGATAGCACAAGAGCACCCTCCTGGCGAGAGAAACAAGCGGGGTGGTATGTTTCTCGCTGAATAGCACAAGAGCACCCTCCTGGCGAGAGGAATGAGCGGGGTGGTATGTTTCTCGCCGGATAGCACAAGAGCACGCTCCTGGCGAGTCGGACTAGGGGAGGATTCTCTGGTAGGAACCCCCTCGAAGAGCACTTAAGCACCCTCCTGAGCGGAACTAGGTGAGGGAGAAGGACTAGGAAAATTATGTGAAGTGGCTCCGTTTTCTCTTTATATACCCTGGGCTGGCGCAATCAGCGGATCTAGCTGGTTTATTAGAGTAGGGAAATTTTTGCTTCGAATACGTGGAGAAATACCTGCGTCTGTCCGCGATGACGTCGCTTATCGTTTTTCGCGCGGCTTAAAGATGTAGCACTCCGATTCTTAACGTGATTTAGACCATGGGAAAAAGCGCAAATTATTTTTTAATTTCAAAATCGCGTTCGTGCTGGGTGAAACGTTACAGTATGACCTAATAATTTTTCATTCGTCGTCTTGTGTCTTTAATTAATTCAATTGTTTTCTGAATAGAAGTCGTGACTGGTTTTTCAATTAAACATACATAAGCTTCGAGCTCCATACTATCATCTATCTTTTCTTTTAAGTTTAGCTGAGAGTGTGTGTGAGCAATAACCAACGCTTTTGCTACTTTATAAATTAATTCTATATCATATTTTTGTAAAGATAGCATTATGCGTTGTAACCGTGCTGGACATGCATATAGGGCAGTGGTCGCCAACCTCTTCAATGTGTTGAGCTACTTGTTAATTTTGGAATAAACAGCGAGCTACCCACACGGAAGCCACGTAACGCAACGTAAATGAAATAATCCACAGTTAATTTATCATTATATGTATTTATTTTACTATTTATTTAACTGGTAATACATAATACATAGGTACTAATAATAACTACATTCCTACCTACCAAACGAAGTTGTTTGAAAAATAAACACAAACTTTTATCCAGCCACAACGGCATGTCACGTAAGATTTAAAAATAGTTAATAATAACAACAAAAAAGTAACGCACTATCATGAACATAAACATTGAAAAATAAAAAAGCACGTTCAATGAGAAGGCTGACACTCAGACTCATCGATAATTTTTTTAATGTTTGCAGTATAATTTGATACAGCCATTCGAATACAATTATCCAAATGTTCATCTGTAAGTCGATTGCGATATTTGTTCTTAATAAACTTCATATTGGAAAAAGAAGATTCACACAAATAGGTTGAACTGAATAATGCTTTCACTTTCAAGGCAACACGGCATAGAACTGAATATTTGTCTTTACTTACAATAGGCCAGATACATTTGGTACTTGAGACTAACGATTTTAAGGCTAAATCATTTTGAAAATCAATTACTTCCATTTCTGTTGCAGCGATGTCTTCGCCAAAGTTCTGCATAACACAAGTTGCAAACTGTTGGATATCAATTTCCATTTCCATTTCGTTGAAATCCTTAAAACGATTTTTGAAGTTATTCTTCAGGGTAGAAACTATTTCTACATGATATTTGCTGTCATAGGGTTCTAATGGATTTTGAGATATTTTTTCTGAAAGAATAGGAAAATGCTTGGCATCGCTGTTAATTAGGTTTTGTTCCCAAAACTCCAGCTTTTTGATAAATGCTTTTATATCAGAAATCATTTCTGCTAGTTCTTTGTCTCTCCCCTGAAGCTGCAAATTAAGTTCGTTTAATTTCTCGGTAATGTCCACGAGAAAACCAAAATCTCTAAGCCAGATTGAATTTTCTAGTTCCGGAGTCGGTTCATCGCGTTTTTTGAAAAATTGAACTATGCCAGATAGGACATCATTAAAACGTTTCAGCACCCGTCCTCTACTTAACCATCGGACTTCAGAGTGAAGGAGTAGGTCCCCGTATTGACAGTCAACTTCATCGGCCAAGGTTTTGAATAATCTTCTTTGTAACGCTTGAGCTCTAATCTTGTTCACAATTTTTACCACCAGTTTCATAACGTTGTTTAGTTTCAGGAAATTTCCACATAATGCTTCCTGATGGATAATGCAGTGGTAAGAGAGAAATTGCGGAAAAGTTTCATCTTTACGACATAACGCCACCAGACCCTTATCAAAACCCACCATAGCTGGAGCGCCATCGGTTGTCAAGCCTACCATTTTCGATATTGGAATTTTCTCGGAAGAAATAATATTTTTTAAATGAGAAAACAACTCCTGTCCAGTAGTGTGTCCTTTCAGTGGAATAAACTTCAAAAGATCTTTAATCGTAAAATCACTAAAAACCATCCTGACGAACACGGCCATCTGGACAGTGTCAACGACATCTGTTGATTCATCCAGTTGAAGTGAAAAATAAACACAGTTATCTAAGTCAGTTCTTAACTGTAAAAAAATATCATTGCTCATTACTTCTACACGTCTCATCACTGTATTAGCAGAAAGTTGCATAGATTTTATAGCTGAAACTATCTCGTCTTTGTTTCTAAAGTTGGCAAATAACAAGTCAGCAGCTTCTAAAAACGCCTATTTTATCATTTCCCCGTCTTCATAAGGTTTCTTTTTTTGTGCAATTATCTGGGACACACGGGACGATGCTTCAGTTGCAGCCTTATTTTTGTCGATTGTTCTTAAAAATATTGATTGTTGTCCAATTAACTGCTTTTTTAACTGTTTCAGTTTCTCCTTTCTGGCGGCAGAATGTAGTGGGAATGATTTTTCAAAATTAGAATGTACAGTTTTATGATGTCTCTCAATATTTCCTTTTTTAGCAACGGAGACCGAAGTATTACATAACAAACACACATTTTTATCTTTAACTTCTGTAAAAAAGTATTGTTCTTCCCATTCCGAATGAAAGTGGTATGTCTTTACCTTCTTACAACTGCTTGCCATATTATTATTTTTGGTTGTTCACTACTAACCCAACCGCTGGACGTTGGTTACGCGTTCAGTTTTAAACTAAGCGCAATGTCGCCGCGTCGTGCGTATTTATCCCGTTCAAAGCAATCCAGATCGTTCTCGAACACTAACGCACTGGTCCGGCTGGTCGGTTCTAGCCGATTCTAGCCGATTCTAGCTTGATGGCGTCAGCGGCAGATCGCTCGCCGCAACGTTGCCGCTGTTTATGTTTAATATTATGACAATTAGATTTTTTTGTGGAATTTTAGGAAGCTTCTCTGATTTTGTATTTTTTAAATTAAAATCGTTGTGAGAGCTACCAGAATTGCCCCCGCGAGCTACCGGTAGCTCGCGATCGACAGGTTGGCGACCACTGATATAGGGGCTTCTTAAAAATTGCTAACAAGGGTTTGTGGTCTGTCTGGACTATGAACTTTTTACCGTAAACGAATTGGTGAAATTTATTAATCCCGAAGCATATCGCTAGTAACTCGTTTTCAATTTGAGCATAGCATTTTTGAATTTTATTTAACGCTTTCGATGCATAAGCACATTGTTCATTTTCTTGTAATAATGTAGCAAAATTGAAGCATCTACTGATATCGCAGTGCATTTATTTGCATCAAAATAATTTAAGATAGGTCTAGTGGAAACTACATTTTTCAGTTAAAATCAGCTTCTTGAGCATTGTTCCAAGAAAAGTTGCTACCTTATTTTATTAAGTCTGTAAGGGGCTTTGTAATTTCGGAAAGGTTGTTTATAAAGTTTTCTCGATAAGTTACGAGCACTAAAAACTTTTGTACTCTGTTTTTAATTTTTGGAGGTGGCATTTTATTTATATCCTTTGTGTATTCCTCATCAATTTCCGACCCAATTTTTAAGAATTTGTGCCCTATATATTTTACTTCTTCAATGCCAAATTTGCATTTTTCTAGATTAAATTTGATATTATGTTTCAGTACAGGTTTGAAAACTTTCTCCAAAGTTTCATCATGTTCATCCTTAGTTTGCGCATGAATTAATATGTCGTCATTGTATATTTGTACATTTTTTAAATTAAATATACGTATTTCGAAAATACTCTTGAAAGATCTCGCTAGCGGTTTTAATTTCATAAGGTAACCGTAAAAATTTAAATTTGCCATAGAGAGTGTGCATACTTTAGACTTTAGAGGATTCCTCGTGCAGAGGAATATTCCAGAATCTGCTGGTTGCGTCGAATTTGGAGAAATATGCTGACAATTCAATTTCGTATATATTTTGTCAACTGTTGGTAATCTATACATACGAGTTTTAATTACAGCGTTAAGATCTCGCAAGTCTAAACAAATTCGTAATGAGCCGTTAGACTTTCTAACTACTACAATACTCGTCTGGTATAATTACAAGACGTCGAAGAATTGCTAAAACTGCTTCGCGGGAGTTGTAAACTGTGCATATTAACACCCCTAATTGCGTCAATGAGTTTAACCAATCGGCACTGCCATGTACTCTTTCTTTCTTTAAGTTTATCAATTGATTTAAGTATTGCTTAAATTGATTTTGCAAAGGAAATGGTACGTTTCTTATTGAATTTGACACTGGAATAGCATTTTTTGTATTTCAACTTTATAATTTATATTTATTTTCCCCACGCCCTGAAAAATACCTATTTTCATATTTTTTAATTACGTGTTGGTAATCTACATTTACTTAATTTTTTGTAACTTTTAAATAGAATTTTCTATTTTAAATATAGCTACTTTGATACCTGTTCTTAAACCTAAAATAGATTCATGTTGGCCATTTATAACATTAAATTCGACATTTGCACAATTTATTTCATAAAATTTTAAATTTAAAAAAACACTTGTCGATTAATGGTATCTTTTCACCTGTGTAGGTGACCAATGTCTCTGTGTTTCTCTGCATCTTCCTCAGATCGAACTCAACTTCTCTTATCTCACCCAACGTGTTTATGTTAGCACATGCGCTTGTATCCACATTAAACCTAATTTTTGAATTTATTTTGCTGTTTATAGGTAAGTCTGCATAACAATGATTAATCTTATTTGAATCTATTGAATTAGCTAATAAATTTTCAACTTCCAAGTCATTTTGCTCCTGAAAGATTTCATTTATACGCTTTGATTTATTTTTGCATATGGATGCAAAATGATTTGGAGCTTACCGTTTGTTGCAAACTTTCCCATGTGCAGGACATTAATTTATATGAGTTTTACTTCATCTGATATAGTCGTTTATCTTATTCTTCTTCTTCTGGTGGTGCTAGTTGTTAGCTGCACTGAGACCTATTGGTCCATTGTGCTTCCCACCTAAATTGCCATTTTGTCTTGACGTGAAGAATTTGCCTATACCTCTCGTAGATTGTATTCTGCTTGCGTTCGATGTGATTGGAGAATTTCGTTTTTAACGGCGCTATTTGGTTTTCTTTACCCTCTTTGAATGTAAAGGTGTTGTAGATGCTTATTCATCTTTTCCAAGTAGTACAATAATTGAGCACACTGTATTTTTTGCGAATTTCCATCTAGATCTGTAGCTGTCGAATATATTTCGAAGCATTGCAGCCACGTTTTCCAATTCTCGAACACATTTCCTTTTAAATTTAGAAGTTGCATAGGCGGCCTACTATTTTCCATTTTAATTTAATTTGTTTAAATCGTTTTGTTATTTCCGATACTCTTTAATTTTAATTAATTTAGTTTAATTACCGCCGACATCTGGCAACTGGCGGGCCCAGTCGCTTTAAAACTTGGGTACCTACACCACAGTTGTGGGAGTACGAAAAGTAAGGCAGTCGTCGAAGGCGTGATGCTAATCACATCACCCAGTACGCCGTTGAAGATGTTCCAGATTGACTGGGTTTCGGAAAGAGATATTTCGGCGACCCTGATTCGCCTTGTCTCAGGCCATGTTCCTACATTGAATGAAGTGCCCGAACTTTACTTTACTTTACCTTGTGAGTTACTGGTAGTGATGGGCCTATCTGGAATGAATAATCGGAAAGTTTCAGATTGTTCAAAAAATCCGAAGGTTCCGATTATTTCAGAACGTTTCGGAACTTTTCGGAATTCAATTATTTTAATGTTCGGTGCACAAAATTCGGAACTTTCGGAATTCGATTATTTTACTATTCGGAACACAAAATGAGAAAACGAAATGCCAATTTGAACTGAACGGAATACGGAATGTTGTGTTGACTCACTTGACTGCTATATGCTGGTTGGCGAATGCCGACGGGTCGCGCCGTGTGCGCACGTGTATGATACGTGAATGGCACTAATGGCAGTGGTATTTCATAGATTAATTATTAGATAGTACAACTTATATATATATATAAGCGTGACACTCCTGATGGAGTATAGCTGTCCCTTCAAGAGAGTTTGTGGATCCAGTTGCTGGGGTGGATCAGTCCCCGAATAGTACTATATTATCGCGCGCACACATGTACGTACACTTATCACGCGTCTACACTTACGCATACTGTTCACAGATTATTGTGAGTTTTTGCTCTGTTAACTATTTGTCTCCACACTTTCCTGTTCACTATTTGGTCTCTCCAGTTATTGATTCCCATTTTTTTTAGATCGTCTATTACTTCATTGTACCACGTTATTCTGGGTCTTCCTCTTGCTCGGGTTTCGGTGGGTTTCCACTGCATGATATTTTTTGTTGTGCTTCCTTCGTCTCTCATCACATGCCCTAGCCATCTGATGCGTTGGGCTTTTATGAACCTTATTATATCTTCGCCATTTATGTCCCTTAGTAATTCATGGTTCATCCTAGCTCTGCTCTCGCCTTCGCTGGTTCGTATTGGGCCAAGTATTGTCCTCAGTATTTTCCGTTCAAAAATTCTTAGTACAACTTACAGACTTCAATTTCATGTATTGTTTTATACTATCTATTATGTACTTTATGTGCCATTAAACTTTAAAACATCACTACCATTTTCCGAAAGTTTATTAAGGTAACTACTGTAATAATTTGAAAAAAATATTTTATTTCCTCTTATATGCCACTGTGCGACTTAAACTCATAAATTGTTTTACTGGCCGTCCTATAAACCCAAACAATAGATGCCAACGCAGATAAAGATATAGCCTTACGGCGTGACGGCGAGTGTTCGTATCGCAAATTTGCACGCACTTCATCTTCCTTCCGCTTGTTGTTGTTTCGCTCGTTTTCTTTTGCTTCCATTTACGGAATGTAAAATAATCGGATGATATTCCGATTTTATAAACATTCCGAAATGGAACATTCCGATTATTGAAATCATCCGATTATGCCCATCACTAGTTACTGGACTGGGCCATGTTGTGATCACATTACAAGATCAACGGCCAAATTGAACTTTATTATTCAAACACAACACATTTAAGTTTTTACTTAGGCAACCTTGATTACAGAACAAAATACATATTGTCATGTAACATACAACAACTATACAGATTGATGGCAGAAAATGTGAACATAGGTAGTCCAATGTGCTAGAATGAAGTTTATGGGCTTTGTATGAGTTAGACAGAAATAGACATATATGATTTAAAACTAGTATCCTAGGATTCAGCGTTTTCTAAAAACAAAACACCTTGATTCTACGGATGCTAGATAAATCGCATATAAGCAAAGATCATATAATTATATGCTCTTTGATATAAGTCTATTTCTGTCTAACGCATACAAAGCCCATAAACTGTATTCTAGCTTATTTGACTACCTATGTTCACATTTTCCGCCACCAATCTGTATTGATACAGAAAAAGGACGAGCTGAAGTCGGATTTTATATAAATATCTAAGGAATATCAAACAGAATAGCATGATTAAAAATAAAAAAAGCACACACTCCACGACTACTATTATTCAAGTATACGGTCCAACAGCCAATATAAATCGTCCATGAACGACAAACTTGCAAAAACAATAGAAAAGCATCAAAACCATATTCATACAATAATAGTAACGGGAGATTTCAATGCAAAAATCGGGAAAAGAGAAATACAAGAAGAACAGATACTGGGACCCCATGGTCATAGAGAGCGACACAAGAGAGGAACCAAAGAGATAGAATTTGCTATAAGCCAGCAACTAATTATTTCTAACATTTTCTTTTTAAAAACGCTAGGAAAAAAGTGGATCTGGGAGTTTCCTAACGGAGTATATTATAACGAAATCGATTTCATATTAATACAAAATAAGAAACTTATGAGAACAATTCGGCGAGAACATTATACAAAAGCAAAAACAAAGCTAATTAATATAGACGACAATGAAATAAGAAAAAGAATCAGAAAACAAACTCGGATAAAAACTTCAATTCCAATAACATATAAAAAAGCGCAGTCTACCATATAAAGAAGCAAATAAGACGCTTGAATCAAAGTTTATTTTTCAACATAACCACCCTGAACAGCAATATAATTTTCCAACCGATGCTCAAGCACAGGAATTCTCTCCAATCAAGAATTTTATTCAGTCGTCACCAATATTGGACCACCACATTGAGTTGAATCTTTAGAAGATTCCCTTCCATGCTTAATCTCTGTTGACCACTTTCTGGGCGTACTATAAGAATGGACGGACTCGCCCTTTGTAAACATTGGTAAATTTCAAGAGGCGTAATTCTTTTTGCATAAATATTTAATTACTGCACGAATTTCACCTTTTTCCATTTTACAGCACCTAACACGCAATGTTTTACTAAGCAATTAATAGCACAGCAACTAATAGGTGGTAAAGTCTTCTATGTTAGGCTACAAACACATTGATCACTCCTCGTACAGCATAAATATGCTGCATAAAAATATCCGAAGAGCACTAAACTTTGTTAACCAAAGAGAAACACTAAAAAGGGAGTAAAATCAAGATAAAATGAAAGGAATAGAGTTGTGTGATTTGAACAAATTGGTAAAAATATCAATAAGAGGGGATAAAAGAGCTAACGAAAAACAGAAGGTGCAGAAGATCATCTAAAAAACTTCAGAAAAAAATGGATATATAAAGTAAAGGACATCAATAATGACAACATCATTCTTACATGTATGTATGTATGTATTGTTGGTAACCTCATCTTACCTTGCGGTGTAGAGACTGGTGCTTTATACACTTGCGTCTAGCGGTGCAATGCTCAACTTGCCCCGGATTCGGGTTACAAAGTTGGAGCGGGCCTTTTCGAGTTGAATAGCTAGTATTGTGTTATGTGTGTGTTTTGGTGATGTGTCGACCTTATCGACCTATCTCCTAGGTCTGTGGTTCTAAGTAGATCACAGTTAATTTGGTGCCTAACTGTGAATGGTCTCACCGAGCCCGATTCCAATCTCTAAGGCCGCGGAAAAATGTCGGCCCCGCAGGATTTGAACCGAGGACTTGCTTAATGCAAACCTAGCGCTTTCTCAACTGCGCTACCCGGCTTCTTAGTTCTTGCATATAGAAACAAAATACTGGATAATGTTACACTGTACTACTCACACCTTTATGCTTCCCAATTAAATGAGGACAATAATCCCAGCCTCAATCTTGACAACTTAGCAGAAGAAGATATACTACCAATCTAAAAATCTGAAATACGAAGAGAAGCAAGACAACTAAAGAAGGAAGATGGAATAAGTAATAAGTTGCTGAAAGCGGGTATAGAAGAAATGTTAATATCTTTGCAAACCCTTTTCAACCAAGTTCTGTTTAGTGAAGACTTCTTAAGTTAATGGTGTGATTCTTCGATCATTCTGCCGTTTAAAAAGGGAGACGCAATGAAGATCGCCAATTATAGAACAGTTCGCCTCAATAATATTAAAGCTAATATACAAAATATTTGATGATCAGCAACCGACTAATCAAACTAGATTTCGTAAGGGGTATATCAAATACATTTAAAAAATCTGTAAAAGGCTTTACGCGGAACTTCCCTCGTCGACATTGTGACAATAATAAATTTTAAAAATCAAATTAAGTTAGGAGTAAAAATATTTTCACGTTTCTAATAAATTATATACATTTTCAAATTAAAAAAAAATCCAAGCACTTATAGAACAAAAATTCCCAAAAGCATATGTATCTACTATCCAAAAAATTTATAAGGAACGAAAAGGCCGAATTAAACTAGAACAACTAGGAACACCATTTAACATAAGCAGAGGTATAAGACAAGGAAACCGGTTATTATCCCCTATCTTATTTAATGCTGTTTTAGAACAAATATTTAGAAATGCAGACTGGAAGAACAAAGGTATAAACATCAGGAAAACTGCACACCAACCTCTGGTTTGCCGATGATGGTGCCCTATTTGCTATAGTACAGTTGTTTTACCTTAAAAAAATTGGCCGCGGCGATTTCTCTTGCTCAGTGGTTTAGGGTCATTAGACAAGTGTAGAACCAAAAAGCCGTGCCCTCACCCTCTGCCAAACAACCGCCATTTTGAAAACGCGATCCATTGGCCGCACAAAAAAATTGTTTGAACAAGAAATGTCGAAAATAAAATTCTACACATTTTTGATCATTACCGCGATACCGAGAAGTTGGTATTTCGAACGGTAGAGGGAGACAAAGTTACCAAAAATTGTTTTTCTCCGTGTGTGAAAAGCGATAAACCTTTTTCCCAGGTATTTTCCTGAACACCTGCTGTTCTAAACGTGTTACAACTTGCATTTAATTGCATTTTACGCATTCGTTCGGAGTAAAACTGCGCTGGAATATACATTTCCCAAGCCGCGCGGACTTTGAAGGGCTGTCACTTGGAGACTATTTAGATCAATCACATTATTAAAAGAGATTCATGCACATTTTTTCAAGCATTACAACTTTCACATTCGCAATTTTCCGAAAAAACACCTCCACAGAGCTAGAATGGCGGAAACCGATTTTTGGTAACTTTGTGGTAACTCGTGGCAGATATTTTTGCTAGAGTACACTTTGACATCCTGTGATGTTTAATTGCCGTTATCAATTTGTAGGCGCTATCACAGTCAGAAGAATGCATGTCGCTCGACCATTTGGAGCAACGCTGAGGGTAAGAGAAACTCGAAGAATTCCATCAAGAGGTCCTGCTGATAGTCTGATATCGGCCAGGTATAAATCAACGAGTTGCTCAAGCTTTCACTTGCTGCTCGATCTGCCCATCCCTACTTTCCGTCAGCACCGAAGTATAACATTTAGTCCCTCTTAGATTTTCCTAGAATAACGACATGGAAGGAGATCCCGAATCATATAAAAGAGCGATGCCCGCTCCGTTCTGGGATGGATCTAACCCGTTCCTTTCAGAATCCAGACCAGAACTTGCAAGAGGGCCAGTCCACATACCGATCCGTTAAAACCAGAATCCTCTCCCGAACTATCTGTCGCTTTCTAGTTCATGTAAGTCCAATTCTCAGCTTCCTGCTGAGAAATCAAACTGCTGAGTCGCCGTTAAACCTGACCTGAAACGTCCCTCGTTTGGGTTAGTCAAACTGCCTTGAAGCGATCCTGTATACATAAAACTACACTGTCCTGTTAATCTTCTAGTGCAATGAAACAACATCTTGACACTCAGATTAAACCCAAAACTACCCTGTCCTGTCAATTTTAGAGCGCAATGGAACAACATATTGACGTTCAGATGGGTCTATCTTTCCTGTCCAGTAACCTGTGAAATCGTCCTTCTAATAAATAATTTCTCCCGACAGCTCGCCGCCAAGATACAAGCCCGAGAATCCCGAACAGCCTAAATTCAGTCCCAAATTCGCGAGCCTCGAGCTCGCATAATATTTGAATTGTAAATCGAGCGCGCACCGCGGCCACTCAAATTTTCCCGCCGAATTCTTAATGAAAAGCACTGTCAAGGCCATACTCGGGCTCTGAAATTTCCAAATTCATTTAGCTTGCTTGACGAGCGTTCCCGTTTGCTTGACCTGGAGTGGCTGTTAACTGCCCTGGAATCATTTTGGCCTTTGATTAATCAAGCCCAAAATCTGGAGAAACCCGGGACCGATGTGCCGACACTAAATTGTTTAATGTTCGTCTGTTTATAGCTATTCGAATCACAAGATAGGGGGGACATTTTCTATCCGCACTGCAGAACGCCGTCCTTCATCCCTATGATCCCACCGCACCGCAGAGCTCGAGAAATAATTATATTTTGTTTAGTTTTTTTTTTTGTAAATAATTTTAAAACATATTTTAATTTGTAAAAATAGATAAACAGAATAGAAACCTGTATGATATTGACTCAACTCTCTTACTTCAGCTGTTGACAACCTTGGACCAGAGCTACCAGCGAGAATTAAAAACGTAAAGTAATCAGAATTTAATCTTGAGCATAAAAGTAAAATTTCCAAAATTACGGAGCGTTGTAATACTTCCGCCAATATTGTTGTAGATATACGACTCGACCAATTTTCTTTTTCAAAAAATACTCCTCCACCTTCCCTGACTGGAAATTTTTAAAGAAATTTGTTCTCGTAAATCCTTTCAACAATTGACAGAAACATGTCGCGGCATACTCACCAAAATATCCACCCCTTCGGATATAACTAATGAATATACTTAAGTCAATCATTACCCATTCCAAAGTGAAGAACAGCAAGAATTACTCTACGCGAAGTCGTTGGAGACTCTATTTAATACAACACGCCGACGCTTTTGTGCTTTATTGATCTCAGAACAGTGTTCGAGCAAATCAAAGTAAATGACATTTTAGGAATACTGGAAATGACGCATGTTTCTAGGAAAATAACTCAAATCATAAAACAATTAAACATACAAAATAAAACATGCATAAGAATTAACAACACATTAACCGAAGAAATCGATATAAGTAACAATTGGAATCACACAGGGAGATTCTTCAAGTCCCTTTCTCTTTTTTGCTCTTTAATCTAGTCATAAACAAAATTGTGGATATAAAATGGAAAAGCAAGAATTGAAACTATTATGTCAGGCAGACGACGCCACGCCGTACTGAAAACGGAGATCAACTACAAAGGCTATTGCAAGCTTTCTCCTTGATTCACCTTCTCCTTGGCCGATAAAGATTACCATGTAGAGATATCAGTAGAAAAGAACAAAACTGTTAGTTATATTCAAAGAACCTGGTAATCGATGACAACACGATAGATCAGGCATTTGAAACACATCAAATCCCTTGGTGTAGAAATCTCAAGCGACAAAAACCTAAACAAAGAAGTTAATTTACAAATAAATGCCGCAGTAAGAGTGGCAAGATGTTTAACAGACATAATCTGGTAAAATAATAATATGAACACCGTAGCAAAAGTTAGAATATACAGTGTCTATAAAATATCGTCTGGTCAAGAGGGCATTGAAAGTACATGTAATGAATAATTTTGCTGTTACATTGTTTTATTATGACCAATCCAATTAATTTAAAATTAACCAACATAACCTTCAAGCAAATTTTAGTCATTGTGTTCCTGCCAATGAACTATTGCAGTTAAACTAATCCAATTAATAGTTATTTGTGCATTTAGTGATGAAAGTGATACTTTTTTTTAATAAGTTTGAAGGTTGATGCACTCCGACTTAAAAAAGTTGCTTTCATACGTGTTGTAGACCTTATCTTTTGGCATAGTGATCTCTTGTAACTCAAAATGTGGTCGAAAGAGACTTCAGGATTCCCAACTGACAAATTACAATTTCAATAAAATACCTTCTTCACGATTTTTCGTTTAAAAAGACGGCTTTCATGATCACTATGCAAACAATTATTTAAATTACAACGCCGATGCGACGATGAGAGCAAATTTGTATACAATTTGTTTAAGTTAAATGTAGTAAAACTGTCAGAAATAATACAGATGCCGACAAAATCCACAGTGCTTAAATAGTGGCGTCATTTATAGCCTTCTTGACCAGACATTTTTACTTCCTTTTACTACTATAAAGGAAGTAGGTATTGGATTCACCCCAAAAATTCGAAATTGAGTTTTCAACAGATCTTCACGTTTTAGAGTCCCCTGATCCCAAAAAACATATTTTTTTTCATTGGTCTGTCTGTCTGTGTGTCTGTCTGTCTGTCTGTCTGTGTTGGTGTCTGTCTGTGAACAGAATATATCAAAAACGAAAAGAGGTATGGCATTGAAACTTCATATATAAGTTTTGTGTACTATGTAGATGAGACAGCAAGCTTTTGAAGAAAATCGCATAACCGGAAGTAGGTGTTTACTCTTGTGATTTTTCAGTTTTTTTCGATTTTTTCAAAAACGGCTCTAACGATTTTTTTTAAATTTTACATTTTTCTTACATTTTTAATGTGTATTGATGTGAGATAGGTGATTTTCCAGTTGAATACTTCTAAAGTGGGTTTCTTTTGTTTTTTTTCTATTTTTTTTATTAACTCCTATTTTAAATAAAACACCCGGTATATTATTACATTTTTGAATTCATCTTAAAATTCTAGAGAAAAATTGTCTCTTCAACTAACACTCGATTTTGTACCGTTTTTGTAGAATTTGTAATTTTTGAAAATTTTTAACAAATGGTTAAAAATTAAAAATGAAATTTTTGACTAATTATAAGATCACTGTAAAAGGAAGTTGTGTGAGTGTATCACACCAGATTTTTTTACTTCCTTTTACAATAAAGGAAGTATTGGATTCACCCCAAAAATTCGAAATTGAGTTTTCAACAGATCTTCACGTTTTAGAGTTCCCTGAACCCAAAAAATATGTTTTTGTTCATTGGTCTGTTTGTCTGTGCGCCTGTGTGTCTGTGTGTCTGTGAACAGAATATTTCAAAAACGAAAAGAGGTATGACATTGAAACTTCATATATAAGTTTTGTGTACTATTTAGATGCGAGAGCAAACTTTTGAAGAAAATATAACAGGAAGTAGGTGTTTACTTTTGGGATTTTTCAGTATATTTCGATTTTTTCAAAAACGGCTAGGTGATTTTCCAGTTGAATGCCTCTAAAATGGGTTTCTTTTGTTTTTTTTTCATTTTTTTAATTAACTCCTACTTTAAATAGAGCAACCGGTGTATTACTACATTTTTGAATTTAGCTTAAAAGTTTAGAGAAAATTTGTCTCTTTGACAAATGCTTAAAAATTAACAATAAAGTTTTTGGCTAATTGTAAAAGGAAGTGGTGTGCGTGTATCACACCAGATTTTTGTATAGATTCAACTAGACTTGATTATACGAGGCACTTTACCTATCTTTTTTTTAATATATAGCTCTGGCCAGGGGCGCGCCGCCCCAGTGTGCGGTGTGTGCACCGCACACGGGCAACAGTCCG
Source organism: Agriotes lineatus (assembly GCA_940337035.1). Classification (NCBI taxonomy): domain Eukaryota; kingdom Metazoa; phylum Arthropoda; class Insecta; order Coleoptera; family Elateridae; genus Agriotes; species Agriotes lineatus. The sequence continues at coordinate 249,024,848 of OW679194.1, forward strand.
TTTAGGGGCAACACGAAGGGAATTCGATATGTTTTATTCTTCTATTACTGAGTCTCCCTATCTAATAAAAATTATCAAAGAGTGAAAAATAAAATTTCATGCCTACCGAGTTGATTATGTAAACCTATCCGTCTTATCTTGATAAACGCGATCACACAGCCGAAAACTTTGTAAATAAATATTAAGCACGTACGAATCTTTAAAACGATTAGTTATTACTGTTTTGGCTGCAGCAATTCGATTTATTTTGAGTTCTATTTCTCTTAGGGAGAAAATAACATTTTCGGGTTCATTGTCATTTCCGCATTCAAGTGATAAAGCGTGCAAGTTGTGTTGAGTGTTGCAATAGAAGTAGTACGGAGACAAAAGCGAAACATGTAAGTAATCAAATAATTTTCAATTTTTTAATTCTTTTTATTCGGGGCTGAAATTCGTTTTGCATTTTTTCTCATTTCTTTACTTTGTTATGCTTCCAGACATTTAATTACTGCAGCTGAACAATGCCGAGAAAACTAGAATCTGGTTATCAACATAGAAAAAAGCAACTAGAAAAACGGAAAAATGTAGAAAAACAAGCTGGGGCATTAGAAAAATATTTGAAATTACAAACGCCCGCAACCATCTACATCTACTAGTAAAGCCGAGCAAGAGTCCTCTGAAGACATTGAAGAAAAAACTGAGGAGCAGTTAGAAGAGGGAGAAGAGGAAATTCAAGAACATCTCCGGCCATCTACATCTACCAGTAAAGCCCAGCAACAACCGTCTGAAGACATTGCAGAAAAAACTGAGCAAGAATTAGGAGACGGACAAGAGGAAATTCATCAGCATGTAACAACCCCTTTCCCATCCGAACTTGCCGAAGATATAATAAGTGATGATCCTGGTACGTGGCCAGATAATTTATCAAATAACTCTATTCAAATCTTGGTCAAAATCAACCTAAGCAAGTAAAAAAACGTAACTATCCTGCCGATGAGAAGGGACGCAAATTTTCTGACGTATATTATTATAGGACATTGCCAAATGGCTAGAAATGCGAAAACAATTGGTTATTGTACTCGGTATTGAAAAATGCAGTTTTTTGTTTTTGTTGTAAATTATTTACAGATAGCATAAGCCATACTTTAGTCACTGCTGGTTCAGCTGACTGGCAAAATTTATCGTTGATATTATCCAGGCATGAAAAAAGTTCAATACACATTAAAAATTGCAACAAATGGATAAAACTAGCAAAAGCATTTAAGACCCAAACAACTATAGACAAAATTCAACAAGAAGTTTATAACATTGAAAAAAAACATTGGTATGACGTGATAGAAGGAATTATATACTTCATACAATTTTTGGCTCGTCAAAATCTCGCGTTTCGTGGAAAATCAAATAAACTTTTTGATGCCAATAACGGGAATTTTTTAAAACTTTTTGAAATGGTGTCTAAATTCGATGCTACTATGTCAGCCCACGTAAGACGAATTAAAACTTCAAAAAGTTTGAAATATATGGCCACTTATCTGGGCGACAAAATTCAGAACGAAATCCTAAATTTATTGTCAAATGAAATAAAAGAATCTATTTTGGGAATGGTACAAGAGTCAAAATATTTCTCTTTAATATTAGACTGCACACCCGATGCTAGTCACACGGAACAATTAACGATAATCATTCGTTTCGTAAAACTAAACACCACAACTAGAAAGGTAGAAATCCATGAACATTTCTTAGGTTTTTGCCCTATTACAAATTCAACAGGTGAAGGGTTAAGTGAATTTGTTATAGCAAAATTGGAGGATCTAAATTTGAACATTTACAACATGCGTGGTCAAGGTTATGACAATGGAGTGAATATGAGAGGGGTTCACAACGGTTTACAGAGAAAAATTTTAAACATCAATCCTCGTGCCTTTTTCGTGCCTTGTTCAGCACACAGTCTGAACCTTGTAGTTAATGACGCTGCAAAAATCAATTTCGAAACTGTTGATTTTTTTAATACAGTTCAAGAGCTGTTTGTATTTTTTTCTTCGTCCACACAAAGATGGGGAGTTTTAGAAACTCACATAGGTACAAAGTTTAACATTAAAGCCTATATCGCAAACAAGGTGGGAGAGTAGAATTGATGCAGTTTTACCTTTGCGATTTCAACTTCCTGAAATTCACGACGCATTACTAGATATTGTAGAAGATTCAATTAAAGATTCTACTACGCGCCATCAAGCCAAGTGTTTAGCACCCAAAATTCAATCTTTTAAATTTATTTGCTGTATTGCAGTTTGGCATGAAATTTTGTCAAAAATTAATGTTGTAAGTAAAATGATCCAACAGCCAACGTTAAATCTTGGAATATGTTTGGACTTAATAAATAATCTCATCAGATTTTTTCAAACAAACCGTAGCGATGAAGGTTTTTCCGACTGTATATATACTGCAAAACAAATAGCTGAAGAGATGGAGGTAGAACCAAAATTTCTCGATAATTTCACTGTGCGACGAAGAAAAAAGAAAACCTAATTTCAGTATGAACATTCAGATGAAAGTGTGCATACTCCCGAATTAAATTTCAAAATTAATTTTTATTTGATTGTAATAGACACGGCTTTAAGTTCCTTAAATAATAGATTTGACCTACTAAAAGAACACAGTAGCATGTTTAATTTTCTTTATAATGTGCACGGTTTAAAAGAAGTTGAAGATGAAGCCATTTTAAATAACTGCAAAGACCTACAACTAAAACTGTCTGACAGTAGTAGAAATGAAACGGACATTGATGCCCTAGAACTTTACCAAGAAATAAATGTTTTGAAGTCGGTCTAGGACGTTTAGGCGCGATTCTTTAGGCGCGCATCTTTAGGCGCGCACTTTTAGGCGCGAGCGCTTTAGACGCGGACGCTATTAGGCGCTTGGACGTTTAGGCGCCGCCACTTTAGGCGCGGGGACAGTTAGGCGCCACATGAAAGAAATTCACATTATTCTTGATTTCAAAATTTTTTGTTGGGTAATTATTACAGTAATTAATGTTGAAGAAAAATTAAAACCTTCATAAACAATATGTATTTGGCGCTTTTACGAGCCTTCTTCAGTGTTCAAGTTTTACAAATTTACATGTTTAATTTACATTGTATCGATTATGAAAAATGAGTTATTTACATTTTGTATATGGGTAGTTTAACGTGTTGGAATTATACACACCATATAATTTCACTGCGCTAAAATATCCATATACAAAAAGTAAATAACTAATTGTTCATAATCGATAAAATGTAAATTCAATATGTAAATTTGTACAACTTTACACTGAACACTGAACACACTGAAGAAGGCTCGAAAAAAGCTGAATATATATTGTTTATGAAGGTTTGAATTTTTCTTCAACATTAATGACTGCAATAATTAAGTAACAAAAAATTTTAAAATCAAGAATAATGTGAATTTCTTTCATGTGGCGCCTAACTGTCTCCGCGCCTAAAGTTGCGGCGCCTAAACGTCCAGGCGCCTAATAGCGTCCGCGTCTAAAAGATTCGCGCCTAAAAACTCGCGCCTAATAATGCGCGCCTAAACGTCCCTTTCCGTTTTGAAGTATATGCTAAGACCTAGTATGACTGCGTTTAACGTACTGGAATATATTTTAGAAAACAGTTTATGCACTACGTTTCCTAACACTGTGATTGCGCTAAGAATTTTACTAACTTTGCCTGTATCAGTAGCATCAGGCGAACGATCATTTTCAAAACTCTAAATTATAAAAAATTATTTGAAAACCACCATGACCCAAACCAGACTGGTCAATATGGCTAATATTTCAATAGAACATGAACATGCCGAGCAACTACAACTTCATGAATTTATAAAAAAGTTTTCGGAAATAAAAACCAGGCGCGTTGAGTTCTTGTAAATACTTAGATTTATTCTAATCATATGTTTGTGCCTATATTTACTGTTATTTTGTTAAAAGTTCAGCCATTGTATTTATGTATTAAACTTCTTGAGGTTTTTTTTTGTATTTTATTTTATATTTTTATTCTGTATTTTAATATAGGAAATTTCTTTGTGAGTTTGAAGTTTTTTTACTTTTGAAAGTACTACTAGAGTTAGGGGCAACAAAAAATATCCGCACACAGGCAACCAAAATATGCGGCGCGGCCCTGGCTCTGGCTTTGTTATCTGTGACGTTTTTCTAAATTTCAGGTCATTATCTAAAATGGATTTTTTTTATTGACCCCACTTTTATACAATCTGTCTATTAATACAAACAATAAGTATATTTTATGTAATTACTTAACCTAATAAATGCTTATCTAACTTATTACTAAAATAAGACATGAAGAGTAATGTTCCTTAAAATTGTTAATGGAGATAATTATATCAATTATTATAAAAAAGCATGATTTTTATGTAGTATGAATAAAAATCATTTTGTCGTAAAACAATATTGTAGGTAAAAAGGAAACAATATTCTTCTGAAAAAAGTTCTTCATAACCCTTTTATACTATAGGTATTATAGGGCCTTAAAAGATATTGAGAAATTCGTGAAAAGACATTTTACCTCTTTCCTTCCCTTTAGGGGTGAAATTTCTAAAAACCCTTTTCTAGCTTTTCGCTACGTAAGTAAAGGACTCTTCTTGCCAAATTTCAAGTTCCTGGTTACCAAGGATTACTACGGATTCGCGTTGTTGAGTTGGTGGTTTATCTTTTATACATATAGATTATAGCGGTATACCCGTTTCATCCCCTTGTGGGTGAAATCTGTAAAAACACTTTCTACTTTATTTTAGTCTAAAATGCATCCATAAAAAAAAGATCAATAATTTTAACCCCCTACCATTTTTCAGTTTAGTCTCTTTTTTATCCCTTTAGGGGTAATATTTTAAAAAAACCTTAGACGCCTTAAAAAGATTTTAAAAACACATCTATATGCCAAAAAGAAATGTTCTAACTCAATAAACATGGGAGATACGAAGAGAACTTTAATTCACCCCGAATCCAGATTTGCACCTCTAAGGGTTGATGAGCGCAAAATGCTGAAATACGTAGGTATTTGCATTGAAAATCTTTGGAAGTAAACACTGAGTCGCTATCCCATCGGGTCTAAGAGATATTGAGGAACCCGTGAAAACCCATTTTACCCCTTTTCACCCCCGTAGGGGTAAAATTTCAAAAAATCCCTTTTAACCCATTTTATTGTGAAATGGAACTCACAACGAAAAAATTTATAATTTTAACCCCCCTTCCCCTCTTCAGTTATTCCTCCTTTTACCCCTTTAGGGTTAACATTTTCAAATTCCCTTACACCCCTTTCTAAATATTTTAAAAATACATCTATCTTCAAAAAAAAGAATGTTCTAACTCAATAAACATAGGAGATACGAAGGGTTCTTTAATTCATCCTTAATCCAGATTTGCACCTGTAGGGGTTGATTAGGGCAAAATCTTAAAATACGTTTCTAGGTATTTGCATTGATAATCTTTGCAAGTAAACACCAAGTCACTATCTCATCGAGTCTAAGAGATATTGAGGAATTCGTAAAAACACATTTTACCCCTTTTCACCCCCGCAGGGGTGGAATTTCAAAAAATCCCTTTTAACCCATTTTATTGTGAAATGGAACTTATAGCGAAAAAAATTAATAATTTTAACTCCACTACCCCTTATTAGTTTTTCATTCTTTTACCCCTTTAGGGTTAAAATTTTCAAATTCCCTTAAACCCCTTTCTAAATATTTTAAAAATACATCTATATGCTAAAAAACGAATGTCCTAACTCAATAAACATAGGAGATATGAAGGGTTCTATAATTCACCCCCAATCCAGATTTGCACCTTTAGGGGTTGATTACGACAAAATCGTAAAATGCGTTTCTAGGTATTGGCATTGGTAATCTTTGCAAGCAAACACCAAATAGATATCTTATCGGGTGTAGGAGATATATTGAGGAACTCGTGAAAACCATTTTACCCCTTTTCACCCCCGTAGGGGTGAAATTTCAAAAAATCCCTTTAACCCATTTGATCGTGAAATGGAACTTATAGCGAAAAAAATTAATAATTTTAACTCCACTACCCCTTATCAGTTTTTCATTCTTTTACCCCTTTAGGGTTAAAATTTTCAAATTCCCTTAAACCCCTTTCTAAATATTTTAAAAATACATCTATATGCTGAAAAACGAATGTTCTAACTCAATAAACATAGGAGATACGAAGGGTTCTTTAATTCACCCCCAATCCAGATTTGCACCTTTAGGGGTTGATTAGGGCAGAATCGTAAAATACGTTTCTAGGTATTTGCATTGGTAATCTTTGCAAGCGAACACCAAATAGATATCTTATCGGGTGTAAGAGATATTGAGGAATTCGTTAAAACACATTTTACCCCTTTTCACCCCCGTAGGGGTGGAATTTCAAAAAATCCCTTCTTAGCACGACCTTACGTAACAAATTGAATCTTCCACCCAAATTTCAACTTCGTAGTACCAGTGGTTACGGCTCTGCCTTGATTAGTCAGGGTTGTGACTTTCCTTTATATATGTATAGATAATAGCCGATTAAAGCAAATATAGCTTATAACAAAGACCCTCCAGTAAGAAGCTATATGGACTTGACGTTCAATTGTTTATGTCTTCTTTTTACTTCCTTTTACAGTAAAGGAAGTATTGGATTTACCCAAAAAATTCGAAATTGAGTTTTTAACAGATCTTCACATTTTTGTCCATTGGTCTGTGCGTGTGTCTGTCTGTGTGTGTGTGTCGGTGAACAGAATATCTCAAAAACGAAAAGAGGTACGGCGATGACACTTCAATATTAGTTTTGTTTACTATCTAGATGCGACAGCAAGCTTCGCATAACCGGATGTATGGAGTTTACTCTTGTGATTTTTCAGATTTTTTTATTTTCTCAAAAATGGCTTTTAACGATTTTTCACACTTTACATTTTTAATGTGTATTGATGTGAGATAGGTTTCTTTTGTTTTCTTTTCCATTTTTTTTATTAACTCTTACTTTAAATAGAACACACGGTATATTATTACATTTTTGAATTTAGCTTAAAATTTTAGAGACTATTCAATTCACCTGTCATCTGTCAAAAAGTGACCAATGAAAATCCAGAATTCTGACGTTTCTTGGCCAATCAAAAAAATATCAGTGACAATTTAACTGGAGTCATTGTCAACCAAAGGCATTCTTCAATTTAAAAATAAACTACCAATCGAACGATTATTTTAGTGACAATAATTCGAGGAGCTTTATTTCAGCGACAATAATTCTAGGAGCTTTATTTCAGCGACAATTTTTTCTGTAACAATTATTGTAGTGACAATATTTCGAGGAGCTTTATTTCAGCGGCAATTTTTTGTATAACTATTTTTTAATGAAAAGTTAAATTGTCAAGACGAATAGGACTCTAGGTCGAAATATTGCAGACAATTTTTGCTCTTCAGATTGTCTCGTTTCCGTATCTGAATCGCAAAAATTATTGTCGGCAATATTTTGACCTCTCGTCCTATTATTACTGAATATATCTTCCTAGAAGGTATTCAAGTGACTATTTTTAGCAAATGCGATTTTTATTAGAAAAAGTCAATATTAGTGTTCTGTTACTATAGAAATTGCGTAGTTTGTTGCTAGATTTACTGAAAACTAATTTGAAAAAGTAGTTTGGTTCATTAAATAGTCCCTCGAATACCATTCTTAGTCAAAGTTAAGTAGAATATTTTTGCGGTGGTATCACTACTCATGTCCATTGCGCTTGGGATTAGGACTCGTGCTATCGCACTCGTCCTAATCGTAGCAAAGCTCAATTGACATTCGTGACACCACCGCAAAAATAGTCGACATAACTTTGACTACTCATGGTATTATAAGTGATTATTTTTTAACAGTCCTATCAGCCAATAGTAATGAGAAAAGATTTCAAATCGACCAATAGCATCAAAATTACACTGACTATTTGCTAGTCGCTGATTACAGCGACTATTTTGTCACAAACCATTCAAATCGTTCTGCTGTAGCACAACTAGCTAAAAGTGGAGTAGGCGAGCAGCAGTTGTTAATAATAACAGGACACTAATCTGGAAGCTCCATCAAACCCTATCTACAACTTGGACTGTTTAAAAAATAATCACGCCGAATTACATTCGTGGTAATATTTTTTTTAATAATTTTAACTAGATTAGCACTCATCTTTGTTGCTATTAAGAAATCCCACTCCTGGACTTCGTCCACCCGTGAGATTTCTTAATAGCAACAGAGATTCGTGAATCTAGTTAAAATTATCAAAAAATTATTACCACTTATGGAACTACTGTTGAAAATTTGTCTCTTCAACTAACGCTCTATTTTGCACGGTTTATGTAGAATTTCTAATTTTAAAAAAAATTGACAAATGCTTAAAAATTAAAAATCAAATTTTTTGCTAATTATAAGATCACTGTAACATGAAGTTGTGTGCGTGTATCATACCAGATTTTTATGTTAATTTCCACAAATGTAAAGATATCGATTTCAACATTGGTACACATACTTGCTATTATGTACTGCATTAATGATTTTGTTTTCGTAAACTAGACGACTGTAAGAAGCTTTTTACCTATCTTTAAAACCTGTTTTTAACTCTAGCTTTGTTATTTGTAACATTTTTTTTCAAAATTTTAATTTATTAACTGAAAAGGAAAAACAACCACGTACAGTTACGGCCAAATAAAACCGAGCAGTACTTTACTCTATTGTGAATTGGTATTAAATCACCTAAGAAACATAAAAATTAAAAATGACATATTAAGAATTCAAATTGTCAAGGTACTGTCAAGTAAAAGCCTGATTTATCAAAATGTATGAAAATGACATAGAATGTCAAAATGGTGGTCGTTTTTATTTGGCCGTAACCGTACCTTAAAATTCCTATCAAAGTATAGAGTTGTCAGTAAAAAGTGAAATTATCAAGTAGCCATGATCACAAAAACTATGGGTATTGATCGTGTTCTTGTAAACAATGATAAACCAATTAATGACGTTGGTGACATTGACATTTTTTCTTTTACGTTTACAAAAATTCCGGGACAACGAATTCTCTAATGGCCATTATGTCGCGGCTTTTTCTTAAACATAAAAGAACACATTTCTATGTCACCTAAGTCATTAATTGATATATCACTATTGCTTACTAGATCTCAATCACTACCCACTGTTTTTGCGTTCATGGTACTTGATAGTTACACGTCTTAATGACAACCCAAAACTTCGAAAGGAATTTTAAGGTAAACCGTTGCTTTAACGCTTATGAATTAAGAGTACCTTATTTTTTCGTTTTTAAATTCCATTTTTTTTAATTTAGATCCGAGCGCCAATAAAAGTCGGTTTTCTTGTTGTAACTTGTAAGAAAGATTAAGTTGCTGTTTTGAATAGATTTAAGTAGCTCCCTCCCTTTGGTTGTTGTAGTTCTTGCACCCCAGATTGAGTGTTTCGCGTTGAAGTCCCCTCCAACCAGGAATCTATTTTCCAATGTTTTAAAAAATGCAGTGTAATCAGCTTGTTTGTTGTTGTGTCAGGGTGGGCGATATATTGCCGATATTTTGATTTCTCCAGTCTTCTCCACGTCTTCTATGGAAACACTAGTGGCTTGTATGTTAGGAATTTTGTAATCTTCTCGTTTATGGTGTTTAATTGTTTGTTTTATAATTATTGTAGTACCTCCGTGTCCCGTATTGTCAGGAAGATTTGTACTATATACATTAAAATTTGGTATTTTTATATAGCTCCGGCCTATGAAATGAGATTGAGATATTAAAAGTATATCTATATTTGAGTTTTGTATAAATAGTTTTATTGTTTGTGAATGTTGGCTTAGTCCATTGGCATTCCATACTGCGATTTTTAATAATGGAGCCATTAGTTGGTTTTGTTGATAAGGGCTGATATAAGGTTTATGAGAGTACCCATTTCATCCATTATATTTTTCATCATAGATCGAAGTTCAGATATGTCGTTATTGGGTTGTGGTGTGGGAATAGGTAAAGTTTGGTTTTCTTGGGTTGTCGTTAAGCTAAGATGTACTCTTGCAGCATTAGCATATGTTGTTCCTGGTTGTACTGATCTTATGGGAATTTTCTGTTCTCTTAATGTAGGACTGAATTTTTGTTGCAGTTGTTTGTGCACTATACAGCCTCTTTAATTTGCCGGATGTTGCTCGTTACAATTGATGCATTTGACATTGGAGTCTTTTATTTTTCTAGGTCATTGGTCAGTTAAATGTTCTGCTATGCATTTAACGCATTTGGGGATGTTTTTACAAACGTTTTTCGTATGTCCAAATCTCTGATATCGTTTACATTGTGGTATCTTACGTTTTGCAGGTGGGGCCTCAAAAACAACTTTGGTATTAAGGAGTAGGTCGATCTTATAAATATCCTTGTTATTTTCTTCTTCTTCTTCTTCTTTGGCTTTTTCCCCTTTAGGAGTTTGCCGTCTTCGGTTTCCAAAGCCTTCGGTTGCCCCAGTCTCCTACTTGTAATTCCCTATCGTCCATTGTCTTATTTATGTATGTTTTTCATGTCATTTTCGGTCTTCCTTTTCTTCTTTTACCTCTTGGTAACCACTCCATTATCCGTTTCGGCCATCTTTCCTCGTCCATGCGTTTCACATGTCCAAACCACTTCAGCGATCTATTTTCTAGAGATTTGGTGACTGAGCACGTTATTCCCATTCTTTCCCATATTATTTCGTTGCGGACTCTGTCTTCTCGTGTAAGTTGCAAGCTTCTCCTCATAAAGTCAAGTTCTACTGTTCGAATTTTATTCCTTACTTTTTCGGTTATTAGCCATGCTTCTGCGCCATATAGTAGTATATTCTCTACTATACTGTGGATTATTCTCTTTTTTGTTTCTTGTGATATGTTTTTATTCCATATTATTCCGTGTAATGATCTAGTAGCGTTTTTCCCCATAGCTATTCTGGTCTCGATATCTTTGTCACATGAGCCCATTTAAGTTATAATTCAACCCAGATATTTGAACAAGTAACACTTTTTTATTTTTTCGTCCTCTATTTCTAAATCTTGTACCTCGTTCCCTATACACATATACTCGTATTTGTTGAAGTTAATCTGTAATCCCCACTTTCCATACTCTTCTCTTAGTTTTCTTACCATGTATTCCATGTCTTCACTATCCTGCGCGAATATAATTTGACCATCTGCAAAGAGCAACGAATGTAAAGTTCTATTTCCTATATTTACGCCCATTCCGCCACATTTCCGATACCACATTTCAAGTGCTTGTTCTACATATTTATTGAACAACAGTGGCGATAGGCAGCACCCCTGTTTAAGCCCTTTAGTAATCTCTAGGGTTTTGGTCAACTTTGTTCCTATTTTTATTTGAGCTTTGGTATCCTCATATATATGTTGTACTAGGTTTATCCATTTTTCTGATACGTTCATTCTTAACATCGCTTGTCCCATTTTAGATCGAGGAACACTGTCATACGCCATTTCTAGGTCTATGAACGTCATGTGTGTATCTATATTTTTCGCTTTGTTCTTTTCAATAAGTTGTTTCACACAGAATATGTTGTCCAGGCATGACCTACCTTCTCTAAGGCCACTCTGTACTTCCGTTAGTGTTGTTATATTTCTTTCTATCTTCACTTTCAAAATTCTAGTAAATACTCTCATTATAACTGGTAACACGCTTATTCCTCTGAAATTTGAGCACGATCTTTTATCGCCCTTTTTGTATATTGAACTGATGTACGACATGTTGCATTCCGCCGGTATATTTTCGCCTTTTTCTATATTGTTGAACATTTTCTTAATATACTCCGCTAGCTTATCCCCTCTGTATTTTATCAATTCCATTCTCATATCACCTGGGCCTGGTGCTTTATTATTTTATGCCTTTTGAAGAGCTCCTTTTATGTCTTCCACGCTTATCTCTTCTATATCATTCATTCTTCTTGTGCTTTCGTTGGCTTCTAAATACTGTGGTCTATTTTCTTGTGGCAGCACTGAATGGTGTGTCTCCCATCTCCCATTGTGCTGGCGTTATTATTTGTATGAAGTTTTTACGTGTTTTAGATTTTTTTATGTTTTTTATCGTTTCCATGCTTCTGTTGACTTATTATAGCCAATAGTGCTGTCAATATCTCTACATAATCTATCCCAGTGTTCATTTTTTTTCTTCTTTAACTTTGGCTTTTACTCTTCTTCTTATTTCTTTGTACTCCCTTCTTGATTCTACCTTTTTATCAGAAATCCATTTCATATATGCTTTCTTTTTTTCGTCGATCATTTGTTCTAAATCTACGCTAAATTTCTCTATAAATCTATGTTTTCTATTTTCGATGCCCAGTGCTTCATTCGCTGCGTCGAATATACATTTTTTCATGTGTTCGTACATTTCTTCCACGGTTGCGTCTTTATCTATTTCTAGTTTATTTTTCAGCCTATTCTGGTATAGTACTCTTAACACTGTACTGTTTCAGTAGGTCCCTTTTGTATATAGTTTCTTTGTTTTCAGTTAGCTCTAGATTTCCAACATTTGTTTTGTCCTTATTTCTGTGCTGACTTATATAAACCAGTTCGCCTATTAACATGTGATGGTTGCTTGCACATTCAGGTTGACGGTATACTCTTACATCTTTTATTATCGTTTTTCTAGTTTTCCGAACTATCATTAAATCAATAATGGACTTTAGGTCTCTTGACGGATCCTCCCATGTATACTTATGGATGTTTTTATGTTGGAATATTGTGTTGGCTGCTATGCATTCTGATCTCTAAATATATTTATTAATCTGTTGCCGTTGTCATTTATTGGTTCCTCTCCAAAACGTCCTACCACGTCATCATCTACTCTTCCTACTTTACTATTTAAGTCTCCTATTACAATAGCTTCATGTTGAGGCAGTATATTTTCAAAATATCATTTAGCTTCTTCTTTTTCCTCTAACATTGCGTTGTCGTGTATTGCATATACTCCGACTATTTCTGTCAGTTGTTCATAGATGTTTATAATTATTTTTATTATTCTTTCATTTACTTGTTCCAAGGATGTGATATATTTTGCCCATTTATTTTTTTATAATATCGAGACTCCTCGTGTTGATGTTTATCTACACCGCTCCATATGTGTATATAATTCCCCATCTTTTTTGCTCCCATTCCTTTTTTCTTGGTTTCACTTAGAATTATTATATCTAAATTCATTAATGTCTATTTCTGAGATCACCTCCGTTTGTTTCGTTCTCAATCCCTGTATATTCGACGTGCCTATTCTTATTGTCAGTTTTCGTCGCCATAGTCGTCTTTTATTACATCCATCCAAGTTCCGAGGCTTCTTTACATCGTTTTTTGCAAGGTAAAATGTTTTCCGACGAATGAGGAGTAAGCCCATCGCTTCAACCCCCATCCGGAGGACGGGGTAATTTTCTATCAAGGTTTTATTCCTCTAGCCTTTGGTGAGCCAACACCTCCCTGCAAGGCACCAGGTCTTTTTGTCGAGGTTTAGTCCTCTACACTCGGGTTTTCTTTTCTATTAGGGCTTGTATGATTGGAGTATATATCTGGCTCTCGGAAGGTTGCACTTTAACTTGATCATTGTATAACGATTTTAGTACATTAATTGTCCTTGGCAATATTATTTTTTCTATAGCACATGGTCAAGTTTTACTTTAACAGCAAGGGTAGATAAAGTAGTACTTTAACATCAAGGATAGATAATAGTAGATTATATTATAAGTGAGAGAAATGCATTATTATTTGCGAGTGAGAATTTTGAATCGCGAGTGCCCCAGCACGAGCGATACAATTTCTCACGAGCTTATAATGGCATTTCGCTCACGTGTGATATACGACGTTTTATCTTACAGTAGCAATTCGTATGCCTAAACAGTTTCAGCCGTCAGAATATGTCGCAAAACAGACAAAGATAGTTACAGTAGCTCCTATTACCATACATTATACAACTGTTTTCAGTGACTAAAATGAAGTTTTATTCACTAGTGAGTATAAAATACATTATACAACTGTTTTCAGTGACTAAAATTAAATTTTACTCACTAGTGAGTATAAACATCTCACTCACTAGTGAATAAAACTTCATTTTAGTCACTGAAAACAGTTGTATAATGTATGGTAATAGCTGCTACTGTAAGATAATAGCTATTAACATATCTAGGAGTGTTATGAATATCATAACTGCCGCAGATGTTGTATTGAAATCCGAGCTCGCAGAGCGAGGATTTTAAAACATCTGAGGCTGTTATGATTCATAACATCCGTGATTTGTTCAATAGTTTATTGGTTGTTGTATGGTTATGGTTGCCATGTACGGTAATGGACTATTACCGTACAGAACAGTTACGATTTAGTTACCAGCCTACTTTTGTATATGTAAACAAGGGATTAATATCCTGCAACCGATAAAGTAATTTAATTTGCTAACTTTTGTTTAAACTAAATATGGCAGCTTAGTATTATCGTAGCAACCCAATCTAGCTACTGACATTTTGAAATGTGGTTGACTTTCCTTATTTTCTTTTGAAAGTTCTTGCTATTGAAAAAAATATTGTATTATACACGACGATAAAGTTATTTCTATCTACTCTTGAATCATTAACGTCTCGACGTTAAACGATTCACTCGTGGATAAAATTTAACTTTATCGTCTTGTATAATAAATAACTATTAGAAGGTCAATCAGGGGTTTCATGTTTTTAACTCCTGAAACGAAGATGGATGGTGGTTTCGGTTCAGTGGAATTAGTAGCTTCTCCACTTTCTTCTTCCATTACATTTTATTCTGTAAGTGCGTTGTATCTGTTGTATAGACATTCATTGTGAATAACAAGAATTTATTGGCATTTGCACATACGATATTGGTTGATTGGTTTTTCCGTAATTATTTATGTTTGGTAGGTTTGTTGTGCATTGCCCGTAACTGGACGTAAAAGGCATTTTAAAGTTGTACTTATGATTTTGTTTATATCGTAAATAAAAGGAACTTGCGTTAACTCAAAGATTACTCTTGACCCGAGGTCAAATACAACAGCTGCTTTTATCACTGCTGCGACGTTCACGTTTTGTAATCACAACCTTCCTCCTCGAAAGTTAAACGAGAACGGATCTACTTGACTTCTACATTGCAAAAGGGTTTGACTCCAAAAAATTCTTGGTAGAGTCCTGTTTTGAATTAACCTCGGATCATACACCTATACTAGTTTTCACTTTAACTTTTACTACTGGAAAACCGAAAAGACCATCACTATATAGCAACAAGACAGATATTAAAGAAGAATGCCCTATAATCTTGAAAGACATAGTGGCTGAAAAAAGGAAAGCGAGGAAAAGATGGCAACTAACAAAGGCCGCACCGGACAAACAGAAGTACAATAAACATGTTAAAGAACTCAAAATTATTCCATAAGCATAGAAGTGATTCAATACAAAAATATCTTGAAGGACTAACCCCAACCGAAACAACCGATTATTCCATCTGGAAAGCCACTAGAAAAATAAAACATCCTCAACCTCAAATTTCACCAAACAGAAATTGTAATAACACCTGGGCAAGAACTGCAACAAAAAGCTATAACTTAAGCCGAACACTTAACCACAGTGTTCCAACCTAACTCGTCTCAACTACCAGACGCCGAAGAAAAAATCAATAAACAATTGGATACTCCATATCTGATGGACCTACCTATCAAGAAAACAAATCAACTGGAAGTTGAATTAATTATACACCATAGCATCAACACAAAAAAGGCCCCGCGATGTGATCTAATCATGGATAAAATACTACAAGAACTATCCGAGAATGGCTACAAATTACTGACATATATCTTCAATGAAGTATTACGACTTGAATACTTTCAATTGAAAGTTGCAGAAATTATGATGATCTTAAAACCAGGCATAAATCCAACTGACGTCAATCATACCGGCCCATCAGCCTTCTGTCAATTTTATCTAAGGTTCTAGAAAAAATAATCTTAAAAAGAATAACACCAATAATTGAAGAACAACAGCTCATACCTACTCATCAGTTAGATTTTAGAAAAAAGCATGGAACAATTGAACAAATACACCATATAGTAAACCATATAAATCAGGACTTCGAGAATAGAAAATACTGCTCAGCAGTCTGTATAGACATACGTCACGCATTTGACAAAGTATGGCATAATAGCCTATTATATAAAACTAGCAAGTTTTATTAAAAGGCCGCCGAAACGACTTTTTAAAAAACGTTTATTTTTATTTTACAATGAAATATAACATTGGAAGCACACAGATTAGCTGCCAGACAATTTCTTACATCTAGCTACGAACTAACTGGAACTTATCTTAGAGGTGCAGGCTACTTGTATATATACTATGTCTAATCAGCTAAGATAAGCGTTATCTCTAAGAGGGAGCGTGAGACAGGAAGCCACGTGCGTTCAAGGTTGCAGACTTGCAGTTCATACAAAGAAGCTATTATCGTTCAAGGTTGCAAGCTTGCAGTTTTACACAGGGGGCCATTGTCTAGCTGTAATATAACTCGTCCGCCGATAAAATGTTCAATGGGTGGTATTCAAATATGCCTCCATTGAACTTACAAAGAGAAAAGAAAATTAAACTTATGCATTTACGTTAACTGGTTCAAAATCTTTATTTAAAAATCTAATAAGTTTAATCTTCATTGTGTTTCTATTATAATACAAATACAATATAAAAATTATTAACATAAGAATAGTACACAGAGTAAATATAATTGCAGACACACTTAAATTATCAGATTTAATATAATTAACAGGTTTTAACAAATTTTCATATTTATTAAGCTTAATTCGGTCCTCAACCAATTTCTGGGTGTCAACAGGTATCAAGTCAATCTTCGAGACATTTATGTGATTCGATTCAGGAATTATTAAGCGGTCAATGTTTGACAGAATTTTTTAAATTAACAGTTTCATTTGAGGTTCTTTTTGCTATAACAACATATGTTTTTAATTTAACGAAACAAGACAGTCTGAACTGAGATGTAAAAGGTTGGTGCCAGATATTCTTTTCTGAAGGTTTTGATTTTACATTTGAATAATAAAGTAGCTATATGATTTTCATTAAACCGTTTCTAAGTGCGTCATGACAAATAAAAATAGGGATATAATATATGTTTCTAATAAGCGTCTAATTGCTTTGTTTAAAAACTACATTGCCTAAATATAAAGGATATAGTTCTGGATTATATTTTAAAATATTTACAATACTATATCGTCATGTATAATTGAATGTTTAATCAAGATACAGACGATGAAGGTAATAAGGCTGAATAGGGTAATAATTCATTTGCGTGTCTTCTGATATTGGAAGATCCATTATGCGGTACTAATTCATATGTGTCATGATCGAAAATTTGAGATATTGTATAGGGTCCTATAAATGTTGGTTCGTCTTTGCTTCTGGAATTAGTTTTAACAAATACTTTTTCGTTTAATTGAAATGTTTTATTTTTCCGAGTTGGATTTAATTTTAAATTTCGCTTTTCTTTAGTATCAATTTGCTTGCCTTGCAATATTTCGTAAATTTTTTTCATGCGGATTTTGTGACCAGATAAATAATCATGATAGTAGGTTTTTGTATAGTCTAAATCGAACTGATTTCTACATTCAGTATGACCAAATACAATCCCAAAAGGGGTTAAATTGAGATTAGAGTGTATCGTATGATTGTATGCAAGAATACAATATTGAATTTTGTTTTGTTCAGGTACATCCGTCAATAGTCGATAGTGTTCAATTATTGTCGAATGCAATCGTTCAATTGGGGAATTAGATTGATGGTGATGTGGGGTTGTCGTATGCAACTGGATTTTATGTAAAGCTATGAAGTCTTTAAAAATATTTTTGTTAAATTCTCCATCAGCTATAATGATATTTGGTGTAGTAAAAGTACACATATAATTAAGTAATTGTTCAATGATGTCTGTTAAATTTCGAGATTTAATATAGTATGCTTGGGCGAATTTGGAAAATGAATCTATTATTGTTAAATAGCTTCTCTTACCTATCTGAAAAATATCCAAGTGTATAGTATGAAATGGTTGGTTTTGTGTAGGAGTAAGCTGTAGAGGTTGTTTAATTGGGTTTCTATTGTACTTTTGCGCTTTACAAATATGACAATTATTAATATAGTCAGTGACATCTTTATTAATTGATTTCCAATAATATTTTCTTTTTATATGTTCAATTGTTTCATTGATACCACGGTGATTGGTTTTGCCTAGATGGTAATTTTGGATTTGATATTGACGATCTTGTGGATTTAGAACGTAAGTCACTTGTGACATACATCGATGAAATTTGGGTGTGTTATCGTTAATTATGTTTTGCAGAAAATTTGAAAAATCTAAACAAAGTTCGTCGTTAGGAAAATAACAATGGTAATGTGTTCTAGGTTCACAATGTTCAATTAATAGCCTGTTGAATACGTCAATTTTATTTGTGTTATTTAGGGATACAGAATAATGTGTAATTCCGTCGTATTTAGTGATTCCGATATCTCGTGGTAGTTGAGAAATTACAAATTCAATTTGATTTTTAAATTGTTGTAGAGGTTTTTCGGCAATATCGATCACGGGGGTAGACGATTGTTGCGAATGTATTGTTTCGACATAGGATTTATTATCGTCGTTATTTGGTGGTCTTATTTGAATGTCGGATATAACTTTTACTTTACGCGTTTTTGATTTTGGTGGTCCGATGGTCGGTACTGAAAAAAAGTCTTGTATGTCGGGGGTGCTTGCCCTACTTGCCATTAAACTTTCGTTACCTTGTATTGGTGTTGGTGTATGAAGTCTATCGGGTGTTTCTAAAGTCATGGGGTGAATTTGAACGCGTGATAAAGCGTCGGCAACTTTATTTAATTTGCCTGGTAGATAGTTTACGGTGAAGTCGTATTCTTCTAATTTAAGTGCCCAACGAGTTAATTTGGAATTTGGTTCTTTTAAATTTTTGAGCCAAACAAGCGGTCTATGATCGGTGTACAATTTAAATTTTACTCCATACAGATATGGACGAAATTGTTTGGTTGCCCAAACTATGGCTAGGAGTTCTCGTTCAATTGTAGTGTAATTCTGTTCTGCATTATTAAGGGTTCTGGAGGCATAACAGGTGGGTTTACCATCTTGGGATAATACCGCGCCTATCGCAAGTTTAGATGCATTGGTAGTCAGTTCGAAAGGTTTTTCAAAATCAGGATATTGAAGTACTGGTTCATTCATTAAAATTTGTTTGCAATACTCAAAGTTCTTCAAAAATTCAGGGGTGTGTACAATTTTATTCTCTTTCTTTAAACATACAGTTAAAAATTTTGTTATTTTGGCAAAGTCCTTGACAAATTTTCTATAATAGCCAAATAGTCCTAAGAATGATTTTATCTCGGTTCTTGTTTTAGGTGCTGGGAAATTTTTGATTGCTGATATTTTAGATGGATCTGGTTTTATTCCTTCTGAAGTAACTATATGACCTAAATATTTTACAGATTTATGTAAAAATTCCGATTTATCTAACTGAATTTTTACATTAGCATCTCTACATTTTTGAAATACATTTTTTAAACGTTGCATGTGTTCTTGAAGAGAACTTCCGAAAATTATAATGTCGTCTAGGTAAACTAGGCACTGTGTTGGAGTGAGTCCAATTAAGGCTGTATTTATCATCCTTTGGAAGGATGCAGGACTGTTACGTAAACCCATAGCCATTCTTTTAAACTGAAAATGGCCTTCTTCGGTTGAAAAAGCGGTTTTTTCGCGATCTTTCTTTTCGATTTCTATCTGGTGGAAACCAGAGGCAAGATCCAATGTTGTAAAGTATTTGGCTCTGCCAAGATTGTCTAATACAGTTTCTATACGGGGCAATGGATATTTATCTTCAATAGTTTGTTCATTTAGCTTTCGATAGTCAACTACAATGCGCCATTTTTGTTTTCCGGAGGCGTCTAACTTTTTTGGGACGACCCAAATAGGAAAATTATACGGTGATTCCGATGGCTCTATAATATCTTCGTTTAACATTTTCTTTATTTGCCTTTTGACTTCTTCGCGATGAATATGGGGATAACGGTATGTTTTCGTAAATATAGGTGCATTGGTTTTAGTCCTAATGTGGTGTTTTGTCAAATTCGTAACGGATAAAGGTATTTCGGGAGAGTAAAATACATCTCTGTATTGAAAACATAAATTAGTCAAAAGAGTTTTTTCGTCTTCGTTTAAATGGTCTAGTCTTAAATTGTTTTTTAAATTATTATTTAAAATACTTCTGGTGTTTGGAGTTTTTATATTAAAGTTGTTAAGTCTGATAGGTTGATTTTTGCTATCGGGTTCATAGTCTTCTAAAAATAATGGATTATAAATATTTATTTCTTGTGTTTCGTTTGAAGTATTAATTACACTGGTTTTAAAACAATTATTGTGTAATTTCACTAATGCTGAAGGCATAATTAATTTGTCATTAAATTTTAGTTTTGGAGCTATTTTAGTTCCATTCTTTCCTACTGCTGGTAAATTTACAAAACATTCTGTACGCGGAGGTACTACAAGTTTTCTGACAAAGTCTGAGTTTTTAAATTTGGAAAAATTACATTCATTACGTTTTTGAATTTCCTGTTTAGTTTTTGATGGATTATAATAGAATGGTATTACTGTCTTTTCTGTTTGAATGTGCATCCATTTATAATCTATTCGTGCGGATAATTTTGAAAGTAAATCGGATCCAATAAGTCCTACATAGTCTTGGTGAAAATTGAATAAATAACAGGTATGTGTTCCGTTTTTATAAAAAAGATTAGGAATGGGTAAATCTGCAATTAAGTTATGTTGAGAAATTCCATGAGATGTAACTATCTCGAATTCTGTTTCATAAATATAATTTGGAAAATGTTGTTGTACAAAATCTGGAGAAATTATTGTTTGTGAGCTACCTGTTTCTATTAAAAGTTTATCGCCGGTGGCGGGAATTATAATATAAGGAAGGTTTGATTTTGGATTTATATTAAAAGTTAAAATATTCTTTTCCGAGGCTCTTAATGAAAATTTACAGTATCGTTTGGATCTGGAAATTCGAAATAATCTGGGGTGTGATCTAAGTCTTGTGAATTATCAGGGTCAGAATATTCCTGAAGGTTTTCCTTAAAATTTTCTGGAGTTGAAAATTCTCCATTTTCAAATAAATTTTCGGTTAAGTCTTCATATTCATCCGGAGGTTTTTCTTGATGGTAATTTAAATGATTAAAATGTCTATTAACGTTCTGAGAATTTGCTCGATATTTATTAGGGAAATTTGATTGTTGAGTAGCTGGTCTTTTTATAGTGCTAAAGTCCATAGGTTCTGGTTTATTTGTTGGTGAAAAATTTGGTTTTGGTGCAAATGCATTAAAGCTTGAATTTTGAGTTATTCTAGAATTATTAGGATTATTAAAATTCGTTGGACTTTTAAAATAGTTGGGATTTTGATTAAAATTACTTTTAGGATTTTGGTTAGAATTACTTCCATTTTGTTGGAATGGTCTTTGCATAAAATTTGGGTTATTAAATTTAGGTTTATATGAATTTCGTGTTTGAATATTGGAAGTTAAATTTGATTTATTTAATTTCTGACTTTGAAAATTATTTTGATTTTGAGAATATCTGATATCGATTTCTTCTTTTACTATGCTTAAGGCTTGTTCTAGTGAAGTTGGGTTTCTACTTCTTACGAAGCTTCCTAAATTTTCATTTAGTCCACTTGTAAAAGTGCGAAGTGCTAAGTCTTTGTTAGCCTTTAATTTATGAGTGATAATGTCTTTTGATTCTTGACTCAGAGAAACTTTTGAATTATAAATAGCCAAATGAGTTCTAACTTTATTGAAAAATTCTATGGGAGAGTCTTTATTCTGTTTTAATTTGGTTAAATCAATTAAAAGATTCAATTCTGACCTTTGGTCGCCAAAATTTTCAATTAAGACGTTTTTTAAGTCTTTCCAAGTATCATACTGGTATCCTGTAATTACTTCTAACGCTTGACCTTTTAATTTATTCCTTATCGAATTTAAAATTACTTGGTTGATATAATCGTTTAAATTTTCTGTGCAAAATTTAGTTGCAATGATTTCTGCCGATCTGACAAATTCCGAAAGAGTGGCTTGATTACCATTATATGTGGGAATTTCATTTAGTAAAGCTACGTTAAAATGTGGGGGAAACAATGATGCGTTTTGTTCAACCATATTTGGGTTACAATTATTTAAAAATAAAATTCTAGGGATAGAATTCCTTGGTGAGCGTGATCGATCTCGAGACATAAAATTTTACAATTGTTTCAAAATATAATTTTTTTTACATAAAAATTTTGTAATTGTTAAAAAAAATAAATTTCTAGGTGTTTTTACTTAAGATTCTCTTTTGTAGACAAAAACTAATTTTACTTTATTTGTTTTACTTGATTTTTAATTTTGTTTTATGTTAGTAAACAATTTATATGACTAGGGGATGCTTAACAGGGGGTAGGGGCCCTACGCGCAAGAACGCAAGCACAAATGCAAATTAAGCACACCTAGTATGTGCAGCAATTGGACTGGCTTACTACGTTCTGCCTGAGCTTATAAATAAATATTTAAAACTATATTAGTATAATTTTTAAATTTTATATTATTTAACTTTGTTGCTTTAGGCGAACGCTTTAATAATTATCACTTTTGAAAATTATATTACGTTACTTTGTTGCCTTTGAAATTTTTACTTTGTTGTTTAGGCGAACGCTTTAATAATTATTACTTTTGAAAATTATATTACGTTACTTTGTTGCCTTTAAAATTAATTATTTTGCTTTTTCTTTAAAACTTGAAAATTATTACTTAGGCGAACGCTTTAATAGTCGTTACTTTGTTGCCTTTAAAATATACCTTTGCTTTTTCTCTAAAGCTTGAAAATTATTATTTTTAAAATATACCTTTGCTTTTTCTCTAAAGCTTGAAAATTATTATAAAAATATGCACTTACATTGTGCGTTAAAATTGACGAACGGCGTGCGATCAAGCTACGTCCTGTTGTCTTCAAAAAGGATGCGTCGATCCTATTGATGTCGGCTGGCCTGCAAACAGCTAGGTCCTGAAGTCCGACTTTGGATAGTCTGCTTTGCGCTAGAGCGTTATCCAAAAGTTGTCCTGGGGTCGTCGTTGTTGACGTTGCCAAACCAGAGACTGATCCCAATGATCAAGTGGTCCCAATGACCAGATGGTTCCAATAACCACGGAGGAGCAGGAGCTGGGTCGACGGGCGCTTCTCACGATCGGGCGATGTTTGTCCCTGTTGGAGATGTCCGAAGATCCGCTGGGTGGTAGGTGTCGATTTGCGGCAAAGAGCTGAACCTCAAGGAAAGTTGCTGGTCGACTCGATGTTTGTAGTTTTCCAGGTTTTCCTCCACAAATCCTACCGACTGCGCCAGTTTTATTAAAAGGCCGCCGAAACGACTTTTTAAAAAACGTTTATTTTTATTTTACAATGAAATATAACATTGGAAGCACACAGCTAGCCGCCGGACAATTTCTTACATCTAGCTATGATACGAACACAATGGAACTTATCGACTGACTGGAGCTTAACTTAGAGGTGCAAGCTACTAGTATATATACTATACCTAATCAGCTAAGATAAGCGTTATCTCTAAAAGGGAGCGTGAGACAGGAAGCCACGTGCGTTCAAGGTTGCAGACTTGCAGTTCATACAAAGAAGCTATTATTGTTCAAGGTTGCAAGCTTGCAGTTTTACACAGGGGGCCTATTGTCTATTCATAATATAACTCACGGACCTCAGGTATCTGACGTCACGGGATTGTGACGTCAACTAAAGGAAGCGATGTGTATGGCCGTCGTTTGAGCTGCGTGTAGAG
>OW679194.1:249048836-249154965 GCA_940337035.1 Agriotes lineatus
GGTTGAGGAGACCTTTTGCGCTGTTGAGCGGAGCAGGCTGTTTGTTTCTAACTCGTTTCCCGCCTTGTGTTTGGAAACCATCTTCGTTCCTCTCTGTGATTGGCTGTGATCCTGTTGGTTCTGCTAGTAGTGGGGCTCTCGCGAGTTTCATTTTCTTTAACTCAGCTTGATACTCCGGGTCTTTTCGATAATTAACAGGATGCGGGCCGCTGTAGATTTTGCGTTGCTGGAGGTCTTTGGTTGTCGATAGGCTATCTGCGGTCTGTCCGTTTTATAGGTTTGGTAGTAAGCTAACTTTAGTGAAACTTTTGGTGTGAGATGTGTCTCGTTGATCATCATCACGTCGACGTTGAGTGTTTTATTGAGGTTTCGCATTTCTTGCATTTTGCACTGAATGCCGTTAGCGTTCCAGTGGACGATGTTTAGTTGTGAGTTTACTGGTGTATTAACCGTCTTGTGTTATAATATCACTTATTGACACTTATTTTGTTGATCCACTGAGATAGTTTGTCCAAGTGGATCGTGAATCACATAGCTGTTATGCAGCCTACTGGTGATGTTTGGGTGTTGGTAGCTGCTTTAGGTTTTGTTGTCTTGGGGACCGGTGGTCACCTCTGTTGGCTGCGGTGGTGGTTTTGGGAATTTACCGCCACCGTTGGCGGTCGTTGAATACTTTCGGGATTGTAAAATTTATTATAATTACTCTAGAGAGCAGAACTATAACACCGTGATATGTGGCCACCTTTGTCTTAATTTTCTATATAAATGAATGTAAACGATGACGCACATCATAGTCATGTCTATACTATTGGTAGTTGAAGATGTGGGTAATGTATTGCATGCCGCGTATGTCGAGCCTATAAGATTAATCCTAGACATAGATATGAGCTCGCTTTAAGGGGATTCTACGGCTGCAATTCGATTAAAAATATCCATACCGGTAACGATAAGTTTTATTATAGAGATAAGGATCTCCATGTACTCACTATTCCACATGGTTCATATGAAATCGATCAGCTAAGTTCATATTTAGAAAAACACGTAGAAAGCACTATACTATGCGCAAACAATAATACGCAAAAATGCGAAATTAAATCGATGTACACTGTGGATTTTTCAAAACCCGATTCTATTGGTCGAATGCTCGGATTCAAACCAATCGAATACAAACCTAACCACACTCATATATCTGAATTGGATATACAGATAAGTAAACGCACGAATGTTTACATTGAATGCAACATCACACGAGGTTCTTATCGTAATAATTTACCTGCGCATATTCTGTATGGGTTTAGTATTTCCGTGGCGCCTGGGTTCTGTATGGAAAATGTTCCCAATGCACCTATTTATTTAGAGGTTAATGTCGAAACCATTTATAACATCGAGATCCGGCTCGTGAATCAGAAGGGTGAACTAATAGATTTTAGAAACGAGCAAGTTAGTGTAATCTTAGAGTAAACTTGTTTTAATAAATGTATACTGTTTAGAATACAAAAATAAACGTCTTACCCACTTCGCTGATTTGAACCGAAATGATGTATCCTAGGATGGTATTTTTACCGAAAAATAAAGAAAGATATATTTCGCTTACTAAATATATTCCAAATACAAGTAATAAATGTAGATTTGTAGACTCATATCGTTTTTGAGCGAGTCATCAGATAAATTAGCATCTTATTTAGAATTTCAAGATTTTAAAATTTTACATCATACATTAAGCCATTTAAATATGGAAGAGCTAAATATTTTAATGAGAAAAGGAATTATTCCTTACGAGTACATGGATAGTTGGGAAAAGTTTAATGAAACGATTCTTCCGGAAAAGTCAAAATTTTATAATAAATTGAAACAAGCTGATATTTCCTAACAAGACTACAAACATGCACAGATGATTTGGAAATCATTTAAAATTAAAAATTTAGGAGAATACAGTGATCTTTATCTGAAATGTGATGTTTTACTTTTGGCAGATAATTTTGAGAATTTTAGGACTAAATCTATAGAAACATATGGGTTAGGTCCCAGTCACTTCTACACAACCCCCGATTTTACGTTCCAGTGTATGCTCAAATATACATAAGTTAAATTAGAATTGTTAACTGAGGTGGTATAAGTCAATGCTGTACCAAATATAGTAAAGCAAATAATAAATTTCTAAAAAATTATAACTGCAATAAACCTTCTAAACACCTTCTAGATAAAGTAAATTTGCATGGTTGGTCTACGAGTCAGTATTTAGCTTTGAAAAATTTTAAATGGTTTAGTGAAAAACAAGTAAACTCCATAACTTTGCAATCTATTCTTGATATTTCGGATGATGCTGAAGAAGGTATAATTTTAGAAGTGGATTTAGATTGTCGGCAACATTTGCATGATCTGCATAAATATTTTCCATTTGGTGCAGAACATAAAGTCCCTCCTGGAGGCACACAAAAGAAACTACTTACAACTTTGGAACCTAAGACGCGGTATGTCATTCATTATAGGTATAAATCTAAATCAAGCTGGTCTTATAGTGCTAAAATTTCATAGAGTATTGAGTTTTAACCAATCCTTTTGGTTGAAAGACTATGCCGTGCGAATATTGTAAGCCTATACATTAGCAACTTTATTTTAGCATTAATCAATTTAGCCATGCTAGTAACAATTGTCGGTTTTAAAATTACAATGAAATAATCCAGTTTCAATTAGTTTCTGGAGTCACTGTGTTGTTATTTTGTTTACTAACACCATGGTATGTCTAATTTTGCAAAATTCAGCCATGTACAGTCTTACATTTACATTATTCGCATTAATCAATTTGCCCATGCTAGTAACAATTGTCGGTTTTGAAATTACAAGGAAATAATCCAGTTTTAATTAGTTTCTGTAGTCACTGTGTTGTTATTTTGTTTACTAACACCATGGTAACATTAAGTAAGTTCCCTATGTCTAATTTTGCATAATTCAGCCATGTACAGGCTTACATTATTCTCACTGTATAGACCTAAATACAAAATTACGAGCCCAGTCAGTTAGAAAAATTTATATAAATTAATGAATAGTGCATGTTTTGGAAAAACTATAGAAACTGTTAGACGGCATAGCACTTGTCTCTAGGTGGGATGGTAGATACGGTGCCAATTATCACATTTCTCAACCCAACTTTCACAGCAGAACTATTCTAATTTCTCACAACTTTTGTATTTGTGCGTTGAAATTATCTTTACAGTGTCTATATTTCGTTAATATCTTTCTATTTATAAATATTAGTTACTTAGAATGCAATAAACAAAGTTCCTGAGATATCTTGTAGAAATTTAGATTTCTAATTATTGAAAGCTGAAAGCTGTATATGTTGTATAACGCGCCTTCCGCAGAATCGTAATTATAAAACCGACACACAATTATCTAACCACGTTGCAGTCTAACGAACATTCATTATTATTTTCAAATTACTGTAAACAACTGATATACAAACGAAAAAATGAGCTGTTTAAGTAGAAAATGCATGCAACGTTATAAACGACACATAAGCTTTATATGAAAACGGAATGTTAATAATCTAAACGCGCTTACATACTGTCTTTGATAACCTAAATTCAGAGTTATGCACACATGTACTTTTTAATTTTGAAAATACAGGATCAGAATATTTAAGCTATTTAAATACCTTACGAAATTAACCCAGTAAAATAAAATTTGGTTTCGCAGCGCAGGTTTCAATTTATTAACTTTACACATTGGGCGGCAAGAAAACATTCCAAACTGCATTTTTTTGTCTAGACTGTAGAACAAGGATAGCATATAAACAAGTTTATTTAGCTGCAAACGGCATTGCTCTCGTAGTTCAACACTCAGTTGCGATCCGTTTGTTCTGTATTCACGACCCCGGTAAGTTATCTTAGATACCTATATCTTAAATTTTAACTATTCATTAGAAACAAATTGAATCGCCCGTACTCTATTCTTTAACGTATCGCATACATGATTTATCTACAAGCCTTTTATTAAACATAATCATTTTAATACTATATAGGAGTATACAATTTTAAATCGTTTGTCAATAAATGTCGTTTTGCGAAATTTAATAGCGCGCAAGCGGCATGTATATTATTTTTTCACAACCGGGATTTCAAAAGTAGTTTCTATATTAAACACATCGTAACAAAATTTCTTTATTTACGAAAACTGTCGTGGAAAACAATGCTTCAGAAAATTATGCATTCTCCCCTCGATGCTGCTGTAAATAAGTGACCAGTTTTAATTATTTTTAATAAAGTTCGGGATTTCAAAAGTAGTTTCTGTATTAAACACGTCGTAACAAAATTTCTTTATTTACGAAAACTGTCGTGGAAAACAATGCTTCAGAAAATTATGCATTCTCCCCTCGATGCTGCTGTAAATAAGTGACCAGTTTTAATTATTTTTAATAAAGTTCGGGATTTCAAAAGTAGTTTCTGTATTAAACACGTCGTAACAAAATTTCTTTATTTACGAAAACTGTCGTGGAAAACAATGCTTCAGAAAATTATGCATTCTCCCCTCGATGCTGCTGTAAATAAGTGACCAGTTTTAATTATTTTTAATAAAGTTCGGGATTTCAAAAGTAGTTTCTGTATTAAACACGTCGTAACAAAATTTCTTTATTTACGAAAACTGTCGTGGAAAACAATGCTTCAGAAAATTATGCATTCTCCCCTCGATGCTGCTGTAAATAAGTGACCAGTTTTAATCATTTTTAATAAAGTTCGGATACTATTTTTCAATGTCATGCACTGGTTACAATTAACGAGCACACTTTACAACCATTTTATAAAAGAACACGGTCTAATTTTATTTTTTTGTTTCTTTCGTTAAGATCTGCAAGAACTTCTTTTGGAGCTGCTGCATCCTGCCAAACTGTGAGCTAGTTATTTTATATTTAATCAGTACAATTTCTTATTAAGATTCTATATTATTAACTTTCAAATTCTGTTAACTGCTTGCATGTCATTAACCAACACACTTAGGCGAATGCGTTTTAAGGAGACGAGGTTAGACAATTTTGAATTGTATTTTGAAAATTAAAATAACAGCAGGTTTTTACCGACTTCACGTTGAGAGCCCTTTACGAAGGGTTTAAAATCACCCGAGGCACAATGGTTAGACGAGATTGCAACCCTCGCGGTTGTGTTCATGACGGTGGTTTTTGTATTCTCGCTTGATGTTGTGTATTATGATATCGCATCACATACATGTCAACCCATTTACGCTCCTTGTTACTCTCTCTGTTACATATAAACCTATGAACAAAATCAAGTAAAATGCTGCACGCAAACTAATACAAACTCAATTTTACAGTCAAGGTTGCCAGCTCCTACTACTGACTTCAAGGTCACCATTTCTAATTATTGCAACGCACCTCCGTTTTCGCACAAGTCGACTTCTGGTGGGTAAGGACGCTGTGATTGCCACCACGAAAATACTCCAGGAGGCAGTTATCCAGAATCGGAACGGCCTTCAACTTCGCGGAGGAGCAGGACAACGCCGAAGGAGTAGACAATAGCGTTACTGTACATGTTATGCAACTGATAAGTGATTATAGCATTAGTGTTAATTGTTTATCTGTATATATCTTTAGATGTTATTAAAACAATTTATGAAAATATTTGCCTCTTTCATTAAACTTGTAGAAGTGTCAGGTTGACAACATGGTCTAAGCTAGAGTTCAAATGTAATTTGATGAGAACACTAACCATGGCCTCGGTTTCAAAGCCAAGTGTTGGGGGTAGTTCCAGACGTGAGATGTGGCCTTGAAGTTTAGCCGTGATCTGTGGCCTTGAAATTTGGCCTTAACTTGAAGTGTAGCCTCGGTTTCAAGAAAACGTGGTGGGGGGAGGTTCTAGAACTGTCCATGTGGTCTCGAAGTTTAGCCTTGAGCTGTGGCTTTGAAAATTGGCTTGAAGATGTGACCTTGGGTTCCTGCTTTCATATGGTCGCGGAGTTGGCTTTGGCCTTGAACTCAAGGCCAACTGGTGGAGAGGCACCAGCAAGCAACCTTGAACTAAAAGCCAACTGTGGGGAAGCTGTCCTAGCTCTGAACTAAAGTCCGACCTTGAAATCAAGGCTGAACAATGAGTGTTCCAGCTTTTCACGCCTTAACCTTGAATTGGAGGCCAAGTGGCGGGGGGGGAGGTTCTAGAACTGTCCATGTGGTCTCGAAGTTTAGCCTTGAGCTGTGGCTTTGAAAATTGGCTTGAAGATGTGACCTTGAAGTGTGGCCTCGGTTTCAAGGAAAAGTGGTGGGGGGAGGTTCTACAACTGTCCATTCTAACCTACTTACATTTTTCAATTTTGAATATTCCACTTCAAATAACTAACTCGTAATAATGGATGTGGTAAAAGTACCGGGCTACAGACACGGTTCAACTTATTTGACTTGTAATAATGCAGGTTATTTTTTTATCGCGCGAAGACGACATAGCTTATCTCGTTTGTGTGGTGGCAAAGTGTCCGGCAAGAGCAACTTGTAATCAAACAGTTTTTTTTAAAACTTGGCGACAATCACAATCATCTGGCCGATGCTACAAGGAGCAAGGAAGCCTTATGTCTGAAAAAGATACTGGTGGATGAAGCCAAACATACCAGCAACTAAATTGGATCGATTTTCGTTGGAAATAGCGCTAAGTAAGTAATAATGAAACGTTTTCTCCTGCTGTTTTTTTTTTAATATTTTCTTAGAAGATATTACTAAAACGTTTTATAACAAACTGGTTTGGTTGCCGAGTTCTTTTTTTTTGTAATCTCCCTCCTTTTAATTTTAAATTAAAATCATTATAATAGTATATTATGTTATTAGGAGCAAAAGTTATACTTTATGTGGCGTGGCTGGACTGTTTATCTGCCGACCTTGCGAGGCAGATAATTACAGCCGAGCCACATAAAGATACTTTTGTTCCGAATAACATATACGTAGTATTTTTGTTTCAAACGTTTTTATAACAAATTATTTACAATTTTGTGAACAAAATTCGAAGAAAATTACTTGATCTCGTCAGCGGCAGATAATATTATCTGCCGCTTGGCAATAAAGTGACAGTTTAGCATCATCAATCCAGCAGTATAATGCCATATTTTACTGCCGTTTGAAGAAAAAATTACTTATCTTAATTTTAGTATATTACATAATATATTAACGTCTAAAGCGAATCTAATTTGTTTCATTTCATTTCTGAAATTTGAATGTTTCTCAGTTAGGTGGTAACTAATTTAAAAATATTATTCAAAATTTAACTTTTGCCCAAAAATTTTAATTAAAGTCCATCTGTGCTAAACAACTCACGCGGGAAAAAGCAAAACCCGTGCCTTCACGCCTCAATAAGTTTCTTAAAGAACCCAAAAACATTTAAAATGTTGTATTTCTTTCTTTGTCAATACATTTTAAATCTTTTTACAAATTATTAGCCACGCTAGAAGAGATAATACTTAAAAAAGTGAAATAAAAGAGTAATGGCATACAACAAACACGTATAACGGGCGTAAATGAAATCTGGCCCAGCCTCCCCCCCCCCCGTTTTTCTATTATTTATTAAGATAAATAAATCAAATTTGGTACAGGTAATACATTCATAAAACTAGATTATTTGGTGGTATTTTCCCTTTTTCAGAAATTCCGGTTTCGTTGGAAGTAATCATAACTTTCTTATTTTAAATGCAACACTTTATATATTTTTACATTTTTGAAATCAGGATAAAAGTTTTCCTTATTCGTCAATGCCGATATTGTCCAAGCCCACTAAGTTGGAAGATTTATGAAAATTATTTAATAACTAAGGGAGTGGGCCTGATTTCATTTACACCCGGTGTAACAACATTTTAGAAAACTAAAAAATTCACTTAATTGAAACCCGAAAAAATTGGCTAAGAAAACTTCGCTGGACTTACCCATACCCTTAAAACCATGCATTACTGCTTCGATAAGTTCTACAGGGCGTTATATCAAAATTTTTGCGACCAAAAGATTTAGCAATAGCCCTTTGGTCACTAACTATAAGAAAAATCGTTAAAGTTTATTTTCAAATATAAATTTTTAAGCTAGAATTTTTGTAAAAAAAAGTAAAATCGATTTTGGTGTGGGCTTTCTATAAACTGGTCAAGTCAAATTATTATAGTTACGAGTATTTAAGATGCAAATGTAAAAAGTAATTCTTTATTGCACGAAAGGTTTAAAATACGAGCGAGGTCCGAGCGAGTTTTTTAAAAAGCCGTGAGTGCAATGAAGAGACTTTTTACAAGCGTGTCTTACAACTTTTTATCTACGATCGTAACGTTTTATTAAAGTAAGACATCAAAAATATGGTTGAACTTTATAAAAGATATGTCTCCCTTAGACCTTCAAATGCACCACATGAACGATTATTTATTTATTATCGAAACTGAAGATGTTCCTTCCAACCAGTCGGGGTTACAATTTCAGAAGGTATTTATTATACCTATAACCACCTTACACCCTATTATTATTATTATTAGGCCCTCTCCCACTATGCTTGTGCACGCTGGAGGCGATATATTATTTCTGAAAAGGCACGGGGGTTACAAAAGCACTACAGTGGTAGAATCATATTTGGAGGAATCCATAGGAAATAAAATTTCTATAATAATAAAATTCTGGGGCTAGGGGAATCAGCGTAGTACTTTTTCTACGATGAACCCTACGGAAAGTGACGTGGGTACATCTCCCCAATTGCTAATTACAACTGCACCCTCACCGAATTTCCACGTACAAAACTTTTCGCCGAATTCCCGTCTTTTACCGAAAATTTCTATTGAAAACTGCATGAACTGCATAACAAAATGTTCTTCAAAATACTGAAAATCTCATTATCCCGAAATCGGTTGCTTTGTGACTTTTATCAAGAGCACCTTTTTTTCTACATTTAGATGCAGGGAATACCTTGAAAAGAATACAAAAAAGCTAAAAGTTTCAAAACGAATTGAAATTTAATAATCTACTCCACGCCCCTCCCCCCCCCCCATATGCGACACTTCTACATAATGTATTCTAACAAAATTAGCATAAAAGTTACAGCTTCAATAGAAGTTTTTAATATCATGAAAAAGCAAATTTTTGATCTACCATTTAACGGGCAGTAGTTCAATAAGGAAGAGTTTTAGGACATATGTTCATCTAAATTTTTCCTATATTTTGATGTCACAAATCTACTGCAAGAATTAGGCCGGTATTTCCCATATAAAATATAACCGAAATATTGAAAATCTTAAGTGGATAAAAATTCGATCCAGCAAACGTAGTCCTCGTCGTATCGATTCAAAACTGACTATTCTTGTTCCAAGTAACCGATCAAATAGTTATTTCTAAACTTTTATCTTTGCTGAAGACTGTAATTAAACATTACTCTTCTTTAGCGCTACAATCGATACCGCCTCACAGTTGGCATTTCCCACGGTATCGAGGACTATGAGAAGACAGCGTCAAAAGGTTCAGCCACCGACTCCAAATTCTTTGGAAGAATATGGCAATATATGCTTAGAAAATGAAAGATTTGGCTTGGTAGATCGGGAATCATTTTGCCGGGGTCTCGTTGGAAGTGAAGATTCGGCTTCGGTACTGTTTCTGTCGGAAAATTTAAAAGCGCTGCTATCTGATGCAAAAGAAATACATATTGATGGTACATTTAAGACTCGTCCTAGACACCCTGGAAGTAGCCAACTCCTAACGGCCCTGGCTATTCAATGCGGAATCTTAAGTCTAGACATTTTTCATGTCTACACTAGTCTATGTCTACACATTAAACTTATTTATGTTTACAGGTGTTCCCGTGTGCATTTGCCCTAATGCCAAATCGATCTGTAGCCGTATATAGCGGAGTGTTTTCAAAACTGAAAGAACTTTTGCCATCGTTCAAACCAAATCTGATTATGACAGATTACGAAAAAGCTCTCACAAAATCTCTGGAGGAGAACTTTCCAGGTGCTAAAAAAACTGGGTGCTTTTTTCACTACTGTCAAGTAAGTAAAGTTGTATAGAATATAAACGTTAGTTTATACTCGTCGCTAAATCAAGGTAATGTTCTGTTCTAGGCTATCATCCGAAAGGCTGCCAATTTAGGGATGCGTCAGTTACTAACTATCAACTTGACTGCCCGAAAAAGTGTGAAATATTTATTGTGTCTACCTTTATTACCGGCCGATAAAATAACGCCAGGTCTGGAGTGGGTGAAGACATTCTTGGCCGAAAACAGTTTGCAAAAAGAATTCGAAATGCTTATCAGGTGAGTAATGAATTTGACTTTGTTAGCATATTTTCTGTTTGTGCCGTTTATGAATATGGAGAATGTAGGTATGTCAACTAAGTTTCTTAAACTTGTTTTTAGATATCACGAAAGGCAGTGGATATCGAGAGTTGGCGTCGACTCTATTTCAGTTTTTAAGAGAGCTAGACGGACCAATAACGACGCAGAATCGTTTCACGCCGCCCTGCAACTTATTCTAACTATAAGGGGGCCTAACGTGTGGCAATTCACTGGTAATTATCTTTGTATTTATATACATATAAGCGTAAATTTGCGAATGAATAAACCTTTCAAAATGCTTTATTTGTTGTAGATGGATTGAGGAACATTGCGGCAACCACCGTTAGAGAGCTGCGAGCATTTATCGACAATGGCCTACCCATTAAAAGTCTGCCAAAAAGAACATACAGGCTCAACGAAAGACGCATACATAATGCAACGGTCAAAGTCGAAAGGGATGGACTGGTCGAACCATTTCTGAAGATGGTCAGCTATTGTGTTGAATCTCTCGTGCAGAGTAATCTGGCAGACACTGAAGCTGTCGAAGATAACCAAGACTATTTATTGGAACCACTCTATGGCGACTTACTTCCGCAGTTTGTAGAAGTCGGTTAGTAAAATTTGATGAAATCCTAGTTAACTAAAATTGGCTAGTATCAAATATTGAATGACGACAGCGCCGTACTTGGGGGAGAGGTATTTAGCTGTGGCAACTATTAAGCTGTCAGCATCTTCGGAAGCTTGGTCTGTGGCGATGTTTGAATAGGCCATAACTGAATTACAGCGTCCTAAAATGCGATTTTTAATTTTAAAAAAAAGTGTTGCATACTAATTTAATTCAATCGACATTGAACACCCTAAGGTGAGAATTCGGAGAAAAGGTTAAGGGTTCGCCGTTTTCTGCAATTACACAGATCTAAAATGTGTCGAAACAGGTGGAGGTGTTTCTGTTACCTTCGGTCTAGCTCGATCGGGAAAGGCGTGGTTTGATGGATTAATGGAACCGATAAAGACTTACCCTATACTCTTACTCAAAAATTATTGCTCAAGACGCCACTGTCTTTGGGGAAGGATTGCTTTCGTGACAAAAGCGAAAAGGGTCACGGAATCTATGCCAAAATTTACTAGACCTGCTGCGCCTTGCCTCAGCGTCGTCCACCAGGCTTCCCCAGGTCTGCGGCTGCACACAGGGTGGCCTTAAAATCAAATTACTCACCTGCGATGGCCACCCTTCTAAAAGTTTAAAGTTTTAATTCAAGACAATACTCCAGGGGCTTGATCAACAAAGGTACATGCTTTGGCTTTACAATGAAATTTTCTTGAACACACTTCGTCACTGGTTGAAGACTAGTGGTTGCATAACACATTAAAGAAACTCGAATTAATTTGACAAATTTACATTTATTAGCAAGACAATGAAATTAGCAAGACAATAAAATAAGTCCGGGTTTATTACAAAACAAATGGTTATTCAAAACACCCTAACCAAAAATATAGGAATCCCAGCCAAAAATATTATCTAAACAGCTAGATTATAACAGAATTAAATGATAGGAATGTTTCCCCAACAATTCACAAATAATACAACACGGTTTCCTCTAGGCATTAGCCCGCGCAAAGTTTCAAAGAAAACGGCGACGCACACTATATATTCGGGCAGGTCCGCGGTACACACAATACAGCAAGTAAGAATGCTATCCTACCTTTAGCGAAATCATGTTTCTCCGTGGGTCTACAGGCAGGGGTGCAGATGTTACAGCGACAGAATCCTGCAGCAGCTTGGCGGCGACCAGAGGCAGCTAGGGTCGGAAGTGCAGACCTCCACAACGTAGACAGGGGTTGTACAGAGAATCGCCAGAATCAAGCAGTGAACGAAGGTGTTTGCCACTGAAGACAAATGCGGCGACCAGCAGCGAGCAAAATTACTCCAGGTTGGGAATGACGTAAAATTGAATGTGCAAATGCAAAACTTTTCCCACTTAACACAAGCTGTTCACTTAGGCTTACAAGCGTCTTGGCGGAATGTGCAACGGATGCAAAATTGTTTCTCTCACGATATCCAGTGAGCAGAAACAAACGAAACAAGGACGCCTTACCCACAAATTACGTCGGCCTCATTGCCACTAATCCGTACCGCAAAAGGCACTAAAAAAATGGTTTCAACCACCTAGCCACTTATATAGATTCGGCCGAACTCCCGTTAACACCAAAAATTTAACGAAAGCGCTTACTTATTTGAATCGAAAGCGAAACTATGATGACTTTAACAACTCCGCCGGTCGCGGACTTCGCGACCGGTGGTGAAAATGTATTCACGTATGTTGTAGTTTACAGCACAACGATAATTAATTCAGAAATTCGCAGGCAGCTCAATGATTACCCCCCGCGTCGGAAATGCATCACACTTCCACCATTATTTTCTGTCGTCTTATTGAACCACTAAATTAAATCTGGCTAACGAATTCGGGGAAGCCAACAAGCTTTTCAAAGCGCCAATCTGTCGCCATGGAAGCAATAACGAAACGGTTTGATGGGCTACGTCACTACGGTAGCTGCAAGAAGAACAAAGAACAGGGAAAGTTCCAGAATATTCGGCAGCTAATTTAAGCGTTTGCAGAAAGCTTGGGGCGTAATTTGAGAAGCTAAAACGGCATTACCTGCAATATAGTTTCGAAGAAAAACCCACTGGGCCTCGCATCGTCAAACTGCTCATGCAGAATCGCTTAGCAAAGAAATATGCGAGTCGCGGGCATTTTAATACTCGTCCAAATGAATTCAATTGCGCTTTGGGGCACAGGGCCGGACTTAATAAAATTGGCGAAACAAAGGGAATTAAAAATGATATTACAACCCTTTCACTAGAGATCAATTTTCCTAAATTGATCCTCGAGACGACCAGGAAAGTCGCTAGAAGATCTGCTCAACTCACTATCTTTTCAAGCAGATGATGTAGTGTCAACTTGTTCTAAAATTAATGAAGAATTAAGCAGCATAGTAATGGTCTCAAAAAATCACTCATTAGTTATTAATGCCTCAAAAACGAATGCTATTTTATTTGGACCAAGTCGGTTAAAAGAAGCGGTAGCAACGAGTGTATCTGTTTCAGTTGAAGGTCAACCTGTAGTTCTAGCTGATGTTGTAAATAATTTAGGATTAACAATTGATAGTAATTTAACATTTTCTGATCATGTTGTACAAATTTTAAAGAAAGCCTACGGTACACTTAAATGTTTATACCCTTATAGACATTATCTGTCAATAAAGAGTAAAATTAATTTGTGTGAATTTCTGGTTCTTTCTTATCTTAATTATTGTGATGTGGTGTACGGCCCTTGTTTAGGTGCTATGGATAAACTTAAATTGCAACAGATTTAAAGATCATGTCTACGTTATATTTTTGGGGTAAGAAAATATGATTCTATATCTCATAAACTTAGAGATACTGGTTGGCTGACCACATATAACAGGCGGGTATTGCATACAGCTTATATGTTTGTCAATTTAATAAATAGTAAGTGTCCAGCTTATCTGTACGAAAAAGTTGATTTTAGGTCTGATGCCCATGGTATTAATTTACGTCCAACATCAACAATAAGCATTCCGAAACATAAGACAGAGAGGTATAAATCATCATTTAGCTACCTAATTGCTGATGTCCTAAATAAACTGAAACCTGAATTTAGGTCTAAAAGCCCTGTTTTCTTCAAAAATGCCTCTAAAAAATGTTTACTGTCCTTACAGGTGTAAGGTGCTAATCCTGACACACGTTCTTCCTCCATGCCTACTTATTTGTTTAGTTCTTAATTATGGTTACTATTACTTTATTAATTAGAATTTAAGCCAATTATTTATTTTCTCAATTTTACGATTGCTACATATCAAATTCACTTTTTCCTATTAATTAATTATTTATATTTACGTCAAGGTTAGATGTAAGAACAGCAATGCTGAATCTCGCCTTGTGAGTTCATATTTATGAATAAAAGACTATTACTACTACTACTATTACTACTATGCGGGTTGGGATAGCCGTCACTACTCGGGATTCCGTCCACGCCACGACGGATAGCGTCAAACCAAAAAAAGTGGGAAGAAAGAAGGGGAAGAAGATAGACTGGATACGCCGGCAAAAAGTACGTAAACTTAATAATAAAATGTCAAATCCGGGAGAAAAAAAATGTCACTAATACGGGATTATCAACTTCGGGAAAGTCTTATACCTGTGAACAGTTCCGTCCAACCGACCAATGGAACTCGGGAAGTATTTGTAAAAGTTACAAACACAAAAAAAGGAAGTCCATAATTTCTCCCAGAGGCTATCTGAAAAGGGCACGCTGCGAGTCACGAGATCAGCGCATTGTGTAAGTCCCACAGCAGAAATACCAACAAGGAAAGAAAGTACAAAGGGTTGCGACAGAAACTGTCAAGAATTGCCAATGATCGGGAGTAATATAAAAAGAAAGCTAAGTCCACCAAAATTCTCAATCGATGACGATGCCGAAAGCCAAGTCGGCTATAAATTCGCTAAGTGCGAGCTTGAAAACGACTCCTATACCGAACACCAAAAGAAAATCCGGAAAAAACAAAGTCTCCAACAAATGTCAAACATAAACGTCACTAAAGAAACAACATGCGAACAGCCGAGCCCTGGCGTCACACGAAGCTCAAAAGTTTACACCGAAATTGTTCACAAAGAACACGAAATATGATAACCTTAAAGTCATCAAAAGAATTCAGTAGGCGACGACAAATCGTCAATAAATAAGTCACTTAAGACAAAACGACAATAAGCGAACTAAATCGCTACATATTTCAACAAGGTAAACGACATGTCAACAAACGCAAAAGGTGCGATAATAATTGTACAAGGCACTTCGACAGGTGTTGATGCACGCGGTGAAATTAGCCAACAAAGTTGGGCGATGCACGATAAAAATGGGAACGAAATAAAAGACAATCGAAAGACAATCGAAAGACACTACGCAAAGCCAACTAAGAAGATGGTTTCAGAGACCTTAAAAATTCGCATGCGCGGATCTCACAAAACACACCAACCTAAAACCACATCTTATCCACGAACCAATACACAGTAATGAAAGCGAAATTATTTCCAACTTGTCCACAAAATAACAACGCGACACAACAACAAAAAGGTCAACATCGGTAATCGGGCGTCAACATCCATGAACTCTACCCATCTTCAATTTAAATTCGGGACGGCATAATAAAATTTAAAATTGGGCATTTTAATACTCGTCCAATTGAATTCAATTGCACTTTGGGGCACAAGGCCGGATTTAATAAAATTGGCAAAACGAAGGGAATTAAAAATGATATTACGAAAGTGCATATCTCCGTAACTATCAGTCGTAGAAATAAAATTTAAAACCTAAATTGTAGGTAATAATAATAACCTGAAGAAAGTGCCGATTTTTTTCGAGTTTTTTAAGATGGCGGCGGGCACGGAGGGGAGAATTGTGCATTTTCCATTTTAAAAACTTACTAACCATCCTAGACAACATATCAAAAAATTAGAACTTATACCGGACCTTTTGTAAGGTACGAGTACAATGGTACACAGTGAGATACGGACAGTGGCACTAGCGTTATGGAATTAATAGATCACGAGTTTTTGCACAACGTTACATGCGAAGTCGTCGTTCCAAATATTACAAATGGAATTGAATAAATAAATCATTAATAATTATTAATTAGAGGGAGGTTTCGGTAGAGGGTTTTTAGCTTATAAAAATAAGCAAATCTTATAATTACTTATAAACATAACGTTGAGCTTACAAACAGCTATGCCTTTACCTACTTTTTGATTTCGGAATAAAAAAAAATCCAAATCACAGGTCTTTCTTGAACTCATTTCTAGTGCTAAATTTGTGACCGCAAGCACCCACACGATACTATAAAAATTTATATTAAAAATCTAGGTTTTGGCGAGTGAAGAGTGAATAGGTACTGTAAAATTATTTGGCTGGTCAGAGTTGTTTAGGGGAACAATAATACAATAAATAATGTGCACGTGCTGAAATATACAACAAACAGAATAAAAATGCAGACGCCGTGGTCTTTCAGGGCGTTCGTTAGCATCAACGATAATAGCATTACTGGTCACAGGTCACGGATGACTCACATTATTACGGAACGCCATGTGTATGTGCGTTTTATCAGTAACGTGGTAACGTTATTTCGTAACGTTATATTTCGGTAACGGGAACGAATGTAACGTTACTAGTCAGTAGCAGTATTTCCCATCTCTACTAGGCGGTACATTCCGAGTTATCTTATTATATTTTTCCAGCTGGTTATCGAAATTTTCCTAGATTTATGAAAAAATTGTTCGGTTTGTCACCTGTCACCAGGATTAAGTAGTTTTCGTGAGTCGCGTTACCTGTGAGTGTCACATGTCACATAAACACTTGCAATTTATAAACAAAACGTCTAACACCCGCATGCCTAGTCGTTCGACGGCGACTCGCAGGATTTTCGTTATGAATAGTATGTTGGTGGCACCGTACGTCTATGTCAAATTCGAGGTTATCAGGTTAGATTTTGTGTCCGTTTTTGTTAAAACTGGCGGAAAACCTAACCTGATAACCTCGAATTTGACATAGACGTACAGTGCCGCCAACATACTATTTATAACCAAACTCCGGCGAGCCGCTGGCGAACGACTATGCATACGGGTACAAATCTGCATCTTGCTTTGCTAATTTTATTATCCAAGAAAAAGCAGCAAACAAATATAATCACCGACTTACACGTTTTGTTACTAAGGCTGTATCATTGACTTACAACTTACATGATCAGCAGCGGGAAAAATGGATAACTCCAGCCATGAATATATAATATACACATAGGTCACATACTATCTGTCCCAGGATTCTTCCTCCTGACGTCATCTGTATATGAAGTAATCAAAGAAATGGTTGTCTAGCACTTTTACATTGGTTGCCGTTTGATAGACAAAGAAAACAACAGTAACTGATTTCTGCTATCGCGCCCATTAAGTTACGACGTGTGTCCAATAGGGCTGGCAGTAAACACGAGTGAAACAGAAATTGTACAGCACTGTCGAACTTTGATCTGCCGGGCAACGCCTTATGAATTTGGTTTCTAATTTGACTTCGTGCTTGTGTCAAATTATTCCGATTGTTCATTTTCTGGTTTCAAGTGAATTTTCTCAATTTTCCTGGCCTTTATTAGCATTATAAACAGTTCTTTTCAGAACTACTATTACTAGCGTTTTTCGTATCAGGTATGCAGTCGGTTTCGTAAATTTCATGGTTAGGTTATGTACGTTTGCGTTTCCAGTCTATTTGTTTTGGAGTTTTGGAAAGCAATGCCTGGAAAACGTTTAAATTATCAGGCCCAAGCAATGGTTCTTTCGCTTTTAGAGTACTTTGAAGCAGAGAAAATTAATGGTGGGCCATTGTTGCCACTAACTGCAGTTCGTGAAGTAGGTACGTAAAGCTATTCATAGTACGCTATATTAAATAAATCTAAATTTTAGAGAGTAGAAAATGCATTAAAAATCAGTGAGTCAAGTGCACAACGATTAAGCAGCGAATTAAAAGCAATCCGATTTTATTTAGTCCAGGAAAATCAAGACCGAGACGTAAATCAAAATCCACTGATTTACACGATGGTGTGAAGATGGCAATTCGAGATACAATATACGACATGTATCAACAAAGTACTTAAATTTGAGGTTACTCTAAGATATTTAAACTAATTGTGAATTTTTAGAAAAAACATGTTACGTTGGCCACGTTGAATACCGAGTTAAGGGCTAAACAAATAACACATATTAGCAGAACCAGTTTACACAGAGTTCTTCCTTCCATCGGCTTTAAATTTGCAAAGGAAAATAATAGAAGATTTTTAGTGGAAAGAACTAATATTGCTGCCATGCGAGGCTTTTTTATGAGAGAATACGTTAAAAATTTACAGTCTCCTATTAGAGATATAATTTTTCTAGACGAAACCTGGATCTACTCTAAGGGAAACCCAATGAAATCATGGCAAGACAGTAATCTGAAGAGCGTCCGTAAACCTGAAGGCTATGATGGCAAACATTACATCATTCTGCATGCTGGTGGTACGGGAGGCTTTGTTAATAATGCAGGTTTAATATTTGCTTCAAAAACCATTTCTGCTGATTATCATACAGAAATGAATGGTGATTGATTTTTCAAATGGGTAAAAGAACAGCTAGTCTGCAATTTGGAAG
Organism: Agriotes lineatus; assembly: GCA_940337035.1. Lineage (NCBI taxonomy): Eukaryota > Metazoa > Arthropoda > Insecta > Coleoptera > Elateridae > Agriotes > Agriotes lineatus. Next base: position 249,067,356 of record OW679194.1, read on the forward strand.
GCCCTTCATTAATAATTATCGATAATGCTCCATATCACAGCATGTTGCTTGAAAAGCAACCCACTTCGACATGGAGAAAAGCTGAAATTGCCCAATGGTTAATTAAAAATAATGTGTCAATTGAAAACGATATGAACAAAAATGAATTATTAGCGCTAGCAAAGCTAAATCAAAAACCAAAAAGGTATGTTATTGATGAGTACATCAGAGAACAAGGCCACGAAGTTCTTCGCTTGCCACCATATCACTGCGACTTCAATGCTATAGAATTAGTATGGGCTCAAGTAAAAATCTATTATAATAAGCATATAGGTAGAGATGGCTACGGGGATACACAGGTTTTAGAAATGTGGAAGGAAGCCTTAGAGCACGTTGGTCCAGATGTTTGGGAAAACTGTGTAAGGCATACGAGCATGCTCATCACAAAGTGGTACAAACGTGAGGAGCTCATCCAAGAAGCCATTGAAGCAGTTAAACCACTACTAATTCACGTTTCTGCATCTGATACTGACAGCGATATGTCAAGTGAAAGTGATACATAAATATAAAATGGCATGACCTGGTGTTCAAATTTTATTATTTTTATTTTTTTTAATAATAGCATCGACCACTATGGGCCATTAGCTCATATGGTACAGTTAAGTTATAATTTACAATTCATTATACGTATTTATATATTTCAGAAAGTTGGTTAATCTTCGTACATTTTCAGGAGTGTCACCAATTGCTTCTTTTATATCGGCATGCATCTTACTTGTTCTGCGTTGTACAACATATTTCGGACATTCCACGAGTATATGTTTGATTGTGTTAGTAACTTGGCATGCATTACATATGGGTTGTCTTTCGCCACTAAATATGTATCCATGGGTATATTTGGTGTGACCTATACTTGTAACTTTTTCTTGCTATATCCTGTCCACGGGTAGTAGCAGAGAATAATCAACGTCAGGAGTAATTTCTCTAAGTTTAGTTGCACTGAGGTTCCACTTTCGTGTATCTTTAGTTTAAAATGGTTTTTGATGTCACCAATTGTGTGAATGTTGTTTACTTGTGTTGGTCTTAGAGTTGCATCATGTGCTGCTTTATCGACTTTTTTATTCCCTGCTATTCCTATATGGGATGGTACATAGATCATCACTATTTCCTTTCCACGACTTAATAAGTGAGTTACTTATGTTTTAACATTTTGTATCATAGGACTCGAGGAATAGTGTGTTAGCTGGATTGCTCTTAACGAGTCCGTGCAAATTGCATATTTCTGTGTAGGTGTGTGTGACACATGGTGTAGAGCCTGCTGTATGGCGTATAACTCAGCTGTAAAGGCGCTGCATATGTTTGGAATGTGATAGTAGAACGTTTGATTTGGCATTACCTCAGTAGACCCCACACTTTCTTCAGTTTTCGATGCATCCGTATATCTAAACGTAAAGCTTGCATAATATTTCCTTTGTAACTGATAGAACGACTGACGAATGACGTTGGGGTGAATGTTGCTTTTATGATAGCTGGTTAGTGAGGTATCTATTATTGGTAGAGCGATAGTCCATGGTGGAACAGGTTTCACGAGGAAAAGGAATAGGTGGATATTCGTACTGGATTTCTTCGAGATACGCATTAATGCGTTGGTAGAATGGAGGTTGGACATTTTTCTTAAGCTGATAAATTATTTTATAGCGGTTTGAGAAAGTATTGTTATAACTGGGATTTTTTGAGGATATTGAAATGCGAGTAGCATAAAAAAGAGATAGGTGTTTGATGCGTTGTTCTATTGGCAGTTGCAATACAATATAGGCTCTCTATCGGGCTGGTGCGAAAGGATCCAATGGCAATTCTTAATGCTGTGTTTTGAATGGTTTTGATTACATTAAAATAAGTTTTTCTGCAGTTAGAATAAGCAATAATTCCGTAATCAATCTTTGATCTGACTAGGTTTCTGTATATAGCAATAATTAAACATTCCCAGTGATGATCTTCCTGTGTTTTCATCAATTCCAGCCCTGTCGAACAAGTGTGTTTTACATGATTTATAGGGACTTTCCAGGTTAATCTTTCATCAAATATTACACCAAATTTTATTTTGCCTACAAATTGGAGTACTGTGATTCAGCTTCAGCGTTGGTATTATATTCGGCACTCTTTTAGAAAACAGAATGCATTTAGTCTTTTCTGTGGAAAATTTAAAACCAGTTGTTTTGACCCACTCTTCTATTTTGTCGATAGCATTATGTAATAAGTTCTGTACGGTATTTAAGGTGTTGCCTTAATCATATATAACTACATCGTCTGTAAACAAGCTTGCTTTTACAGGGGCCTTTACGTCTTGGATGATGTCATTTATAGCGATTAAAAATAAGAGTTGTGCTTATTTCAGATCCCTGCGGTGTTCCGTTTTATAGTGCTCTTGTGCTTGATAAGTGCTGTTAATTTTCACTCGAAAAGTTTGATTTCCCAGAAAATGTTTAACAAACGCTATTATATTTCCTCGAAACCCACAAACATACAACTTCTTTAGTATACCATACCGCCATTTCATGCTTCATGTCAGAAGCTTTTTCTATATCGAAAAATACTCCAATTAATTTTTGATTGGTAGCAAACTCTTCATGAATTTCTGTTTGTAGATTGATTATGTTATCGTTTGTTGACTGAGATTTGCGTCCGACACACGATGGGTATGTGGATACAAAAGAAGAAGAAGACCGAGATTTGCCAAAGCCACTTTGAGCTGGGTTTAACAGATCTTTATTTTCTAAAACCCAAACTAGTCTGTTATTTATTATTTTTTCTAATGCTTTACACATTGTGCACGTGAGAGATATGGGTCTGTAGGATGATATTTGGTCTTGGGGTTTACTTTGTTTTAGTATTGGCAGTATGTTGGCTTGTGTCCATTTTTTAGGAAACTGATGACTACTCCAAGTTATGTTGTAAATTTTGAGCAAATATTCTTTTGCAGTTTTGGGTAGTTTTTGAATAAATCTTCATCGGTGTTGTTATAGGCTAGGTATTAACCAAATTAATTTTAGTATCGTTAAGAGGTTCATTATCGCACTCAGTGCGGTAATGGATACACTCTTTTTATATAAAAAAATACATTAAACCAAAATTTATTGATGAAGATAAAATATTGAACAATACACGTTTGCTTATGGCACTTAGCGAGACTCGTTTGATTGCCGCAAAACTTGGCTCACCGCCTCAGTTTGCCAATCAAACTTGTATCGTTAATACATGGATCTATTAATACATCCATGCGTTAATATCTGTTTACATTTATTATACTGTAGTAACCAGAATTATCAAAAATATTTAATTTACATTACTTTAAGCTCTTTGTTGTATTACATTTATTAATATTTTGTTTAAAAATTGTTATTAGTCTTAGGCTCATTGGTTTGTTTAGTAGTGTATTAAATACATTATTACGATCGAGTTGATTTATTCCTAATATAGGTTGTTTTAAAAATGGATTACTTAAAACTTTTCTTGGTAATTTCAATTTGCTTTAATAAGTTAATTCTAGAACTAGTAAAAAAACAAGTAAAGTTTACAAAAATATTTATTAATTAGATATTCGACTGCTATCGGAACCTTAAGAAGAAGATATGGTATATTATCTAGTTGACATCTTAACTAAATGTCTAAACAGTGATTTCTGGGTTTTCATTGTAAGTTGCAATTTCATCTGCAAATATTAATTAGTAGATATGCCATATAATACCAAGCTTCATTTCAATACAGTTGTTAAGTCATTTTGCTGTCGCAGATGCTTAATCGCATTTCACGCCTTTAGGGCAATTTGTTGCTATGTTAAAACCATTTTCAATCTTTGCGCACAAGTACAATCTTACTTTCCGCACATTTGATTCAGGTCCTTTTGGTATTTTAAATAGCCGCCTAGGCTTTAGGGCAGCGTGCCCGTATGCTAAACCCTTTTAGTTCTTTATTTGGCTCCATCGCCTAATTTCAGAATCACGATTTCGCACATATTTAGCCCCAGAAGCAGTATTTTTCGTCGGTTGGAGCTCCCCTCTGATGGCGTTTTTTTCGAATTCCGAATCTTCTAGAAAGCACGCTGTTGTGGCGTGATACCATCGTGGCCCGCATTGGCTTGTTTCATTTTATCGCCTTGCGATTGGCTGCCAAGGTTTAGTCACGTGGGGGACGCGGCCAAGGTGACCTTTGCCAACGCTTCCCTCTGGGCATTCAGCCGAGAGCCGTCGAACGAACAAGAGGTCGCAGAGTGTGTGCTTTCGTGCGGCGCTTCCGCCCTTGGCGGGGGCGTCAGCCCTTTTTCCCGTCAAGTGCTGCTTCAGCAATCATGTGATATACTGTTTCGCCTTAAGGAGAGTGGTCCGCAGCCCGTTGCAGAGAACGCTCGTGTGGTGGTTGCGAGTCGGAGTTTTCGAATTGTCTTCGGCGTAACGTGGGTGTTTTGGAGCCCAGTTCCTGCTTCCGTAAGTAAGGGGTCGTGCCCCCTTCATCTCGACCTACGAGGATTTGTTCAGCAGAACGAAAGTGGCCCATTTTATTCGTCGTCCCGTTGTACGCGTCATTGACGCGTCTCCCGTCGCCATTAAGGCGGTTGTGCATTCACCCCCATAGCCGTTGTAACATCGAAGGTACCTGCCACCTACGACCGCAGCTTGTCGCAGCTCAACTGTACCAGGCTCCCTCGCCGCCTACGCATTAAGGTATGTGTCTTTAACCTGATTACCGCTGTGAACGCGAGTGCTAATTTAAATTTTCGCTGTCCGCCGCATAAGGCGACGCGCATATTTGTACTCATTACTACTAATTACTGCTCTTGTGCATTCATTCAGACTTGCAGACTGTTCATGCCGCGAGTGCTAATTTAAATCTTCGCTGTCCGCCGCATAAGGCGACGCGCATATTTGTACTCATTACTACTTATTACTGCTCTTTGCATTCATTCAGACTTGCAGACTGTTCATGCCGCGAGTGCTAATTTAAATCTTCGCTGTCCGCCGCATAAGGCGACGCGCTGTTACCTAACTCTGACCATAAAATAAGGAGTAGCAAAGGCTACCGGATTCTCAGCCGGAGCTGGTCGTGGGTCGAACAGAAGACTTAAAGCGTAAGCTGAAACGGTAAGTAATTTATGGGCGCCAAGTAGCAATAACCCAGCACTTTGCTAATCATCAAACCAGACACTACGGAAGGTGCTACTAAGCGATCCTGAAAATTAGAGGTAGCGACAAGGACACACAAATCAAATTCGCAGGCATAAGTAACGAGTATATATAATTTAATAGAATATTAACATTAATAAAATATTAACAGTGCTCGGTAGTATATCACAACAACAAATATCACAAACCAGATTTCATATAATAATATCGAAAAATTTATCACAGATTAAACTCACCAGATTAAATAAATAAAGTCGTAGATCGTAGCAATTCGCATGTATGACCAAACGCGTCTTAAATTTAAGCGGTAGTTAAGGTTTTGTTTTGTTTGTCAAGTTGAAATCAACGCTAAACCCTCAGTTGCAAAAATACATAACTGTACTAGTAATCAAATGTACACAAAACCCATTATTACCCAAGATCTTGGTTTATAGGGGGCGCAATATTACCCGAAACACGCTAAATAAATCTCGCCCTAAAGGGGCGTAATTGCTAAAACAAAGATCGGACTGATTTCGCTGATTTCTTGCAAAATGGGGCCGCACTAAGCCAAATTCAACCGACTGACGGATCTCTCCACTGAGATCGAGTCTAAAATCGTTCAAATGGGCGTATGCAAGAATTGCTATTACAAAATTTATATAAGGAAAACCTTATCGTCCCTATGCATCTACAATAGACACAGCCTGAAGGCTAATGGGGGCTTAAAATGTCAAGTTGCAAATATAAAGATGTAAACAACAAAATAGGTTTACTTGTAGACTGCAGGTGAGTTATCACAACATTAAAGTAAGTTATCACAACATTAAAGTAAGTTAATTAGCTTATCAAAATCTGGCCGTAGCACAAAGCGCTACAATGAATAATTAAACACACATTAAAATCATGCCTATAACACAGGTTAAGTTGGTCGAGCTCAAAACTGCACAAGAACGCTTAAGGAAATAGCAAAGACAGACCTTGGCTGCACCAGGTGACGAACGTGCTAAATCGGAGGCCTACTGCACGATGTCGAGGAAGCCAGGTGTTCCAATGGGCTTCATCGCAGGTAACGCAGAGATCTCGGGCCAGTAAATCTGCTAGCCTGTTTTAGGGGCTGGAAATCTCCCAAACTCACAGCCAGCCGACTGCAGCAACTGCCTGGAGAGAGTGCTCTCCAAGAGGGGCCAAATCCATCAACCAAACGCCTCGAAAAGCTCTGCGCCAACATGTACAAAGCTCGCAGCACACCAACAGAGATGCGTTAGTTTATACTAAAGGACTGCTTCCTAATCTGAGTGCGTTCATCGCCCGTACCAAAGGGGAAGCTGAGTGCGTTCACCGCCCGTACCAAAAGGAAGCTGAGTGCGTTCACCGCCCGTACCAAAAGGGAAGCTGAGTGCGTTCACCGCCCGTACCAAAAGGGAAGCTGAGTGCGTTCACCGCCCGTACCAAAAGGGAGCTAAAAGGGACAACATTCTGCCTTAGAAATATAACCAGTAATTGTCAAAATAGCATACCGTGAGATGTTATGCTCCAAATCGCCCAAGTAGTTACATGTGTTTGTCAGATGAATTCCGGACAAAAATCCGTGCTTGAAATGTATCACAACAAAAACGTCGGGGACGTCTCCCGGACCAATTTCACACCAAGATATACATTTTCATGCTAGGATGAGCGTGACAAAACCGAATTACAAATATTCGTGCATCGATCAACCAAAGATGCCTTTCACCACATCCATCTTCTGACAACTCAAAATGGCCAATGATAATTTGACAGCTAGGCCCAGAAAATTTCAAATTTGCAGAAAAATCGCATCTGCAACCAACATAGCACGCGTACAACGTGAGGCCTAATCTGCAGTGACTTTACTCGAGGAAATGGGTAACTAAAACTAGGCTATTATAGGGTAAATAGTTAGAGCGAAACGTGCAAAGTGCCTTGAATTAGGCAGGGATAAGGCAAATCGTTAAATTAATACGAAAAGTGACTTTTGGCCCATAACAACTCTCCCCCTACTTAAAAATAGGTAAATTCCTCAAATTTACCGACGTAGAACCTAAGCATGCACATCAACAACACTTCAAAACCTTACAGATACATAATCGATACCTCAAATAGCCCCAAAGAGAATACTGCAAAAACGAAACACACCCAAGGCAACACCAGATAATTTAGAAACGGATACGTGGCCTAAATACTCCAACACTAGAAGACGAAAAGGAAAAAAAAGGGGATTACGACGGGATTAAAAGATTGAAAGCGAAAAATAGAAGGAAGGGATAAGCAGACCTCACAGTGAACGCCACCCAGAAAAGGACATCGGAACATCCGTCGCTGCTAGATCTAAAAGGCGCGCCGGTGGATGAACCGATCCAGGCCCAATTCAGCACAACGTCCACCAAGGGGACTACCTAACACGAAGAAGAAAACTAAAGATGAAAGTAATGAAAAAGGGAATGGGAATTAGAAAGCTCTAGGAAAGGAGATAGTGGACAACACAGAAGAAGAATGAGAAGGGATTCGTCCGTTGTCACGTCAGTCTGTCAACGTAGGGTGGAATCAAATGAACTAACAGAAAATTTCTAAATGGGAAAAAGCCGAAAAAAGGTTTGAGATCGTCACAGATCATAGACACCAGGCGCGGGACCCCGTAGGACACTCCGCTATCATAAGCAACCATGCCCTATGACGACAAAATAAAACAGCCCTACACCCTACTAGTCTGGGAAAAGTGTACGGCCCAGGACCGACTGCACACTGAAACACCATCTACAGTAACCAGATGGCGGATCACCGGAAGCGAGACGGCAAAAATGTCTCACCCCTGTATGACAAGATGGAATGTCTCAGCCTACCTTACAAGTAAGGAATAGACGGGAAAGTTACCGACCGTTCAAGTCCCCAACCATCCTCCCAACAATACCTCACACGAAATCCAACAACAGCTGAACCAACCAATTACAGCAGAAGATCACACCAAAGACTTCATTCGGCAACAGTGGCTCAAAAGAAAACTTAAGAGTAATGACTCGAAAACAGAGGCAGGCTCCACAAAACCGGAACGAGCCGATACTCTGAATGAGTAAACGAAACCGTTCTCCATCTCCAAACAAGCCCAAAAGTGAAACCACAACAAGGACTCGAGACTCACTTGTGGATCGAAAACCGCGTGAGCGATATGGATACCATAACAACAACAAAAAAAAAACAACACAATACGCATAGCTGAAGGCAACCATACAACAACAGCTACGCCACCAAAATCCCAAAGGATATCCAACAAAACCCAACAAGCTAACTCGAACCCACACTAGAGCGAAAGATAAACTTCACTCGACACGAATGCAAGTCAAACCACACAATGAACTGCTAACTACAAACTACTCCAGTGTTGTTAGAGGAAGAACAAGATGAAATCGCTCCCTAAGGTGACCTACCCTACAAATGCCCAACCAACCACCCAACACAAAAGAAGCCCAAGCGCGACACAAAACAGGAATCAAACGACACAGGAAAACAAGAAGGACAGCGGCTTAGCAAAAGAGTCGGGTCCCAAAAAGCCAACAAAGTCGAACCTCCAGAGGAGCAAAAGAGACCGTCCTCAATCACCAAGCATATCCAAACGTAGGACGAAACTTACTTGAGGAAAATAAACCGCCTAAGCGAAATGGATACCACCACAAAACCAAACGCCAAACGTGTAGCTGAAGGCAACCATACAACAACAGCTACACCGCCAAAATCCCAAAAGGGCATCCAAAAAAAAATCCAACAAGCTAAGCTCGACCCACGCAAAAGCAAACGAAAACACAAAAGGGAACCAAAAGGAACAAAAGCCACACTCATCAACTATAAACTGCTCAAGCCAACTAGTGGGATGGCCTGAAGGAAAAATTCGCTAAGGCAAAATTCACAAACATCCATACCAACCAAATATTCTAATCATCAATCCAAAACAGAAAGAAAAATGAAAAGAAATGAAGTCACACAAAAATTACTACGCAAACCAGCAAGGAAGATGGTTTGAGAGATAAAAGTCCGCAAGGCGGGTCTCTCCAAACACATCAACACCATACCAAAATCTTGTCATCAATCCAAGGAAGGAAAAGAAAAGAGGAAGAAAAAAAAAGAACCAATCAAAGAGCTGCTCCAAACCAACTAGAGCGATGGTTTGAGGGATCAAAAACCGCAAAGCGAGGCCCTCCAAACACATCAGCGTCGAAACCATGTCATAATCATTCACAATCCAAAGAAAAAAAAATTGCCAATCAGATAAACCGCGCTAATCCAACAAGAGGATGAATTATAAAATTCACCAGAGCCAACCTCCTCAAGCACATCACCATCATACCCATAACAAGATCATCACTCCAAAAGAAGAAGGCAAAAAAAAACAAACTTCACAGCCGAAGCACAACAGAAACTCAAGTATGCCAAATCAGCAAAACACTCTAAACCACAGAAGCACGCAGCCAATCAAAATCAGAAACATCCAAAACTTCCACTCATCAGCTCAACTCAAAACTCTTGCAACAATCCCATCATACTGCCTAAACTCACAACCTAATCACTTAGTCAATCAAACGAAACAAAAGAAAAGAAACAGCAAACGAGGGCTTCTAAAAATAAAAACAAACAAACAAGAAATCACACTACTAAACGGGCATACTACCGAGACAGTCATGCGAAATCAAGCTAGGTCAAGCGAAACCAAGCCCCACGTTGGGCGCCAATTAACTCCTTGTTACCTAACTCTGACCATAAAATAAGGAGTAGCAAAGGCTACCGGATTCTCAGCCGGAGCTGGTCGTGGGTCGAACAGAAGACTTAAAGCGTAAGCTGAAACGGTAAGTAATTTATGGGCGCCAAGTAGCAATAACCCAGCACTTTGCTAATCATCAAACCATACACTACGGAAGGTGCTACTAAGCGATCCTGAAAATTAGAGGTAGCGACAAGGACACACAAATCAAATTCGCAGGCATAAGTAACGAGTATATATAATTTAATAGAATATTAACATTAATAAAATATTAACAGTGCTCGGTAGTATATCACAACAACAAATATCACAAACCAGATTTTATATAATATCGAAAAATTTATCACAGATTAAACTCACCAGATTAAATAAATAAAGTCGTAGATCGTAGCAATTCGCATGTATGACCAAACGCGTCTCAAATTTAAGCGGTAGTTAAGGTTTTGTTTTGTTTGTCAAGTTGAAATCAACGCTAAACCCTCAGTTGCAAAAATACATAACTGTACTAGTAATCAAATGTACACAAAACCCATTATTACCCAAGATCTTGGTTTATAGGGGGCGCAATATTACCCGAAACACGCTAAATAAATCTCGCCCTAAAGGGGCGTAATTGCTAAAACAAAGATCGGACTGATTTCGCTGATTTCTTGCAAAATGGGGCCGCACTAAGCCAAATTCAACCGACTGACGGATCTCTCCACTGAGATCGAGTCTAAAATCGTTCAAATGGGCGTATGCAAGAATTGCTATTACAAAATTTACATAAGGGAAACCTTATCGTCCCTATGCATCTACAATAGACACAGCCTGAAGGCTAATGGGGGCTTAAAATGTCAAGTTGCAAATATAAAGATGTAAACAACAAAATAGGTTTACTTGTAGACTGCAGGTGAGTTATCACAACATTAAAGTAAGTTATCACAACATTAAAGTAAGTTAATTAGCTTATCAAAATCTGGCCGTAGCACAAAGCGCTACAATGAATAATTAAACACACATTAAAATCATGCCTATAACACAGGTTAAGTTGGTCGAGCTCAAAACTGCACAAGAACGCTTAAGGAAATTGCAAAGACAGACCTTGGCTGCACCAGGTGACGAACGTGCTAAATCGGAGGCCTACTGCACGATGTCGAGGAAGCCAGGTGTTCCAATGGGCTTCATCGCAGGTAACGCAGAGATCTCGGGCCAGTAAATCTGCTAGCCTGTTTTAGGGGCTGGAAATCTCCCAAACTCACAGCCAGCCGACTGCAGTAACTGCCTGGAGAGAGTGCTCTCCAAGAGGGGCCAAATCCATCAACCAAACGCCTCGAAAAGCTCTGCGCCAACATGTACAAAGCTCGCAGCACACCAACAGAGATGCGTTAGTTTATACTAAAGGACTGCTTCCTAATCTGAGTGCGTTCATCGCCCGTACCAAAGGGGAAGCTGAGTGCGTTCACCGCCCGTACCAAAAGGAAGCTGAGTGCGTTCACCGCCCGTACCAAAAGGGAAGCTGAGTGCGTTCACCGCCCGTACCAAAAGGGAAGCTGAGTGCGTTCACCGCCCGTACCAAAAGGGAGCTAAAAGGGACAACATTCTGCCTTAGAAATATAACCAGTAATTGTCAAAATAGCATACCGTGAGATGTTATGCTCCAAATCGCCCAAGTAGTTACATGTGTTTGTCAGATGAATTCCGGACAAAAATCCGTGCTTGAAATGTATCACAACAAAAACGTCGGGGATGTCTCCCGGACCAATTTCACACCAAGATATACATTTTCATGCTAGGATGAGCGTGACAAAACCGAATTACAAATATTCGTGCATCGATCAACCAAAGATGCCTTTCATCACATCCATCTTCTGACAACTCAAAATGGCCAATGATAATTTGACAGCTAGGCCCAGAAAATTCCAAATTTGCAGAAAAATCGCATCTGCAACCAACATAGCACGCGTACAACGTGAGGCCTAATCTGCAGTGACTTTACTCGAGGAAATGGGTAACTAAAACTAGGCTATTATAGGGTAAATAGTTAGAGCGAAACGTGCAAAGTGCCTTGAATTAGGCAGGGATAAGGCAAATCGTTAAATTAATACGAAAAGTGACTTTTGGCCCATAACAGCGCATATTTGTACTCATTACTACTTGTTACGGCTCGTTACTGCTCCTTACTGTTCATTACTGTTCACTACATGTTCAACATCTGTCGTTAAGTTTAGAGCGCGCGTGCCAGCTGGTGCCCTTAATTATAGGTTAAGTATAGATATAGGGCGACGCATTCTGCTGCCCCATTGTAACCCGAAGTTCAATATATGATTGGTTAGTTAAGGGAACTATTGTTTTGTTTCGGCTTGTGCATGTTCTGTTACAGATAGACGCCCCTTCATTGTACTGAATATTGTACGACGGAACGAGGAAGCTCTGAGTGGACAGGTGGGTAAGACAGCTGCGTAGTCGCGGTCGGATTGACACCTAATTACAATCTTTGCATAAGGCATTCCCGAACCTGTTATTTGACCTTGCAATTCTTGAGTAATCCTATCGGCGGAGTATTTTGCATGCTTCGCTCCCGTCTAACCGTCCAGGCCCGGTTAGCCGGGTTAAGACAGGCTTGGTGGCGCCCTCATGATTTCGACATACCCTATATGTATATTATGCCACCACACGCTTGCCCAGAACGTATCGTGTGACTCACGCCCGACTCCCTGAGCGTCACAGCCGTGGCCTTTTAGCCTATTTCGAACCGATTTCAGGGCAAGTGTGCCAGTTTTTCAGGACTGATTCCGTGGTGCGATGCTCACCTTGGGTGGGTGTCGTAAAGTTCTTTTAATACCGTAACACAGTGTTAAAAAAATATGCCCAGGTTTATTCACATCGGCTTCAAAAGTTAGCAAAATTACTTTAAATTATATTTGTTTTTGCTTCGCCTATACAATATAATGCACTTCAATACAACGCCACCAAGCACACAAAAGCCCTGGGTAGGGGAGGCTGGCGCTAGCTCCGTTTGACAATTACACTCCGCAGAAAAATTATAAACATTGGTAAACGCAGGAAATTTAAAATTTTTGTTTTAAAAATCATCGGAATTCTTTTACATATGACAGTGTTTAGGTTACTAACCCACTACTTATTAAATAAATTTATTGTAGCAAAAATAATACTAAATAGAACAACCAAGAATGCAATACATATTTGATCATGTAAGTCAGTGATACAGCCTTAGTAACAAAACGTGTAAGTCGGTGATTATATTTGTTTGCTGCTTTTTCTTGACAACGGAACTTAATACTATTATTAAGTTCCTAGGATAATAAAATTAGCAAAGCAAGATGCAGATTGAGACGTTTTGTTTATAAATCGCAAGTGTTGATGTGACATGTGGCACTCATAGGTAACACGACTCACGAAAATTAATCCTGGTGACAGGTGACAAACCAAACGATTTTTCAAAAATATAGCAAAATTTCGATAAGCAACGGGAAAAATATAATAAGATAACTCGGAATGTAACGCCTATTAACATTTTGGCAGGCAAAAAGCCGCGACTTCGTCTTGGCTTGTACTTGCCTACCTCAAATGTTAATAGGTCCTTACATTCCTTGTGACTTAAATAGCTATTAAATAAATTACTGAGAGGTTATATAAAATAAATATATTAGACTGTCTAATTATCATTATCCTAAAGGCTAATGCAAAAAATACAAAGTTTTTAAACAAAGGTAATAGACATTAAGATCGCCAGAGCAAAGAAAAGCTGAAGAGAAAAATAATGCTGACCCAAATATAGTACATACCGTGTGTCCACAGGAGTACGCACCATAGAGATAAGATAATGCTAATAGAATATAAATATCAACCAGTGCTATCACCACCGTCCCTTTTCTTGTACCATTTATAACAATATTGTTTCATACAGTGGCGAGTCAGAAGCCAGAAAACAACGTTTTAGCGTGCCGGCGATCACAGCATTCGCCGATCTTTCTATTCTATTTGGTTATCCCTATGGTGCGTCCTCCTGTGGACACACGGTATATTCTTCTTATAATGGACTTCCTTGTAATCGATTCTTGTTAGCAATGAACCGATTACCAAAGTCCCGACTAAAGAATCATTTAAATGTAACTTTTGTAAACACCTGGTTCATCATTTCCTACTCCGCAATTAGAAGAAATATTTTAGTCTAGGAACGGAACAGGTTTTCTTTCGCACCTAATTCTTCGATTTCTTTTATTTTCCTTAAACACCTAAAAGGCCAAGCTACAATGTCACTCCTTTCCATGAGCAATTTTTCTTTGTCACATTTCTTATTATGAAAGCCTATTTCGCTTAGATGCTTTCTCAAAGTTTCTCGACCTCCAGTATAGTTAACTTTCTCATTCATTCTGTTTACTAATACATTTAGACTTTATGCTCCACAGTGAACATTTCATGAACTGTTCTTCGCAAGACTCTCAAATCAAAATCGTCGAGAACGATTTTCTTAGAGCCTTCCTTGAGTTTCTTCTTCTTCGGAGATGTTAAAGAAGTAGTGCCTGGAAGAAGTAAGAACTAAAGTATTATCTGCATTATGTTTTTTAATGACAATGCTGAGAAAAAATATTGTAATTTTCAAGTATTAACTGCTGTCATCATCATAGAACAACATTATGTTGTCCACTCCAATTTTGGACATATGCCTCCTCAAGATTCTTTATTTTGTCCGGTCTTGTGCTGTTAGTGTCCATTGTAGTCTTGCTCCTATTGCGACATCGTCCTTCCAACGTGCTCTCGGTCTTCCTCTGTCACGTTTGCCTGTTCGAGGTCTCCAAATGGTCACTGTAACATACTCCTTAGGAACTTCCTTTATCAGAGAAGTTGATTTTCCAGTTGCTACGGCTGCTATTTCTGTAGATTGCTCTACGAGAAATGTCACTGAACTCACGCTTAGATTACGCCATAATAACGCTTTTTACGTGGATTTGCTATGATGTTCTTGAAGATTTTTAATTGACACATGTTATAACCAATCTATGTTTGTGATCTGTCAAACGGTAAGGTCACAGGTACCGCCATTAGTGATTTTTTTATATCTATCCTTGTCGCACAATTTTCTCCAACTGGCGATAAAAACGCATAACCTAACAGATTCCCATTGAACTGTATAGTTCAATGCAGATTCCTCACTTTACAAGTGCCATTACACCAAAAAGAAAATCCCCAAAAACTAGTGTCTTCCCTATTGCACTTGGGAATTTTGTATTTGTTATCCTTATCTCACAATTTTCTCACATTCTCACTCGAGGAATGGAATGGCGGTACCTTATTGATATAGTGACCTTATCAAACGGTGTCAACCAGCGCCAATTTCATGAAGTGGCGATAATTGGCATATAACCGTCATTCGGCTAGCTGGCAGGCTTCACTAAGACGCAGTTTTTGTTAATCAACGCAGGCGACGGGACAGATAGTACTAGTTCTATTATGTGGTTTACATAACACCTGGTGTACGAATTTTCACGCGTAGCGTGAATACCAGGATTTAAAAATTTATTGAACTTTCACACAAACCACAGGTTCGGTGTTTATTTCATAACATACTTGTTTGTGCTCAAGCTTTTTTAATTCACATTTTATATACATTTACTTTCATTATTGAATCTGCGAGCGATAGATTGGGAAGCCATCTACTGGTTATTTATAATAATGCGTACTTACAAATCACGGCCTTCTAAATTAATGCGAGACTGACGACTCTACGGGGCCCGCCACATTTGTATAGTCATATTTAAGGTACTATATTTATACGAGCAAGCTTATCCGCCATTTTGAGTTACTGAAAGTGGCGGCAAATTCAAATTCTAGTTACTTTCCAAATAGCATCCGGTAAGTCGGAAAAACAACGATCATGCCATTTAACTTAATCCGTCTCGAAAAAGATTGGTTTTTAAACAAATAAAAAGAAAGCAGAAAAAATCTAAACGAAAACACTGTTAACTAAGACGCACGTGGTTCAAATTAGAGAACTTTAATAACACCTTAGTTCAAACAACAGTGACGAGTGACAGAACTCAATAGAACTGACAGATACAGTTGACAGCACAGAACAACACCTACACACTGTATAGATTTAAATGAAAACTGTAATTATAATTAGCATCGTAATGGAATGCACCAAGATTTAAATCAGCATGCATTGTTCGTCTGGATCGAGAAGTACGTACTCAAACGGTTTCTAGTCTTGCTTGGTTGACAGACGACGGAACGCACGGTTACCGGTCAGCGCAGCTAACGGCTTGGCGCTAAAATCCCTGTTACACAAATTCTAGTGGGATAAGCTTGCCTGGTTAATAAAGCACTCTAGTCATATTTATACCCATTCGAAGTCACGTGAGAATCTAGTAAGTTTACGTAGGTCGATTCTTAAAAATGCAATTTTAGGGTAAAAAAGGCATTTTGTTTTGTAGGTTATCATGACATCTGCCAATTTCTAAAACAAGATTGCTACGGGTCTTTTTGTCTTATATGAAATTAAACTGACTTTACAGGTTAGAGAAAACATAACGTGTCGTAAAATGTAAATTTAATAAAGATATGTCGGCTGTACATTAAAAGCCTGCTGCGTATAGCAAATTTTAAGTTAATTTGTCAATTTCTGTTCATGCATATTCTGTTATAGAACCTATTTCTTAATTTTTGCCTTTTGAAGCCCATTTCCTTGCACAATCTATTTAGGGAAGAAACTGAATGTGAAGAATCTCTCAGATTCTTCAACCAATCGCACAAAGCAACCACCAATAAAGCGATTTCTCCCATAGTAAGCTTGTATACACTCTGTATATAGGTTACTAACTATATACAGGATCTCTAGCTTGTATAAAAGTTTCAGCGCCCTACAACGGGTGGGCCAGAAACTATTCCAGCAAGGCGGCAAAATTTAAATACGCCATTACTACGATATTTGAATTAATCAAGGACATGCCGTTAGCACCAATACAAATTTTGCATATACATAATTTGCCTTCATCAGAATCTCGATTTTAAAGTTTTGAACCGCATACATCGTAATATGCAAAATGTTTAGAGGTTCTAAAGTTTATAATAATTATGGAAAATTCAAACAAAATATTTGCGAATAACGAATACATTTTAAGTAATTCAAATAGCAATATTGTTTAATAAGTATTGTCAATCTTACAATAGTCGTGCTCAATTGCAACAATTTATTTTGGTTCAAAATGCTTTTCACGCATTTTAAATGATTTGTTGGTGTCAGTTTGACGTATGAGTTTTTATTTACGCACTTTTCAAAAAGCGGTCAGGTGACACCAGCGCCTCCTGACGGGTGGGCCGACCTCTAACAATTATTTGATTTGACAGATGCATTTAGAAAACGTTTCTATTAGTAGGTTTTTTTATGCCTTTGGGAAATTTGTGTCTACACACTAAATCGGCACAATTTGAAACAACACTTCTTCACATACCGACCCATCATTAATTATAGTTTGGTTCACAACCTTGCCGAGTGGTGACACTAGCGCCCTTCGACGGGTGGGCCAGTCCCTAACAATTATTTGACAGGTGTATTTAAGAAACTCCTCTATTAGTGGTTGCTTTGTGACCAATCGTTTCTTAGACTTTTCATAGTTACAAATTCTTTAGCTACATACATTTTATATATAGTGTCCATAATGAAGTTTTTGACTGCTTCGTCGACTTCCGATCCGTCTTACTTGTCCCGAAATCATACATTTTTTGTACTAATGAAACAAATAACTATTGTGATTCGGAGGTCAACCAAGGTTGGTAAAGCTAAAAGTGTGTATAGAAGGTTGCGCAGTTCCCATTTAAACCCATAGTTTGATTATTTTCCCCCGCAAAAAGTATCTCATGACGTCATACGAACCGCGCGAAATTTAAGATGATAGTCTCCATATATCAATGTCAAATAACTGTTGATAAACTTTGCAATGCCGGTGACTTCTACAGTGTCTGGTTGTTTCACTAATTATCAACGCAGCAAAGAAAGCGCATGAAGTTTGCACTTATTTAAAAAAAAATGAATTGCTTCGTCATTAGTGAATTGCATTTTGTAACCGCGATCGACCCTTCAATCCAAAAACTTGGAAAATACGTTCATTACATTTCGACGAAAACGATTTTAAAAAGGATCTTCAAGCAAACGTATTGAAATATATACCAAGAGGACGAAAGTTAAAATTAGGGGCCGTGCCACTTTCTATTCATGGATAAAAAAATGACACTGAAGTTGATAGTACCATCTTAGAACCACAAGAATCCATGGAGACAGAAACTTCAGAGTTGCCGTATGAGGAAGAAAACAGTAGTACAATAATTTTACAAAATACGATTGAAGACCTAAAAAAGACTATTCTCGAAAGGGATAGGAAAATACAATATATGCAAAAAAAAATTATTAAAAACAATGAGCTGTAAATAGTTATTTACTATACAAG
Organism: Agriotes lineatus; assembly: GCA_940337035.1. NCBI lineage: Eukaryota > Metazoa > Arthropoda > Insecta > Coleoptera > Elateridae > Agriotes > Agriotes lineatus. The sequence goes on from OW679194.1 coordinate 249,085,706, forward strand.
TGGGATAACAGCATCATTAATATCTCGTACGTGTGTGTAAGTTACAAACGAGTGCGTAGCACGAGTTATGTAAGCACACAAGTATATTAATAATGCATTATCACACATGTATTGTACAAAATTTTATCTACGACTGCCTAAAATTGAGAAAAGTGCATTAAGAGAAATGTTAGATCTGTCATTTTCTAAATATTTTAGTAGGCAAATGTCATTATGTCATTCATTTGACACTATTTCAATTAGGTAATGAAGTCATTACACAACTCAGTTGCGTAATGAAACCATTACATAACTGAGTGGTGTAATGAGCTTCATTACCTAACTGAAATAGTGTCAAATGAGTGACGTAATGAGTTACTTATCCCATCGGAGTAGATAAAATACCATACCTAATTACCTATTCATTTTTTTATTAATACAGGAATTTCGACATTGCAACGTTGGGCTTCTAAAATGGGAATGCAGCAGGGTTTACTGAAAACTGTTTTTTAGTTCCTAAACATTGCAGGAATAACTGTCAGAAATAGAAAAGTTAATAATTCTTCAATATGATGACATGAAGGTTGCCGAATCGAAGGAGTATGATGTCAAAAATGACCGGGTAGTCGGACCTCATTCACAACTGCTAATTGTAAATGCTCGAGGTATAATTGGAAAATGGAAAACTCCTGTTTTTGCCGACTTTGATTAAAGGATGACTCCAGAAATCCTACATAATGTTATAAATGCACTGTACCATATAGGTTTTAAAGTTGTTGCGTGTGTAACACCCGTATTCATAGTCGTTCGCCAGCGACTCGCCAGCGACTCGCCGGCGAAACGCCGGAGTTTTGCCACGCCCCTTACGAGAATTAACCTTGCATAGTCGCTCGCCGGTAAAACCAAGGATGCGCGTTACTATGGTTTTCGGCGGAGCGCTGGCGACGCGCTGCAAATATTTCACTGTGGCGTGATTTAAATGTTACATATGAACACCCATTTATTACACATCAATAGACTGGTTTAAATATTTACCTCTTTGCGGATGCCCCACATCTTCTCAAGTTACTAATTAGGAATTTGTATTTAGATTCAGAATTTGTACATAATAATTGTGTTATTAATAAGGATACAATAAGTCATACAACAGCAATAGCGTTAAGACATTACTATCCCGATAATAATGCAGCAATGGAAGCTTCCAATTTTATAGAGCTTGTTAACTTATGGTATGATATCATGAACTCGTATATACCCGATCAGGACCTAATTATTAAATCATATGGTAACAATATTGATGCTCAAAATGACATTTTAGATCAAATGTATAATTCGATGAGCACGGTCATTTTCAAGAGAAAAAGGGTCATTCAAACATTTCAAAAAGGAATCTTATTTACCAATTCGTTAAAACATTTATACAAAGATTTACATGAACTATATGGCATAGCTTACATATTAACGCACAGATTAAATCAAGAATCGCTAGAAAATCTATTTGGCCAATTGAGAACACAAGCTGGTTTAAACGATCATCATACACCCATGCATACTCTACAACGGTTGCCATTAATTATATTGGGAAAATCTACCAACATACAAATTAATTCAAATACCAATCGTCGTTCCGATATTTATATTGTTGGTGAAGTTATAAGAGAGTCTGGTGGTGAGATTCCTGCTGAAGATTCATCTACTTAAAGCTACGTTTGAAAACATGGAAGTCAAGAAACCCCATGACGACGGTCTAACCGATTATTTAGAAAAAGACGGTCTCTCATATTTAGCAGGATGGATAGTCAAACAACTTAAAACTAGCCATCCTCGTCTAGTCAATCACACTTATAGTTTACAAGAAAAACAAGTAGGTAGGTAATTTGGTAGTACCTCCAAGGGTAGTACATTTGTCCTATGGTGGATTAATTCAACCTTCTGATGACTGTTTTGCCCTGATTAAAAATTTGGATGAGGAATTTAAAAATTATATGTCTTCCGGTTTAAGTAACACAAAGAAAATTACAAAGAAACTTATTAATAAACTCAAAATTAGGTCCCGGCTGGTGTAGCTTGAACAAGCCTCCACGTTCGATCAGCAGAATTAAATAACGCTCTTTCTGGTCAGAACTTGGATGGGAGTTTTATGGCTGCTTCTTTCGGCGCCTCGTGATACGGCTGCCACGGAAATAGTTGGTCCCGGATGTCATAATAACATCATGACAGCCGTTAGTGGGGTTGGAAGTCTTCATAAAATGTACAGCGACGCGTATAATTGGCCTAACGGCTGTTGTCTGAGTACCAAAATAAATAAAAATAAAAAAAATAATGATATTGATAATATTATGTTGAAAATGTTTGTTAAACAGCGGATATTTATTAAAATGAAGTTTTTAAATTATAAATATAGTGAGCAGAAAAAATTTAAATACAAGAAATATCAAGCTGGATATAAAATGAAAAAGATAATAACCTAATATTGTGCTTTTATTTTACTTTAAATACTTTAATATTCGGATTATCTATACCATAAAATCGGTGGTCTCTTTCTTTGTATATATCTTTTTTCGCTATCTCCTCCGAAGATACTGGACCGATTAAATTGTATGATAGCTTAAAATTTTGCAAATTTTTAGGCTTATATCGTAGGCAAGTTTTTATTTTCAAAAAAGTACGAAAAATTAAAGTAAAATTAAATTATATTTAATTTAATTAAATCGTGTAATTTTAAATCACAAATATTCGATGTTCATCTATCAACATGTTTGTATGTATAATTGGTAAGCTTGTATGTGTTTTTCATTGTGACATGTAACACCCTTTCCCACCGAAGCGTAGTTCGGGTGATTCACTAGCGTAATATAAAATTACACGTTGCTCTCAGTTACAAAAATGATTAATGTTTGTTCATTACTTAAATAACTATACTTTATGAATTTATTAAAATAACTTAAAACGAACATTAACAAAGCTTACTAAAAATTTAAATTTATTTAAATACACTATAACTATCTACAATATAATTAATCGCTACCACAAGTGTTATCAGATTCTTCGTCGTTGACTTGTATTATTATTGGAGCAATGTCTTCTATGTCAAAAGCCACTTCCCTGTCCCCCACTTCTGTATAATGCCCACTGCATGTGTAACGCAAATTGTCCAAGTTTCAGCTGTTATTTTACTTAACGCTTTTTGCCACATATTTAGGGTTTTTTCTACACCGTACCCATTTTCACCTATATGCTTATTATAATAAGTTTTGGCAATCCCCCAAACATTTTTAGTGGGGTTAAAAATACAATGGTAGAGAGGAAGTCGGACCACAGTATGTCCATACTGTTCAGCAAGGTGGTCTGCGACATACGTTTTTAGTGGTTTGTGCCTGAAAAAAAATCATTAGTACTTTAGCATACAAAATTCACTTAATATACTTACTGTACAACCAACTGCCATAATTCCATTATTAATACATTCCCTCAATATTCACTGACCGACTTGCTAACCAATCAATAATATCTTGTTTTTAACAACTAGCATTGGGCGTTTTATCGGACAATGTGCTATGATAACTTGCGTTATCCATAACAATAATTGATGGCTCCTCCAAATTTTTCAGAAGTTGGTGTTCGAACCATTTAAAAAAAAAACTAATTCATTTCCCCGTGGTAATCTGGGTTTTATGTGCTCGATGTAAATATCAATGAGGCATCAGGGATAAATTCATCTATCTCACAGCATGAAGCACGATACATCTTAGAAAATAGATACATAATATTATTTAAATACAGTTATTTAACTTACGATGCTAACCTTTTTCCATCTGATTTTAATTTTTTAACGCCTTTTTATTATCATGTTACCATGAGCTACAAACAGTGCCATTTTCGAAAATCAACGTTTCGTCTAAGTATACAAATTGTGACGGTTTTCTCCTGGTGCAGATTTATAATGTACTTACTTAAAAACTCCACTCTGCGGAAAGCAATGTGATCCAACTCCATGAGCCCTCTGCGTGGATCATCCTTTTCCAGCGGAACCCTATATCTTTCAGGACCTCTCCTAACGAAGATACTCCTTCATTGTAAACATCTCTTTCCTTTAAAATTTGAAATAGAGATGTCAGAGTAATATCTTTGTCAGGCTATTTTTAAATCCTACGATTGTGCGACCTTTTGGAGTATTTTCTGTTCAAAGATTCTAATCCCGCGTGTATATAGGTTTTTCGGTCATATACATTGGGATTCAGTCTGCATAATGACCATTTGCTTAGACCAATAGATCGATTTACTGAACGTTGCCTTATGAATTCCCCACGTGCTTGTGCATGCTTATTTTCAGGTTAAGTTATACTCTGTGTCAGATTTATGTACGGTAGAGCCTGGAAAGAGTTCTCAAGCGTCGCAGGTAAGCTAGGGCGCTCGTCGCTGCAGTCGTGAGGCTGTGCACAAATATTCTATTCTCGTTTAGCTTTGAATTTCGCCAAGATGTAAGGTCGAAAGGTAGGCCATTGATTTCCCGGTTTTATAGTAGGTCTATCTTTGCATTTTCGTTCTTAGTGATAAAACTGGGTGGCGCTCAATTAATTTTATCATTGTTTACCGTCCCTTAAACCGTTACCCGTAGGTAATCTCATGTAAGACTACCCCTTGCTTCACTGAGACTAGTCGGCATATCTTGTTACGGACAGGGCAGAGGTCCTGGGTGAGTCATTGCCCCGGTTTTGAAAAATATCATCCGCGCTGGCCGTTTAGCTTTTACGTGATTTTTGTATGAGCCGGAGCGTTATTGTTAAAGTTAATTTGGCCTGTAACATCTTGTTCTAATAAAAAAGTTTTCTTACTTGTAATGCTCAGCAATATTTTTTGTAGAGAGTAAATAATTTATTTACTGTTTTGGTGCGTTTCTTATGGCTACTTGATCGAAATCGTCAATGTCCACTACGGGCTTCGTTCTCTGCTTTTTCTGCTTCTCGCTTTTGATACGTTTATTTAATTTTACCGTCTGTGAAACGGAACTAACGGTTGTTATACATACTTGCAAGGCATTTGCAACTCTTTATAATACATGACATTATAATGTAATAATTCAATAATTATACGTTGATTCCAAAATGTAACTAACTTCTTGTACAGCAGCTGAAGTAGTCAAGGGCCCTCCATTGTCGCGTTCTTGCTTAAAATAGCTTATTAGGGAGGCTAAAAGCTGTTTTGACTGCTTACATAAAGCTTTCTGTAATATTTCTACCGCACAACACATGTAAACGCAGTAAATAAGTTTTAAATAACGAAAAAGCACAACTTATAACAATCCACGTACAATCTCAATAAGTTAACTTAGAAATACTGTGTAAGCAAAGTACGATGTCACACCAATATAAGAACCGAAAATTTGACAATAAAATTTAATTTATCGTTATAAATCGATAAAACTCCAAAATATTAGCAGATTCAGTAAATATACGGTTTTATTTTTAAAATTGATACAATAGTATATTAAGTATTAAGAACGGTAAGGACATTTTACCGATCGAAGACAATTGTTTGGAGGAGGAGCGAACGACGACTCCAATTATTGTCTGAGACCGGTAATTCCTTAACGTTCGTGATGATTATGACGTTTTTTGCACGATAGAAATTATTTTTCTTCAAACGTCAGTAAAATGTGACATTATACCACAGAATAATATGTTGGTAGCACTGTAAGTCTATGTCAATTTCGAGGTTAACAGGTAAGATTTTCCGTCAGTTTTGACATAAATTGTCGCAAAACCTAACCTGCTAACCTCGAATTTTTACTTACCATTCTAGAACAGTAAGCATAACTTACTTATTTGTAAACAAAAGCGGTAACTAAGTAAAATCGTTCTATCGTGCAAAAAAGTAATTCTTTTAGACGAATTGTTTATAAAAACTAAATCTTTATTTTTATTTATTTGGGGTTATTGTTGAATGGACTCTGCAAAAGTGTATTGACGGCGTGCATAAACCGGCTTGGTGTCTCTACAGTCATATAGGTGTTTTAATAGTTTTTATGACGTTACAAGATACTTTCCCCCCTACCCGTCCCGCGCGTTTACATTTTTCGAATGTTAAGGCAACCTCTTAAACACACTTTCAGTTACACCAACCTTGAGGCCAACGTACTTTGGCGCCATCTGTCGGGTTTTTGATAAATTATCTGTGACTTAGGCACAACCTCCTGGATTAATATTAATCCAGGAGACCGTGGACGTATGCTTTTAAAATAAAAAAGACAAACTTGTAATACGCATATGTTTATAGTACTATATTGATAGTAGGGGCTGGGACGGGCCAAAACATTACGGCGCCGACATAGTCTCACTCTGAGTACTGCGCGTCTCGTGCGCATGCCTGAGAATTCGATCTACACAGCTGCGTTCACGTGTAGAATTGTGTGGTCATTTATAAAACTAGTAAATCACCCAAGCTACGCTTCGGTTCGCTAAAATAAGAAATATTCATTAATATAAATTTAAAAAAAAAGTTGCATAGGACTGGAATCAAACCCGGGCCGCCCGCGTAGCAGGTGAGCACTCTACCACTAAGCCATGCGTGCTCCGTTTAATAAAGCGCTACTATAATAATATATAGTGATTCACTCGAGCTAACAGGCCACGACTTTACCGCTACTTACGGGTTTAATTAAATTACAACGTTTTCGTATTTTTTTTTTAAATAAAAATCGGCCTACGATCTAAGTCTCAAAATTAGCAAACTTTTAAGCCATCATACCACTTAATGGGTCCAGTATCTTCGGAGGAGGTAGCGAACAAACATACAAAGAAAGAAAAAGACCACCGATTTTATGTTACAGGATGTGTATAAACGTGCTCGTTTAACTAAACTGCTAAATTTTAGCTACTTCGTTTAGTAACTTGCTTCAGCTACTATACAAATGTAGAGCCGCCTTTAGAAGCAAATTTTAAACTTGACCATGAGGTTCACTTCGTGGGCTGGACGACGCTTGCGCACAGCTCGCCAACTCCGTAGAAGAGTTGGTCGTCGGTATCACTTACGCTGTGACCTCCCCACTCATAGTAAGTATTAAATATATGGTAATACGCATATATTGCAAAGGGGTGTAATAGGCCTCACATTGCGGCGCCTATAAATAGTATAATGGCTTCCTTGATTGTTATTTTGGATGGAACAGTATAAATAATTATAAATTTATTTTTCACTTACGTTGGGCGCCATAAATCTGCAGAGGGGTGTAATAGGCCCCACGTTGGGCGTCATAAATATGTAAAGGGAGCTCTCTAAGCTCTACGTTTCGGATGCCAATAATTGTAATATTTAATAAGTTAATATTTTATGCTCTGCTCCAATGTTTTTTATCTGTGAATAAATTTTGGCTGGTTGAAAATAAAATATAACACTCAATTACTCAAATAAATGGTTGCATGCCCCTCTTTCTATTTTATTCAATTGCAATTATTTATTACGCTAGCTCAATGGGAAAACATAAGCTCTTTCTCAGATTAGGTTCCGAAGTTGAATATATTTTTGATCTGAATTTTACTATAGCCAGAAATTCTAAATCAGTAGTTTAAATACGCAACGGTAGTTCAAATCTTCACAATCTGTCAAATTACACAAAGTTGTTCGCTAAGTGCAAACAGATATTCTTGAAAGTTTAAACTCGCGAAAATATGAGAAAACATCAGGTAAATTCAAATTTTTGCGCTTGCAACTATTAACGCTGTTTTGTTTTAGTGATGATGTAGGACAGACGCCAAAACGTTCACTTGTTTCTGATCGCTTGGGATTCTCGCTAGATTTGCAAAATTTGATGACGCCTTGCTTATTACGCAAATTATGGCGTAGCTGGAGCCTTGGAAACGAGACTATATTCTTCGAGAAGGTTTGATCTCGATTTTGCCGCTTTTCCCCAAACTTAAACACTTAAATCGCAGGCATAACCCTACCTCGTGCTGGAGATACTTGTCTGGCTGCAGTAGGTGGTTGAGACGTTTTTGCAGACTCGTAATCTCTCCTGGGCTGCTGTCCACTGGTTCCCGATGACTTACTTGCCCGTAGACCTTCTTCGGAGTTTTGAAGTGCTCGCTTCCGATGTCCTCGAAATCCTTAATTTTTGTGTGGCGGAATCTTTCACCAACGCTACCACATAAACACGGACATGTGCACAATAAAAAGCAATACTTTTTAGCTTGTAAAATACTTGTTTAATGGTCAAAAAATATATTTGAATGTGGAGGACAAATCTGACCAACATGTAATAATTTTAGTTCATTTGTTCTTTCTTTTGTTTTTTAAACAATATAGCATCTAGTTGCTAGGATATAGTGTTATGCTTATGTTAATGGAAATCAGGTTTGACAATTAATGGACATAAAAGGAAATAAACTTGAGTACATAAATTAGAATTAACATTTTTCTTAAAATCTAAATTATTGTCCTTCTCTTACAACTAAAATTGTTCCATTGCGTCGCACACACAAACGTTTTCTATTATTTTGCATTATTTTTATTAATTATTAACGCACTGGCATATTAGAGTTCCACTATTTTCCTTCGTTTGTTTGTTTCCTGTTGCCTGCTTCTCGAATTGCTTTTTACAATGTTCTGTTATCCTTCATCTTGCTTAATTCACCTTTCAGATTCCTCACAATTTTCACTATGCTTGGCTTTATTGAAAACTACGCTCCTGTTAAAATGCACATAACAAACCTTTTGTGTCTATTAATTTACTTCGGTCTGGCTTTACGTTATGGACAAACCTATTCTTTTATTATTTTAATTTATTTAAAAGTCAATTTCAAACCTTGTGAAAATAAGCTTTGCATTTGCGTTCCTTTCTGGACTACTTTACTGTCTCTCGCATCTCATTGTCAATGCATTTAATATTTCACTTTAGTTTAACATTGCAATTGCATAAAACATCCCAACTCTGTGCTTATTGAATCGGTCAATTATCCTGCACTGCAAACAGAACCAAGTTGTGGGCCTAATACCATCTCAATATATATTACTACTATATTGCTAGTAGGGTCTGGGAACGGGCGAAAACACTCTGAGCACTACGCGTCTCGTGCACATGCTTGAGAATGCAAACTCTGCCTTTAGAAGTGAATTTTAAACTTGACCACTTTCCCACCGCGAGGATTACGCCTGCGCACAGCTCACCAAGTGTGTAAAATAATTGGTTATCTGTCTCACTGACACTGTGACTTCCCCACTTACACGCGCCAGCAATATAGTACTATTAAATATATGGTAATACTTAAATACGCAACCTGGAGCACAAGCGCAACTAACTGTAGCGCCTCTACAAACTATAAAAAACTCCTTGAACTAAAAATGCAGCGGCACGACCAACTAAATTAAATACTTGTAAATTTAATATGGGCATGGCAGCGGGCCGCATAAAAACGTCAGTCTCGCATTAATCCAGGAGGCCGTGTTCATACACAACATATGACATAAATAATAAATTAGAGAGAAGTAGATGTAAACTGATTTCTGAGAAGATATATATATACATACATTTAAAAAAAGAAAATTAAAGGATTTGTAGGTATTAGAAATTGAGATGTATACTAGTTTGTATATATTAAAAGGATTTCTAAAACAGTACAGTCCTGTGGAGTAATGAATCCCTTGTTTCTGATATTTAAATTGTGAACATCAGTTCTGAAAGATATCCGTCTATATATATACGGTTGGTCCTTAGACGTAACTATTTTATAAAATAGGAATGCGGTTTAAAGCTTAAAGAAATTTCTCATGTTAAGCTACTTCAATACCAGTTTGTTTGATATATGATCTTATTTACACAAACCGAAGAGAAACGAGTGCAGAAATTTTACACTTTTTGAATTTAAATTTGGTCATGGTTGTCAAGGTAATGACTATAAACAGGAGAACAATATAAAAATTGTGACAGAATTAATGTATTACACAGGTTTGTTTTTAGATTTTAGGGTAATTCCTATGAGAATACAACATTTTCAATTTTGCTTAAGTACGCGGTATATAAGAATTGATTTGTCCTTTAAATCAGGAACTGTTATCCATAATTAGACCTAGATTTTTACTTGGAGTGGCGTGAGCAATTTTTTCATAATTAATATACAAATCAATTAAATCGTATGCTCTTGCAACATCGTTTTTGTTACCAAATAGAAGTGCAGTAGATTTACTAGAATATAGTATTAAACAAGAAGATATATTACCAATTTGATATAAATCATTATTAATAAGTTCAGAGCTCGATGCAGGTTTTCAAATTGAAAAGAATAGCGAATCTGGTCGTCAGCAAACATTTCTATATCACACACATTTGACAATTTGAGAGGAATAATAATAAAGAGTAGGGATCAAAGAATGAACCCTTACAGAACTCCGGAAGACAAAGTTAGTGGATTTGAAATAGTATCCAAAATTTTAATAAATTGGCTTCTGTTTGTTAAATAGTTATTTATAAATTCGACTGCATCAGGAACTAAGCCTATATAATAAAGTATAGATAGTAAAAGAGAATGACTTATCGTATAAAATGCTTGACTAAAATCTAATAATAGACCCAGGTTTCATCTCCTATCACTATCTAACACATGTCTGGATTTTTTTCTTACTTACTTACTTACTTAATCCAGAACCTTTAAATACCATTACTGGTGTTGAGGTGTGTTTGTCATTGGGTGTGCTCGAGTAAAGTTTCTCCATGTTTTTCTGTCCTTTGCCATTTCCTCTTATTACCAAATATTCGGCATCGACACCCAGTAACAAAAGGGGTGGTGGATAAATATCAAGTGTGCACAACAGCACGGCGGTTACTGCCCAAATAACCAATTTATCCCTACGTGAAATTTCAATGGCTAACTCAGTTTAATCGGTGAGTGGGTGGATTCAATTTATTACAATTAATCAAACCACAATATGTAAAAGGTCTAATTTTAGGCACCAGGTTTGACAAAACCGCACTGTTGCTATATTTTTGCTGTGGAGAACCAGAATTACTAACACCTGTAATATTGCTTCAAAAGAACAACCAATAACATTACATTAAGAACGATCAACATATTTGGTTTATTTTGCGTTATTAAATAGAGGCAACAAATTAACAATATAACATGAACATGACCCACATATTAATATAGTTAATTTGGATGCATTCGTTTGTGTAAATGCAAGGTATAGAGTACAAAATGAAGGATATCAACCCCAAACGTTGAAGTCACGAACAGCAATACAGTAATAAATGATAGCAAAGATAAAATTTAAGTAAAGCAATACTTCAAACATCACATAGCGAGTAGTATCGGCTATACAAATAGTAAATATATAGATCAAACGGTAATACACATGAATTTCTTATATTTCGTAGATTGTAATCATATTACGACTAGCAGTTCACACTATGTTCACACAATCAAACACACGTTAATCATGAATATGCTTACCACTGCTTGAGAAATCAAATAATAGGTGCATTTACTATTTGTAAAGGAAACGTGTACCTTCTCGCTTGCATTACGGAAATTGCTGTATTACTGAAATAATTTAAAAATGCTAGATCGCGTCCACCAACCTGGATTGTAGCGATGGTTGAAGATTCCCCTAGTAAATCTCTGTACGATATAGCGTCTCTGATCGACGATGTGCCGCTATCGTGGGAATGTCGTACCTGCTCGCGTGGACAGATAAGGTTTCAGCAAACTAACAGGTGTGCGCCTGAGGTGGAGTGCATTCCGAATTCCATTAACAGTCGCTTAAAATTGCGAGGAGTGCTAATTAATGATAAATACAAGACGCATTAGCGAAAAATCTAAAGCAAACCTAAGCACGCAATAAGTTAGCAAAATGTTGCATACCTTCTACAATGGAAGCACCAATAACTTCGATAACCTGCTTCATGAGGTTTCCTGGTCCCTCAAATTCATATTAAAATGGTTTTATAAGTGAGCGACTGTCTGTCCCCACAAAATAAATAACATAGCCAAACTGACAAATCCGTAAACCACCATTTACGACGAAAAAAAATCCGCCACATGCAGAATTTACAAAATCAGCTTTGGCCTGGGTCTCAAAACACGACCGTTTAAGATGCTTTCTGGTTGCAGACAGCGCAAATAAAGTGCGTTCCGATAATGAAAATGCAATCGGCATGCGTTCGGAAATCAGAAATAATACTACTTCAACTAACGCGAAAGTAAACCGTAACACAGAGTTGCCGCTCAGGTTGCACGAATAGCGGAAATTAAATCTTTGGAACGCTTGAGGGACGGTATGGATGTGCAGTTGGATAACATTGAATTACAACTGGCAGCCGTCACCAAAAAAATAGTAAGGGTGAGACCCAAAATTGCCAGTGGGCACAGTCGTAAGGCTAAAAAATACGATGAATATGTTACGGACACCTCAAAGTGCACGGTTTTTTGTTACTATGGTTATTTTTGCGATTTTTCGGCTTATTAAATGAGGGTTTCTCCAGTGGCGTTGCTTGTGATTGTAAGAATAGGTATTACTTTTTTAATGTTTGTATTTTAGCAAAGTTTCACAAGTAAACAAACTATATAATAATATGTATTTAATAAATATGTATCAGTATTCAATTGCTTAAATTGCTACTACGCTTTGCAGTTTGTTTCGCATAGGGTTGACCAATGTTTCCATATTGTATCCTCGCAGTTCCTTCCAAGCATTTATTATTCTTTCCCATAATTCATCTGCGTTGTTTGGTGCAAAATCCCTGGTATAAATTTTTGTAGTTAAATACCCCCAAACATTTTCGATAGGGTTCAAGTCCGGACTTTTTGCAGGCCATGGTAATAAATTGATATTATTCTCATCAAACCATCAATGAACAATCCCTGCTGCATGCACAGGACAGTTATCCTGTGAAAATAATGTTATCAATTACGTTAACATAAACAAAATTAATTAATTAAGTAATATCTTGCCTGTTGAAAAGTAAATTGATTAGGAAAGGCCTCTCTTACAGATGGCAGCATCACATTTTGCAAAATATTGCGATCAGCATTCAGTCGACCATTAATTCTATAGCATGCCCCAGATCCGTGAGCATTGATCCATCCCCATACGTTTACAGAGAATCGTCCACTACTTAAGGGTTGAACATAATATTGTTCCTCAAATCTTGAATTTTGTGGTCCATACACCCTTAATCGTCAATTGGTAAATGATTGAAATACCTTTTCATCTGAGAAAACAGTCCTGTTCCAAAAATCTTCGATTTCATTCAAATAGTCGGTTGCAAACTGTATTCTTCGTTCTTTGTTCTCTGAGGTTAAAAAAACTTTTCTTGCAGAAGTCTCTACTGCCAACGATTTTTAATTTTGAAAATGCAGCTCTTGCTGACATGCAAATCTGCTGCGACTCGACTCAGCGACCAGTTCTCTTCCAGTTTTGTAATAGCTCGCATTTTCTCTGCTTCTGACAAATGTCTGGGAATTTTTCGAGTTTTCAGTTCTATGACAGTTGATGACAAACGTAAACGTCAAAACTCGACGTCTATGATTAGAATATCGTATTACACGCTAAAAATCTGCCGTGCACTTTGAGTTGGCCGTAACGGTACAACGGCGCTGCCAACTGACGCAGCGGCAAGCTGAGGTCTCACGAACTCTAATAAACACGCGAAGCGAACTTGTCAACTAGCGGCGGCAATTCACTAAGACAAACAAATGTAAGTTCCCTTAAATTCCAATACGACGTAACCTAGTTCCCCATCCCCTCCAGGGTATCAAGGCTTAACGTCCACGTTCGTGGTACCTGGGTAGTGTGTTAGAGTGTGCTCCTTGTATTTACATGTCTGGCTAGGGAAGCGATACTTGGCGAGAGCGACACCTCTAACGTTCTAGCGAAGAGCCTACCCAGTGTAGAATTGCAATTAATCATTTATAATGTTTCAATGCACCGAATGTGGACAGTCCTTCACCAGAGCCGACAATTTGTTCCGCCACCGGAGAGAAAGTTGTCGTCAACAGCTGGGCCATCCATCTACGAGTGGTGAGTTTAAATTGTGTTGATGTAGAGCTGCACCTTCAGTGTAGTTGTATTAATTACAGGCGACGCTATGGAGACTTCGGTGGTGGGTGGTGAGGGGCCGAGTAAACGCCCAAAACTACACAACCCCAGTAGTGATGGTAGGCGTGCTTGGTGTGTTTATACAGTGTGTTAATAGTTTGTTTTGATAGGTGGTTTTCCAAGGACGCAATACTGTGACGTGTGCGATAAAAACATTCCTCGAACGTGCTTCGTTGGTCATCTGTGGAGCAATCGTCACACGCGGCGGTGCGGCGTCTTTCACTTGGGGAAAGGTGTGGTGGCCCTTCAAAACGCCTTCAAGTCCCGTGTGGCCAGTTATAGGATTTCCACGGAAAATTATCACATAAGCGTTGTGGAATATATGACCGAATTGAAAGAAAAAAATTAAATTTGATAGAAGGGCAGCTAACCAAATTAACTAGCATCAAAATCAATTTCGAACTCTTCGGGTATTTTATTTTGGAAGCTCAAGATCTACAAGACGTGAAAACTTTTCAGACGGCTAACGAGGTAGTCACTCGCGGTACAGACTTGAGCCACTTATATGATAATTTGACTGGAAGACTAGACGAGAAGGTGTCGGAATTTCAGGAGCGGGAATCAGGTGTGTGCAAGAGATCTGTAGCTTTTTGTAACAATTCTAACTTTGGTGATTTTCTGTATTGTCAGGATGGATCTTGAAGCAGTTGTTGTACATTGAAGTCAACGTCAACAAACATTTCGAGCATCCTCGTACATCCCGCTCCCAAAACAGATTCAGCGCAAGAAAGCGATCGTGAACGTTCAAAACAATGACGAATGTTGTTTCGGTTGGGCAGTAACCTCGGCCCTCTGTAAACCAAAAGGATTGCCTAATCGAACTTCTTCGTATCCAGATTGTCGTGAATTTTTACAATGGACCGGTATTGAAGTTATGACTGTAATCATGTGTATACGAAATTGCCAACGACAGAGTTGATCACCGACAAGTGTGGTCAGGTAAGACCGCAGAATATTCTCAAATTTGAAAATTATCAGAAGAAATTGAAGGTCGGATTCGTAGTGTACGCGGATTTTGAAACAATTTTGGCACCCATCGATGCAGGAGACCAACAACCGGATCCCACAAAACCGTATACGATTACAACCTGTAAACACATACCCTATTCTTTCGCGTACTATTTGAAATGTTCGTATGACGACAGCCTGTCAAAATTAGAAATTTAGCGGGGGGAGGATGCGGTGGACATGTTTATAGAACGTTTAGATAGAGATGCGCAAAGCATCTATTCGCATCATTTGAAAAATGTTGTATCTATGAAAGCTATGTCTGCTATGGAAATTCACAACTTTAACGAAGCCGTTTCATGTTACATTTGTGATCGACCGTTTGGTGAGGGTGATGTAAAAGTACGCGATCACGATCATTTGACTGGAAACTATCGGGGAGCCGCCCACTCCAATTGTAATTTAAATTATAAACTTCCAAATTTTATTCCGGTATTTTTTCACAATATAAATTACGATTCGCACCTGTTTGTTAAACAATTGGCTCAAAATAACGAAGACATTGATGTCATTCATGTAACTAAAGAAAAGTACATTTCGTTTGGCAAACGTCTTTGGGTTGATGACATTTTTGTGGAGGGAAAGCGAAAAAACATTTATCTGAACATCAGATCTTTGGATAGCTTTCGCTTCATGGGCTCGTCTTTGGCATCGCTGGCCGACACCTTGTCGGATGGCCAGTGCGTTGAAATTCAAAATCAATTTGGAAATGGCATAAAATTTGAGTTGATGAGACAGAAAGGTGTGTTTCCATATTCCTATATAGATTCTTTCCAAAAATTAGATGAGTCTGCTTTACCCTCTATCGAAGACTTTTATGACCGTCCAACCGAAACCCATATTTCTCAGACTGATTTCGAACGAGCCGTGAAGGTTTGGGAAACTTTTGGTTGTCAAACGTTGGGCGAATACTCCGATGTCTATCTCAAATGTGACGTGTTTATTTTGGCAGACGTGTTCGAAAATTTTAGAAATTTTTATTTAAAACATTACAAGTTGGATCCAGCTCAGTACTACACGGCCCCAGGATTAAGCTGGGACGCTGTGTTAAAGTTTACGGGGGTTGAACTTGAGATGCTTACTGATTTAGATATGTTAGACTTTTTTAGAAACAGTATTCGCGGAGGAGTCAGCACTTGTGTGGGGAGACAAGCTATTGCCAACAATGAGTTTGTCGGGAATTACGATGCTTCTAAACCTACGTCGTTTATCATGTTTCTAGACGCAACCAACCTTTATGGTTACGCAATGAGACAGTTTCTACCACGTGATTTTGTTTGGATGACTGACGAGGAAATTTCAAATTTCGACATTTTTTAAATGTCTGCCGAGTCCAATACCGGGTACGTGTTGGAGGTAGATTTGGACTATCCACAGCATTTGCACGACGCACACAATGATTTTCCCTTTTGTCCGGAGCTTCTCATTCCTCCTGAGAGAAATTGATTCCAAATTTATATGGCAAACGGAAATATGTCATTCACTACAGAGCATTACAGCAGGCCTTGAATGCGGGTCTGACTTTGGTTAAAGTACATAGAATACTGAAATTTACCCAATCTCCTTGGCTCAGAACCTACATTGATTTTAATACTGACTTTAGAAACCGATCGACAAACAACTTTCAAAGAAATTGGCTAACAACTGCGTAATTGGCAAAACATTGGAGAACGTGGACAAAAGGGTTGATGTAAAGTTAGTAAGTCATTGGGAGAAAATTGGTAATAGACTGGGAGCTGAAACGTTGATAGCGCGACCTAACTTTAAAGATAGAATCTGCTTTAATGAAAATTTAATAGCCGTAGAAATGAACAGACTGTGGGTTTGGTATGCCAAACCTAGTTATGTTGGTTTCTCCATTTTGGATATTTCGAAAACTGTCATGTACGATTTTTTTATGGGTTTCTGAAAAAACGTTATGACAATAATGTCTCTTTACTCTACACAGACACTGACTCCTTCATTATAGAAATTAAAACAAAAATTTTTTATGATGACATGAAACGCAACCTTCATTGGTTCGATACTGCAAATTATGTGGATAATCTGCACGGTATTCCGCGAAGCGAGTCTCTTGTTGGCAAATTTAAGGACGAATATGCTGGCGTAGTCGTACGTAGCTTTTAT
This sequence comes from Agriotes lineatus, assembly GCA_940337035.1. Classification (NCBI taxonomy): domain Eukaryota; kingdom Metazoa; phylum Arthropoda; class Insecta; order Coleoptera; family Elateridae; genus Agriotes; species Agriotes lineatus. The sequence continues at coordinate 249,102,908 of OW679194.1, forward strand.
GGGGTCGGTGCAAAATCATACTGTGTAAGCAGCGTATCTAAAGCGGACAAGAAAGCCAAAGGAGTGAAAAAGAGCGCTGTTCGGAAGTATCTGGCCAGCGAACTTTATCAGGCCGTTGCCGAGAACAAGCGGGAGACTGTCTTGTGTCAAATGTACGCCTTTAAATCCCGTTTGCAGACTATGTACACCGACTTAATAAATAAGGTTGCGCTTTCGTCGCATGATGACAAGCGCTACGTTATTCCCAACACTAGCGTGGGGTCACTGCAGTATTGCTGATTACAGGCTTGACGAACTGCTGCGGGCAGCCTCAAACCAAATGTAAATTAAAGTATGTTCGAGGAACAGTATTGGTTATTATTTATAGCAGACGTCTTACCAAACGAACCCTTTCTTGCGCTTAGTAGTGTATACTATATATGTAGATTACGAATAGTTCCTAGTTTGTAAATAATAGCTTTGTTAATATGTTTGTGATTATATATTCTTACTGTAGTTATTGTTGGGAAAACAAATACGCTTACCTGTTTTGAATGTTAACGATAAGTTTATATATTTTAACAATAGCAGCTACGTTAAAATGTTAATGATTTCGTTCTTTTGCTGTTGTCGCTTTTGTTGGGAGAAAGATGAAAGTTTTTCAAAGAAATATTGTTTGTGTTTAGTGGCATTAACCCTTAGACTACGGCGTGGGGTCCTCAAGGGACCCCAGACTTTGTTTTTCTTGAGCATCTTTCTAGGTATTTTTTTAATAAATTTTCCCTCTCGTGTATTTGTCACTTTTACAATTATACATAGCATGATGTATTTGCATACTGTTGTTGAACAAAAAAGGTGCGTGGGGTCTCCAAGGGACCCCACGCCGTTGTTAATGTGTACCATCCTTTTCTACAAATCAATAAGTTGATGTCAGTTTTTTTATGTGTTATACGACGATAAGGAGGACAATATTTTTGCAAGAAGTAATTCTGATGTTGTAACTTGTTTATACCCTTATCTGAACCCGTGTATATTACCTCAAAGACTCTTGAATTGAGTAGTAAGTGAAATTAAGGATAAGGGATGAATGTTTTTTGTTTTTGATATTTTGTACACGAGCATCCGATAAAAAAGTAAATATAAAATGTTTATAATGTCATTTCTTCGTTTGCAAAAAACATCGAAAAGAAAATATTGTCTCCACAGCGAGTTGCATAGATCACATCGAAAATTGACAATATATTATACTTTTTCTTTAATTTATAAGAATTCTGTTGTTACCTTTTTTTATATTTGTAATGTGAGTTAATTTTCAATATATTTTACCATTATAAACACTTACTCAAATGTTACCAGACGTTTTAATATGTTTTTAGCTGGGGTCCTTCGAGGACCCCACGCCGTAATTACCGTTGGTCTAAGGAACGCAGTAGTCTAAGGGTTAATAAAACAATAATTTACAAAAAAAAGTTTTTTATTTTGAGAGTGCTACAGTAGTTCTTTAAGTTATACGACATTGCTTTTAGATATCCAAGAGTTGTGTCGATTGTCGAATCCCAATCACTTTACATACACTAAATTTCCTTTTTTCTTTAGAACCTTTTCGACCAGATATACGTCAGAATGTTTTGTTTTCTGCAGTTCATGCTCGTAAAACCCTCCTTTAATTTCCTGACCTTCTTGGTCCGTGAGTCGATAGGTTGTTGGGTTTGTAAGTCGAACAGTAGATATTGTGAATACTTCGTTGCTCCAGCTTGGCGTGTATCCGTTGCTAAATGCCGAACGATACTTGCTGATGCGTACCGAGTCCCCTGTACGAAACTTTTGTGGTCTCGGATCCACGGTCTTTGTGTGACTGTACGCTGTGTTTAAAAGAAGTTTCGCATTCTTTAAGTTCACTTCGGCAGGTTTCATTCCTATTGTGCGATGTTTGGTTGTGTTATACTTTGCTACGATCTTAGGTAGAATATCCAACCATTTGTAGGACCCTAGCAGGCTGAACTGCTTCCACATCATGTTCTTCAGAGTGCGGTTGCACCTTTCCACTATGCTGCTCTTCATACTAGAATACGTGTAGTAGTGATTGATATTGTGCTGTCGCATTAATCGTTAAAAATCGGTGTTGTAAAACTCTTTCCCCAAATCCGTCTGCAAGTTTTGAGGTGGCACCTTTACACTCCTCAGCACTTTACCCATGGCAACTGTTACGTCCTTTCCTGTTTTACGTTTTACGGGATAGGCCCACACATACTTCGAGAAGGCATTAATGACTACCAGAATATAACGAAAGCCTTTATTGACTTTTGCATAAGGGATCATTTCCACCAAATCAGCTTGATATAAATCGTTCAAGCCTTTTAGGATAACGCGCCTTCTCTTGAAATGTGTTTGTGCTGGTTTGTGGAGTTCGCCAACTATGACTTCTTTAAGACTCATTGTCAACTGTTGCTTTCTACACTCCTACGGGACATTTAAGCAGTAGTTGCACGTATAACTTTTGGTTTATGGATTCGAATTGCAGTTTATCTCCTCGCCGCAATGTCTTACCGACAAGCGTGGTGTACCGGATGCAGTTGATGTATGATTCTACCGAAGGTCCGCTGACTTGAACACTTATGATCTCGCCGGTCGTTAACGGAAAAATGTACTCCTTATCACTGAAAATTTTGGAATATCCGCTTTCATCGTACCCACGCCCCACTAGCAGCAGTGGTACTTCTATATGGAGTTGGTTTACATTTTTCACTTTCATAAAGATACGTTTGGGATGAGAACCATAGAGCGCGCTATGGTAGGTGTCTTCCAAATTTGTCTATCGGCATTACTGCTTCGTCGTTGAATGCGTTCTGATCGACATTCCGTTGACCCTAAGGTTTTGTACCCCTTAGAAGATTATTTTCGCGTCTCGTAAGGCTTCGGTGATGCGGACTATCTCATTGGAATGACCCGTGTGTCCAGCTGCCTGAGAAGCTATTAATATACGCAACCGATTCACTAATGAGTTGGAATCCTTCCAAGGAACATATTCCACTTTTTTGTCCGTCACTGTTAGTAATCCCTTGCCACGCCGTGGTACCTTCGTCGCTGGTCTGCCGGAAGCTTTTATGGTTGAGGAGGCAGTTAGAGGTCGTACTATTTTCATGTATTTAGACCCTGCGTTACCACTAACTCTTTGTGTGGGGTCGTAGTTTACACGATTTGCGGCGGAACGATCCACTATATCTAGATATTGCTCTAAATCTGCGTTTTTGTATATATTTGGTTTCTTTTTAAACATCAATTCGTACAATCCTGGAGTGCCGTTGTAGACTATTCTGTTGCCGTGGTCTGTAATAACGATATTTTCACCCTCGAACTTGATATCTTTATTTCCTATAGCAAACTTATCTCCCTCTATGTCGAATCGGACTCCGTAGTGCAAATCGTACTTGTCCTCAGTATCTCGTATCATTCCTTCCACGTATGTGCAAGCTAACCCTTGAAATTATTCTAAATATTGACCAAGAACTTCCGGTGCCAGCATTTGTTGGATGGTTTCTCTGGCCGCTTGTACAGCACCTTCTTCTGCTGCCGCCTCAGCAACCTCCGTTTGCAATTGCTCATCGTATTCCTCTACTGGTTCACTCTCGGATAACACATGGGTCTGCAAAAATCGAGGTGTGGAGGTGTGTGATGGCCCCGGTGTAGAGGTGTGTGATGGCCTCGGTGTAGAAGTGTGTGACGATCCCGAAAAGTTTGTCGCAGAAACTCGGCCTGGAGTGGTTATCGCTAGCGGACGGGGCAAGGTAGAGGGAGTGGATACTCTACGTTTAATTGTTATCGGCAAATAATCCACTTTTGGTACGCCCACTGGCACACCTTCTTGCTTTATAGTTGTTAGCAATTCGGTGAACGGTTTGGAAAGAGGTTTGAATTGCTCAGCTAAAATCGATTGGGATTGGGCGATGTCTGCTTTTAAAGCTGCGTATTTCCGTCTAATGGATTGTCGGGTTTTGATAAGCTCTCTGGCCAAACGCTTATCCATGTTGCAACTCCTTCAGTTGTTGGTAAACTACTACCTTTCCTTCTTTGGCTGCTGTCTATATATTAAAGTAATTGGTAAGCCTGGCCACATCGTTCATAAATTCTTCCACATAGTGCCGCCTGGGTACAAAATAGTGGAAACACCTAACCCTGTCATTTACCTACCGATCAGCACAAGACAGATCACTAACCTAACTGTTAAAATACTGGACCAGGCTGATACCCCCGTCAGTTTTAGTAAGGAAACCGTCACGGTAACATTTCATTTAAAAAAGTTATAATGGGTTTTCGATTCAACCCTTTACCCTACCATGTCCAGCTCAGTTCGTATAAGAGACGTTGTCCACAGCCTCGTAAAATCAGTTCAGCTTCGTCCGCCGCGCAGTTAACAAAGGCAAACAAAGACTTCTTGCGATCCTTGGGTTTTAAAGTGCTGCCATGCGTATTCTAAATATTGGGGAACGTGTCCTCGTCGACAACTCCATCGTTAGCAATCAGTCAACCGTATACAAACCGTTTTGACTATAACGATGAAATTCGAATTCCCATTCCTGAAGATATGTCAACTCTACCAGGTTTGAGCTATCTATACATAGAGGAAAAATTTCGGAAAGCAACCAGTGAAGTTACAACGGTTAAATTTTTTAACAATGGGTTGGCAAACTTATTTAGCGAAATCCGATACAAAATCAATGGTGTAGTTGTCGATTCTGTTACCAAACCTGGTATTACATCTACTCTTAAGGGATATGTGTCCTATACTTCTGATGATGTTAAAAAGCTTCAAAATTCTGGCTGGTTGTACGCCCCTAATACTCACATTACCGAAGCACAGGGCAACTTCAGTGCCTGCAAACCTTTGAGAATGCTGTTAGGTTTTGCCGAAGATTATGGAAAAGTTATACTTAACATCCGACAGGAACTTGTCCTGATTCGCAGCAATACCGATGCCGACGCTGTATTCAGTGCTGCCGTAGCGGAGACGGCTAAAGTTATAATTGACAAGCTGTATTGGAAAGTTCCACATGTCACTTCAGGTCTTGCTCAAGAATTATCTCTAACCAAATACATTGACAAAAATATTGACACGCAAGTAGCATTTCGCAGCTGGCAACTTCATATCATGCCAGGCGTTAATGCCGTGACTCAACATTCTCATGCCATTGCAACAACCACCAAATTGCAAACCCCCAGATACGTCATCGTAGGTTTTCAGACGGAACGTTCGGGGCTCATCTCTAAGGACAATAGCCATTTCGACAAAATTAATTTTACGAATTTCCGAGTTTATCTCAACACCGAACGTTTCCCCTACGATAATTTACATAACAATTATGGCCTCAATCATTACGCCACGTTATACGATATGTACTCCAAGTTTCAATCATCCTATTATAACAAGACCGACGAGCCTTGGTTCACGCCCAATGAGTTTGCTGACAAATCACCCATTGTTGTGATCGATTGTTCCCATGAAAAAGACTACCTCTATGCAAACGCTGTCGTTTTTCGAGTTGAATTTGAAACTTCCGCTAACCTGCCAGCCAACACAACCGCGTATTGTCTCGTTCTTCACGATCAGGTTTTTACTTATAACGCGTTGTCAAAAGCAGTTAAACAACTGTAATTTCTCAAAACCACTTTAGTTGCACCTCGCCTTTTAACGTAGGTGGATCGTGCTCCCACCACTTAATACGATGAAGCTCATTATCTACATTCAAGGCTTTAAGACGTCGGATAAGTACTTCAGCCCAAAAGAATTGGCCGCCTACAACGGTACCTCAGTATCACACTACGTCTTAAAATCACTGTTTCCGTTCACCGCCTTACCATCTCATTTGCAACAACAAGCCCACTGGGTAATGACTAATCACCATTGCATCGATTGGAATGAGGGATTTACTCCAGCATACATGTTTCCTGCAATCTTGCGACGTCTTCTGCAGGGTGCCACCGAAGTATATGTGAAAGGTCGAGAAAAAGCAGTTTTTCTACGCCGCTATACCAATATCCCCATCATCGAAGTTGAAGAACAACCAGCCCTCACCCCATCACAACCCGCTTGTTTATATCATTCTGCTCCAGTGTGTTATTGTGCTTTGTCTAACGTTTACCATATCTATAATCACTATGTAATAGAATAAAACAACTTTTTAATTTTTATTGTGTTTTTATTTGCATACAATATATACAGTATTACTACATGGGTTAAACACCTACGTACTAGTGGAAAAGCGTTCTACATAAATTGTGTCCCTATGTTCTGCGCACAAGACGTCTCGCAGTACTTTAGCCACAGTAAGTATCCGGCGTTGGAACCGCAACCTATCCATAGCCTCTCGTTCCCACAGTCCTCTCCGAGCTTCTCGATACGCATACGCCCACGTATGTAAATTGCACACCTGATTCTTCGAGTCGTCAAACTGCACGCTCTTCTTCATTTGCTTTCCTCTCTATAAAGTCTTTCACCTCACACATGTGTTCGTCCAGACTGAGACTAGCCATTAAATCTACAAGGAGGCCTTCATTTATGGCTCCGTTTAAAAATAGTCGACCAACAGCAACACCATTTTTGTAAATTTTTTCTTTTTTCTTCAGTTCCTCGTCACTGAACCAACCAAAACCGTATATGGCTTCGCGAGACGCGTCAAACGCCAAATCGTCCAACAAACTCACTAATCGTTTAACCGCACTCTTGCAGCTGGTCGAGCGGCTTCTCTATACCACATCCACATGACAAAGCTTCTAGTGCTTAAATGCGATGTTGCGTGCACATTCAACAGATGGGCAGGCGGGCATCACCATAACTCGTATACGATTTTTTTCACACATTCACGTTATAATCTCCAATTTTTTAAATACTCCTTGAGGGGCTCCATCACATTGTACGTAAAAAAATCAAACGCGTCTGGGAGTCGTAGTTTTGTACTAGTTGTAGTAAAGTCCCGATGTCCATCCAGCGTAACGGTGATATGTATATTATCGGTACCAAACAATAGAAATAACTGCAAAAATTCCTCGTAATATTCGTCTAGGTATGTAGGAAATACGTAGGTGTTATCGTCAGCTTCCATGTTACAACCAGACTGTCATGATTTTGCAGCCGCACCGTTTTTGTACATTTTTTCTTTTTGGTGAGAGGAGGTTCTAGAGTTTGACTTTGAAATGAAGGCCGAGGTGTTAGAGTTCGTCCTTAAAAATGATGTGACCTTGAAAATTACCTTTGCCTTCAATAATAGCCTTAAACTCAAGGACAATTTTTTTTCGCCGAAGGTCATCGCCGTTTTTCATTAAATAGTTTAAAAACTCGGTGGTCTAATGGTATGACTCCTGGGGAGCCAATCGGTGCATTAAAGGGAATTCTAGACACTGCGCCTCAGGAGATCTGGGTTCGAATCCTAGTCGAGTCAATTTTTTTATAAATAATGATTTATTTAGTAGACAATGAGAATAGCCCATCCACATGACTAAGCTAATACCTGCAGACCAAGTTCTTCTATTTGAACGTCGCACCGAACAATGTTACTACCATACTTTAAAATTTCATACATGGAAACAGTGTTCTCGGTTGTTACCGCCAGGTCTTGCAACACATTCCATATATTGCTAATGCAGTCCCCAGGCAGGTTTGCAATACCCGTCACTATTTTGTGATAAAATTGCTCAAAGTTTTGCGCCTTTAGAACTGCGAATCGCAATTCTACCAGCCTCTGCAAGTCCCACAGCTCTTCCAACGATTCTTTCGATAAGTAGACTTCACTCTGTCCCACTTCTTCAATTTTTAGTATCTTCTTTTCCTGAAGTTCCAAGAATGTATACTGTTTCCGTGCAACTACCAGCGGAGACCACTGCTCTTCGGAGGAGGAATAGAAATAATTCGTCAGGATCCCCTGATTTTCAATTAGGGTAGCCCAATCCAACTCCTCGAACTCCACCCAATCGTTTTTGTTTCCTCTTATTTGAATCACTGGGGAAAATCCGGAGTTCGCCCTTAACCCCACACACACGTACTCTGAACTGGAGTTGTTTAACTTGTACGTTGTACTATTCAGAAGCACCGGACATAACTGCACTTTATGTACTCTCGTAGTACTGCTCGCCACCGCAGCTACTTGCCGACCCTTAACTACTTCTATGGCTTTTAACAAGGCTTCCATATCAACGTTCGAATGCTACTACCCTTGCAGACTCTTCTACGCGCTTTTATTCTCACATTTCCAAGGTTACATGTGGATCCTTGCCCTTGAGCAACCGACTTTGAAGTCAAGCTCACAGTAGTACCTTTTGGATTAAACAATTATGGGGACCTTGAGTTAAAATTCTACATATAGCATATTTAGCTTGACTGAGACCTCGATCTTGAACGTTGCCTTAGCCTTTTAAGTGGCCTCAACCTTGAAATTTAGCCTTGACCTTGAAGCGTAGCCTTTCAAAATAGCCTTGACCTTGAACTCAAGGCCAAGGTGGGGGGAGGTTCTACAACTGTCCATTCTAACCTACTAATATGCTTATATTATAAACCATTTGTAACCGGCATGTTTTAATTTGTATAATAGAACAGTCGAATATTGTGAAATACATTTTCATTTATTAAATATTGTGTGACAATATATCTGCTTATTACAAACTATTTGGGCTATTTTATTTCAAAGAGTAAGTTGATTAGAGTAAAGTATTGGATATATAGTGCTTTAACATAATTGTCATAAGAAACTAAATTATGGGAGAACATATTTACAAAATCTAACATAGATACAGTCCGTAACAATTAGCTACTTTTTAATTACAGAAATTTGATTTTACACATATGATAATTAACCACATGTGAATAATTATTTTAAATCGCGAAATCCGCGGCGGCAATTTTTGGATTTGATTACGTCACGCCGAAGTCTTCCGTCTCACTCATCGCGGATGTTCTCTCTCGCTCGCATTTATTTAATTTAAAAAAAGCTTTTGCGCCGGCCCTAAGTCGGATTTGAACCCTAGTTGTCACAAAATTGTCATGTTTGGCTTTATTTTATAAGTAAAGCGTCTGAAATTGTGTCATTATATTGATCAAAACTGGTTCATGGAACTATTACTCAACAAAGTTAAATAAAATTTATCGTCGGTATACATATTTGTTGTAGGGGCAACTGCCGGAATCCACAAGTTGAACGTATCGTTATTGTCATGTTTGGCTTTTATTTTATAAGTAAAGCGTCTGAAATTGTGTCATTATATTGATCAAAACTGGTTCATGGAACTATTACTCAACAAAGTTAAATAAAATTTATCGTCGGTATACATATTTGTTGTAGGGGCAACTGCCGAAATCCACAAGTTGAACGTATCGTTATTGTCATGTTTGGCTTTTATTTTATAAGTAAAGCGTCTGAAATTGTGTCATTATATCGATCAAAACTGTTTCATGGAACTATTACTCAACAAAGTTAAATAAAATTCGTCTTAGGTATTCATATTTGTTGTAGGGGCAACTGCCGGAATCCACAAGTTGAACGTATCGTTATTGTCATGTTTGGATTTTATTTTATAAGTAAAGCGTCTGAAATTGTCATTATATCGATCAAAACTGGTTCATGAAACTATTACTCAACAAAGTTAAATAAAATTCGTCGTCAGTATTCATATTTGTTGTAGGGGCAACTGCCGGAATCTACAAGTTGAAAGTATCGTTATAATTTTTTCTATTTCGTACTACCAAATTTCATAAAAGTATGTCCCAACCAAGCTTCTTTGCTGCTCACTCAGTATGAATACACTCACCTTGGTTTAATGTCTCGGCACTCAATTTAATAATAATTTTCAAAGTGCATTACTGTAACTTGTAGCAATTTTAGTAAGATTTGAATGAAAAACAGCAATTTAATTGAAAAATATTCTGCTACAATCATTTCGAAAAGCAAAATTTCAGTTAAGTTGGCTCGTTGTGCCTTTTTATGACGTTTTATCATAAATATTATCGAAACTAGTTAAAAATTTTAGATTCACGGTAGATTGATCGATATAATGTTACAATTTCGCATTTTTATTACGAAAGTTCTTGTACTTTTGAAAAACATATATGTATGTTGACCCCAAATTAACATAAATTTGAATAAAAACACGCAATTTCATTGAAAAATCTTCTGCCACCATCATTTCGATAAACAAAATTCAAAAGTTCTTGTAAAATTTATCAAAAGATGTATGTGATGACGACCACAAATTAACACAAAATTTGAATAGAAAACACGTATTCCACATCATTTCACTTAGAAAATTATCACAATTCGTTTTACAAAACTATTTTTAATAACGAAAATGATGTAAAAACAGTTTTAGAGTTATTTCTAAGCATAATTTTGCAAATGTTTTACACTCTTTTATAAATTGCATCGCTCAAAATTCAAATATATCGCATTTCTTTTTTAAATTATAGCACGCCATTATGAAATCGTAGATTGCTTTTTTAAATTTTACACTTTGTATCTGTAAAATAACTTCAAATACTAATATTTTAGCTTTTAGATTTTGTAATTATTGCAGATTCGTGAAAAACAAAAGCAGTAGAAATAAAAAACACAAACACTTTGTAATAAACAAACATATTGTTCTTATTTTGTATAATACTTAATAATATAAAAGTAAATGTACAGCTGAATGTCTTATTTTCTAAGAATCCCCTAGCCAATTTACAAAACTGTAGTTTGAGGTGCACAACATTTCAAATTAAAAAAGCTGCAAGTAATAAAATCAGAGTTCGTTTACATGGGATCGTAGAACAAATTTCATTGTGGCATTTTAAAGTTTAAGACGCTCCCAATCCAGAATTCCATTCGTTTTTAATGTTGATGACCTCTGTTTTTTGGAAGTGTTTCCTAATCGACGTTTTTCTGACTGCACTTTTTTGATGTAGACTGGTGTTTTTAATTTATATTCTAAATCGGACTCGCAGTTAGCAGTTTCCATTTCGGTTTTTCCTGTAGTACCAGTCGGGGCTGGCACCTTTTGCTGTTTAGGTTTAGCTAGCAGCACATGAGCAACGTTAAGGTCTTTGATGTAATCAGCAAACTGTAGGCGTCCTGGTAGATTAATAGTTTTTCGAGGACTCAGAGTGTCGTGAACTAAATCGACTATGTTAGACGCCGGTAAAATGTCACCCTTTATAGTAACGGTACCCTTGTGATCCCAGCTCACATCGTTTGAGGCACTCAGAATGCATAGGAAAACTTCAGCTTTTTTCTTAAAAGTTTTGGGAAGTGTAGATAAAATAATGGCATTTGATATGCTTTTACTGCTTCTTTCAATAGGTATTTTGATTGGTTGCCGTGCCTGGTTTGTGAAATGAAGGTATCTTTGTAATACTTGGTTGTACTGCACCCATTTATCGTGATCAGTTAATTTGGACTTTAAAACTTTTTGCATTTCGTCATCAAGCTGTGATAATATATTTCTCTCCGTATTCTCACCAGACTTAAGGCGTGGACAAATTCCGGCGATACAACCAACATCTTCTGCGCTTGGTCCATTTTAGTCGAAAAAGGAGCTCAGCCGTTTGTTCTGGTAAAGCCGTCGTGAATAAACTAACTTTTAAAATCAAGACTTTCATAATAAATATATTAAAATATACGGCAGGTGTGGGAATCGAACCCACATTCTCTCTCGGCTCCTTAACCATTCGGTTAACCTGCCACCCTGTATAAACGAACACTCTCTGCATAATTAAGAAAGAAAACATCTAGTTTAAAAGCCTTCTATTTGCAATTTCATACAATATTTGATATAAATTAAATCATATACAAATTTCTAAACTCGATTTGATATATATTTATCGAAGGACTTCACCCTCAGCTGACGTTTTATTATTATTTGTCGTGATTCGTCATCGCTGAATTTTACAAGAGCCAGCCTGTCTGCTATGTGACGCACGCAATGTCTCCATCCCTTTTATTTTAAAATTTTATAAAACCAGAGGTCCAAACTGATGCCACACTAACTCGTTTTAAACCATTGTACTCTGATACCTGGTGCAGCTGCATCACGGCGAACGCCAGATGCCGGTGGTGGAGCCTAGCGCTCTCTCTCCTCTCTCTACTCTCTTACAAATGCATATTCACGCTCTTCTCGTCTGTGTGTACCGGTGAGCGGGAACTCCTAATATTATATCACGTTTTTTCATTGTTTTCCCTCTCCCACCCCTCCTAATTGACCTAGCAACTTGAAATTTGGACAAACTATTTTGATTGTGATTACCTAACAGAGAAAAAAATAAAGTTACTAGGTCAATATCTTCTCTGCAAAAAACGCGAACACGGCCCGCGGAGGATTCCCGCCGCGGCGAAATTCCGGGCGCAGTTTTTCGATCTTCAAAACGCAATATCTCGCAAACAGCTGGACTGATTTCGACCAACCAAATAATATTGTTTGTATTTGCGAGCCCTTCATTTCATCTGCTATTTACTGTTCCGATCGGAATGAAACTCAGCGAGTTATTCGCGAAAAACCCGTTTCCCCATATCTTTGAACGGTAACTTCCCCCGCCTTTGCACCTCCGGTAGTCTTCCCATAGCGATCATCTGCAATAGGGACCCCGACTCTATGAAATCACAAAAAAAAATTCGAAATGAGAGAAGAGTTCGTTTCCAAACCCAGATGCCTAGATCTACTCCACTATATACTCGTAATACCTGGTACAATATTTTCACGCGTAGCGTGAAGACCAGGTTTTAAAAATTTTATGTTTACACTTACAGTGAGTGTTAACCTATATCTATTAACAAAGTGTTCATCTGTTCATAGCTTTTTCAATTTACATTTATATACATTTACTTTCATTATAGGATCTGCGAGCGATAGATTGGGGAGTCATCTACTGGTTATTTATAATAACGCGTACTTACAAATCACGGCCTCCTATATTAACGACACTGACGTCTCTACACGGCCCGCCACATTTGTATAATTTTTGTGATTCTGGGGCCAACCAAGGTTGGGAAAACTGAAAGTGTGTTTAGGAGGTTGCCTAGTTCCCATTTAAACCCATAGTTTGATTATTTTCTCCCGTAAAAAGTATCTCATGACGTCATACGAACCGCGCGAAATTTAAGATCGTAGTCTCCATATATCAATGTCAAATAACTGTTGATAAACTTTATAATACCTGTGACTTGTGCTCGTGGCCTGCGTACTAAGACGCAGTTTTGTTAATCAACGCAGGTGACGCTTGTGCAGTGTCTGGTTGTTCCACTAATTATCAACGTAGCAAACTAGGAGGAATAAGTTTGCATTTTGTGACCGCGATCAACCCTTCAATCCAAAAACTTGAAAAATACGGTCATTACATTTCAACGAAAACGATTTTGAAAAGGATCTTCAAGCAGGGGAATTGAAATATATACCAAGAGAACGAAAGTTAATATTAGGGGCCGTGCCAATTTCTATTCATGAACAAAAAAAATTACACTGAAGTTGATAGCGCATCTATGCACTGACCAGCTTAGAACCACAAGAATCCATGGAGATAGAAACTTTAGAGTTGCCGTATGAGGAAGAAACAGTAGTATAATAATTTTAAAAATTCGATTGAGGACCTAAAAGAAGACTATTCTCGAAAAGGATAGGAAAATGCAAAATATGCAAAAAAATAAATTTATTAAGAACAATGAGCTGTAAAAAGAAATTTAATGTCGAGAAGGGTTGTAAATGTGCTAGTATCTTTTCAAAAATATTGAGCTTTCTCAATTACGAAAAATAAAAGGTTCTAGAAATATAAAATAGACAACACAGCATATTACTCAAGCTTTTACTTTGGGATATTTGAGCAAGAGAAGTTACATATATCTAAGAGAATCCTTGAATTATCCATTACCAGGTTAATTGATGATCCATTATGTTATAACATATCAATAAAATGATAAAATACCGTACCTAATTACCTTAATATATTTTTTATTAATGCAGGAATTTCGACATTGCAACGTTGGGCTTTTAAAATGGACATGCAGCAGGGTTTACTGAAAACTGTTTTTCAGTTCCTAAAAATTGCAGGAATAACTATGTCAAAAATAGAAAAGTTAGTAGTACTTCAATAAGATGAGATGAAGATTGCTGAATCATATGAATATGATGTCAAAAATAACCGGGTAGTCGGACCTTATTCACAACTGCAAATTGTAAATGCTCGAGGTTTAATTGGAAAATGAAAAACTCCTGTTTTTGCTGACTTTGATCAAAGGATGACTCCATAAATCCTACATAATGTTATAAATGTACCATATAGGTTTTAAAGTTGTTGCGTGTGTAAGTGATTGCGGAACAACAAATATTTCACTGTGGCGCGATTTAAATGTTACATATGAAAACCCATTTATTACACATCAATTGACTGATTCAAATATTTACTTCTTTGCTGATGCCCAACATCTCAAGTTAATTAGGAATTGGTATTTAGATTCAGAATTTGTACATAATAATTGTGTTATTAATAAGGATACATTACATCAGTTAATATCATCAAACGAACAAGAAATCAGTAACTGCTTTAAACTAACAATGAATCATTTAACTGTCGAAGGCCCTAAAAGACAGAATGTTCATATGGCAGCAGAATTACTGAGTCATACAACAGCAATAGCGTTAAGACATTGCTATCCCGATAATAATGCAGCAATTGAAGCTTCCAATTTTATAGAGCTTGTTAACTCATGGTATGACATCATGAACTCGTATATACTCGATCACGACCTAATTATTATCTGCATATGGTATCAATATTGATGCTCAAAATGACATTTAAGATCAAATAAATGTATAATTTGATGAGCACGGTCATTTTCAAGAGAAAAAGTGTCATTAAACATTTCAAACAGGAATCTTGTTATCTATCAATTCGTTATAGTTATTTTCATAACGTGTGTCGAAAGTAGCAAATATCGTGCTAGTGTTGATTAGACAAACGAGGGCGTAGCGTAGCGAAGCCCGAGTGGATCTAAAACACGAGATAATTGTAACACATCATGTCATTTTTGGTGTACTAAGTAATCGATTTCATAAGTCTTGAATCGCGGTTTATGTAACTTAATAAGATTATACAAGTCCGGTTTCAACATGTCTTCTATAAAAAGTATACCTCTTCTACGTAATCAATCCTTCATATCATTCTTTCTAGATGTCGATGTAGGGCATTTTTCTGCCTGAACTATGATACGGCGCATTATAAATTACTAACACACTGCGAGGAGGTAAATTAAGGATTAGCTTTTCAACGAGCCATTTTTTGTAATTATTAAAGTTCAATTCACTGTGGTAATCTGCAGTGACAGAAATTGATTTAAAAATTAAATCTGCTCCAGGTACAAAACCATTTTCTCCACCAGCGTGGACAATTATAAATCTTTGTCCTTTGCACACGGGTTTTCTTAAACCTTTGTTAGAATCATTCGACCAGGCTTTTTCATGTGTATGAGAGACGTGAATTTAGGTCTCGTCCATATATATTAAGAAACACAATTTTCTTATGGTTTGATATCTTCGTTGATAAGAAATTTACTAATAATGAGTTGTTCGACGCTTGAATGCACCCCCACTTCACTCATGATTGCCAATTGAACGAAAATGAATTGTGGCTGTGCAACGACTGAATAAAGTTAGGACTCGTTCCAGGGCATTAATTAATGTATTCAACTTCTGTGCATGTCTTTGTCTGTTGGCGGGCAATTCAAATTATAATTCATATTTGAACGCTCCTCGTATTATTCTTTTTTCATTTGGAATTGAAAATTTACTACATTCCCCATTCTTGATTGCTGTTGCTTTTTGAGCACATCTTTGTATAGTGTGTATACTTACAACAGTTGCTTTGGCCACACGCTGTTGCATTTTATTCAAGTCTAAAAAAGAGGTCTTCCAATTTTACACTCTTCTTTCATGAAGTTCAGAACGTTATTTATAATTTCTCGGCTTTAGCTGCTTATTACCTTATCTTTAACTTTTCAACGAAATTCCATTAAGATAGCTCTAGCGAAACGCATTTTATTAATACTGTCAAAGTTAAAGACCTTTATCTACGACCACCACTAAAAGAAGGCCTTTTAGCGTTTCACTAAAAGTGACGTTTTATAGTTTACCGTGGTTAAAGAAATCAGCTGTTTACTTTTAGCACATGGGGTAAAAGTGAAGTGAGATTATAAAACTACAATTTCGAACTGGAAGTGAGATTGTAAAGTTATTCTAGTTGCTTATTGCGTTAGAGGTAAAGTGTTTTTGAAATAATTAAAGCATTATGTAATGAATACAGTCAGATGTGAAGTATCAATAATTACATTTCTAACTCACCTTGACAGCACTAGCGTGGCAAACAATCGCCCGCGCGGCGTGGCCTACTGTTTATTATGACATAAATTAAAAGTGTCGCAGATGCAAACCTTTGTTAAATCGATATTTAAGGATTAATAACGGAAAATTAAGGTCGTAGATAAAATATTGTATGCAACGCGTTCTAAAAGTCGTTTATGCACGAGACATGAAAATTATGCAACGAAGCCGAAGGCTGAGTTTCATAATTTTCATGTCTCGTGCATAAACGTCGACTTTTAGCACTTGTTGCATAAATAGCTATTTTTTGCTTAGCCACATTATACCAGCAACCAATCCGAAATCAAATTATTAGATTTTATCCATATTAGTTCATCAATTTCAAGTAAGCGGTTTGCTAATATTCTCTAATAAAAACGGACATTTTACGAAATCCTCCTACCTGCCGCTACTGATTACTTGACATTTAAAATATAATCAAATTTTGTATGTTAGACATTTAGTTTATACACATATTACCAAATGAGTGAAATCAAATATGATTACAGCGCTTTTCAAAGCCTAGCTTGAGCGTCATGCTACATTTCCCAAGCTGTACTTTCTTTAATCAGGTACTACAGCAAAACCTTTGTAGCACAGAATAATAAACACCTAACCGACCGTTAGGTATTTTATCTTCATCGGTGTTGATATAGCCTCTTAACCAAATTAATTTTAGTATCGTTCAGAGCTTGATTACCGCACTGAGTGCGGTAATGGATATTACCGCACTCAGTGCGGTAATGGATAGATATTACCGCACTCAGTGCGGTAATGAATATTAGCGCACTCTTTTCGTATAAAAAAATACATCGAGCCAGAGTTTATTGATGAAGATAAAATATTGAACAATACACGTTTGCTTATGGCACATAACGAAACTCGTATGATTGCCGCAAAACTCGGCTCACCGCCTCGTTTTGGCAATCAAACTCGTTTGGTTAAGATGCTCATAATCAAACTTGTATCGTTAATATCTATATTCTGTGTTTGTAGCCTTGCGTGCGGCAAATAACAAAAGTAATATTAAAATCTAGTAATTTATAAGCTTAACATTGGTAACAATTTTTGACATCTATTAAATTGACATTAACCTGTAAACCTGATTCAGAAAAATTATAAGGTATACTCCATTTACTTGACATCTGCACTGTCAGTGTCAAATTTAAAAAAAAATGTCTTGACTATACCTCAAAAATAATGTGTGTTTTATTAGACTGTACAGTAATTTAATTGTTAAAATGTGAAAAATAGCAGTGGTGCCAACATAATGTCAGTGTGACAGTGGAGATGTCAAGTAAATGGAGTATACGTCAGTGGCATACTAAAAACTTTTAAATTTAAGTAATTATTCTAAATAATAGAGTTTTGCACAATAAAGTAACAAACACGGTTGTAACAACAGTGAATTATCAGCGATGCGATGCTTAATAGTATATTACATACCGAGGTGGGAAGTGTTTCATTACTGTCGAGAGATTAGGTAGTTTACCGAGACGCGTAGCGTCGAGGTTAACTTTATCTCGAGACAGGGATGAAACTTTCCACCGTGGTATGTATACTATTTTATTTGCAATTATCTAATTTTAAAAATAACTACAATTGAATTCTGAATAATAGATCTCTTGATGTAGCTAATATTTTTGTTACCATGAAAACAACCCACTCAATGTTTTGTTACCATGGAAACACCCCACTCTTCAGGTATGTAATATTTTTCGGGGTATGTAATAATTTCCTGGCTAGTTTCAAGTAATCATCTAGTTCCCAGCTGTTGTCTGTCATGAAATTGACACATTACAATGTGATTGCGAATAAACTAAATTCTTTAGAATAATCCACAACCTACACTACACAATGTAGTGTGAAGACACATTTTACTAATTCCTGCAATCGTCACTACTGATTTCTTGACAGTTATAACATAACCAAACTTTCTATAGCGTCCGATCTACTAAAAAAGTTGAAGATATATATAAAATGGTGTATAATAGTGCATGCAGGTAAAAGATGTACGACGTCTTGATTAATCTCGAAATATTAAAAAAGATGAGAATTGTGGACTAAGGTTCAAGCCTTAGACCTTCATGACCTGTCAAGCTTAAGACTTGCGGGACGCACCATAGGAATTTGCATAGTAAATTCTTTATGTCCAATTATTTGCTGCCCTAATTATTTTAGAGCTAAAGTGTAAATACATTTTTTGTAGAGAAAAAAAAATACTGCGTCCATTCATACTTTTGCTAACAATTTTCTATTTTCGGGAACCGAAAAAATGCAAAAAATTTGGTGTGATACACGAACATAACTTCCTTTTACAGTGATCTTATAATTAGCCAAAAATTTGATTTTTTGTTTTTAAGCTTTTGAAAAAAAAATCAAAAATTACAAATTCTACAGAAACCGTACAAAATAGAGCGTTAGTTCAAGAGACAAATTTTCTCTAAAATTTTAGGCTAAATTCAAAAATGTAATAATATACCGGGTGTTTTATTTAAAATAGGAGTTAATAAAAAAAATAGGAAAAAACAAAAGAAAACCGTTTTAGAGGTATTCAACTGAAAAATCGCCTATCTCGCATCAATACATATTAAAAATGTAAAGTTTGAAAGAAATCGTTATAGCCGTTTTTGAAAAAATCGCTCTTTTCGTTTTTGAGATATTCTGTTCACAGACACACAGACAGACAGACAGACAGACCAATGAACAAAAACATGTTTTTTGGGTTCAGGGGACTCTAAAACGTGAAGATGTGTTGAAAACTCAATTTCGAATTTTTAGATGAATCGAATACCAGCGTACATAGATCAAACAAGTTGAGACACTCATTCCAAATGTTGAAACCTGTCTAGAGTGCCTGGGAGAGTAACTCGGGGGGTATTTCTAAGCTTGACTATCAGATGCCAGCACAAAATTCTACCAATCAGAGCCAGTGTATATTAGTGTACCTGTATCATACTTTAGTAAGAGTAGGGCAAATAGCGAAAAATTTTGGATAATTTTTTCATGGTTACCAAGATTTAATGATATATTGAAAAACAAGGTTGGTAAAACTGACACACGAGTTGTCAGTTTCATCAAATTCGTGGTTAGAAGGTTAGGTTTTCCATCAGTTTTGACACAGACTGTCCCAAAACCTAACCTGCTAACCTTGAATTTGATGAAACTGACAACTCGTGTGTCAGTTTTACCAACCTTGTTTTTCAATATATCATTAAATCTTGGTAGCCATGAAAAAATGATCCAAAATTTTTCGCTGTTTGCTCTACTCTTACTAAAGTATTATTAGGTACACTAGTGTATATAGGAGAGTACCGCCATTCTTTGATCCGTAAAAATGCCGCCATCGCCGCCATTTTTGTTCCCATCAACAATAACTGACTGAGTTATGTCAGTTTGTGTTAAAACTGACGTAAAACCTAACCTGCTAACCGCGAATTTGACATAGAATTACACTCTTGCCAACTTCAAGTAAAGTGTTGGATTGCCAACAAACGTCACGTTGGCGGAATTGTGCTACAAACCTCAAAGTGACACATATGTCAGAGGAATAAACATGGCGGACGTGGCGGTACTCTCCTATATAAGATAAGATAAGATAAGATAAGAATTTATTAGTCCATATTGTAGCTTCTACATACAAAGAAGTATATAAAAACAATTCAGACAAGTCCAAAATTTAATATAAAAAACGCTTTAAGTATTGTAGGCATATAGCAATACACAAAATAAAAATATGCACTAAAGGGTCAGGTTGGTTCACGTTTAACACAGTGCTCAATAAACTCATTAATAGAATAACAAGCAATCTGAAGTAAGAAGTCTCTTAGTTTTCTTTTAAATATAGTTAGAGTTTTTTTTCTATAGCACATGTTAAAGTGTGCTTTTATCAACTCAAAACAAAAGGTCAAGTTTTACTTTAACAGCAAGGGTAGATAAAGTAGCACTTTAACATCAAGGATAGATAAAGTAATTTAACTTTCTAACTTTTGTTTAAATTAAATATGACAGCTGCGCATTATCGTAGCAACCCAATCTAGCTACCGACATTTTGAAATGTGATTGTCTGTCCTTATTTTCTTTTGAAATTGTTAAAGTTCTTGCTATAGAAAAAAATATTGTATTATACACGACGATAAAGTTATTTCTATCCACTCTTGAATCATTAACGTCTCGACGTTAAACGATTCACTCGTGGATAAAATTTAACTTTATCGTCTTGTATAATAAATTACTATTGTTTGTCGTAGTTCAGCCGATAGAAGATTGAAGTATTTTGGACCGGCGTAATACATAGATTTTTTGTAGTAAAAATGATTGAAATCAGGGGCTCTAATATCATCTTTGTTACGAGTGTTATATTGGTGGTTGTCACCATTTAAGGCAAAAGTATCTTTATTTACATATACATAGCATAATAACTTATATAATAGTACGAGAGCCCATGACCAAAATTTTTGTCTCATCGTTTTACGACCAAAACTGTTTCAAATCGAGAAATTTGGTTATTCTGATTCCAAAAATACTAATTTCAGAAATTTTCCGCGTCACGTCTGACCTGACCGCATTTTCAAATATGTCAAAAAAATTTACCGAACTGTTTCATAGCAATCTGTCTGATTTTCAGAATGTAGTTGAATGATAGATTTTAGATACCGAAAACACAATTTTCAGACACCAGTAGCGTCGCACGTACCCAGGAGACCATTTGAAAAAATTAAAAATGAGGCAAAAAACAAAACCCATAGCAAACCGTCTGAAAATCTTGTTTTCAAGTGGACATTGGTCAGTTGATACGAATAAATCATTTTTCAGAAGAAAGTGTGAGCATCTTATGTGTTGAAACCAATTTGAACGTGTTGAAAATTTTTACCGATCGGTAACATAGCATTCTGTCTGAAAACTGTTGGATATGATGAAAAGAGTTGCCCAGATGTAGAAAAAAATGATATCAGACAAATTTAGTGTAGCACCTTACTAATCAGACAACTTTTCGATAGCCAGAAATCATTAAAATATCGTATTGCGGTGTATTTACGTCTATCAAGCAAATGAATAAGTTGCAACTCGCAAATTCTTAGATAATTATTAATAAACAGTTTACCCGAAACCATCGAACTGAAATTGAAGGATTTTTTTAAAAAATTGGACAAAATGAAACTGGGATAACGTTTGAAAAATACTGTTTATTGAAAAAATGTCAATGCTTTTAATCACTGTCAGACTCATCATCGTTGTCGTCATCATCAAAATCACTCTCCCGTACCGTCGTCAATATCTTCTTCTGGAAAAAAGCACTATTAGCCATATGCACTCATTTCTTTATAAAAATTCTACGGTATAAGTCAGGTCAACTATACCGTTTGTGGATGTTGATTCTTTGTCCAAAATAACGTCGTTCAATTCTGGTAGTTGGTTACCGGAGAACCACGTGAAATCTAGCTGTACCTTGTTGTCGTACCATCCAAAATCTGTGGGGTTTAGGTCGGTTGGATTTTTCTGATGAGCGTTGCTCCATATTTGTGCAATATATTGTGTTCACAACAAATGTTGTCAAAATTCCGATTTGCATGGCGACAGATTACAGGCATCGTAATTAGATACGTCCAGATTTAACGTTGTAGAAGGATGTTCATTTTTACTTCCTTTTACTATAAAGGAAGTATTGGATTTACCCCAAAAATTCGAAATTGAGTTTTCAACGGATCTTCACGTTTTAGAGTCCCCTGATCCCAAAAAACATATTTTTTTTTATTGGTCTGTCTGTGTGTCTGTCTGTGTGTGTGTCTGTCTGTCTGTGAACAGAATATCTCAAAAACGAAAATAGGTATGGCGTTGAAACTTCATATATAAGTTTTGTGTACTATGTAGATGAGACAGCAAGCTTTTGAAGAAAATCGCATAACCGGAAGTAGGAGTTTACTCTCGTGATTTTTCAGTTTTTTTCGATTTTTTCAAAAACGGCTCTAACGATTTTTTTTAAACTTTACATTTTTCTTACATTTTTAATGTGTATTGATGTGAGATAGGCGATTTTCCAGTTGAAAACTTCTAAAGTGGGTTTCTTTTGTTTTTTTTTCTATTTTTTTTATTAACTCCTATTTTAAATAAAACACCCGGTATATTATTACATTTTTGTATTCACCTTAAAATTCTAGAGAAAATTTGTCTCTTCAACTAACACTCGATTTTGTACCGTTTTTGTAGAATTTGTAATTTTTGAAAATTTTTAACAAATGGTTAAAAATTAAAAATGAAATTTTTGACTAATTATAAGATCACTGTAAAAGGAAGTTGTGTGAGTGTATCACACCAGATTTTTTAGTTTATATGTTTTTGTAAAAATGTTCAATCTAGCCAAATCGACATCATTAATTTTCTTTTTGTTGTATAATTTGCATGTAAATTCTTCCAAGACGTTGAATACATTCTCGGTATCAGAAGTATATTTGCCTAAATCTGCAAACGCATCGGAATTTTTCATTAATGTTAATGGTTTTTTTCCCTTGCGATATAATGCGGGATTATAATCGCAGCCGGTCATAGCATGAAAAGCGGGTAAAGATTTTCCTAGAGACGATCCCAATGTCTCATACAGGCGTGAAACATCAATGTAACGGTCACAACAGCTTGGTGACTCCGAAACATTCTTTTCGTTTTTGGAGTTATAGGTGACATTTAAAATGTCTGAAAACAATTTTTTTGTAATCCCGGGAGCCATACAAAAGATTTTAAAAAAAATTGAACCAGGCTGCTATGAGACAGTTCGGTTACATTTTTTGACATTTTTGAAAATGCGCTCAGGCCACATGTGACGCGCAAAATGTCTGAAAACAAACTTTTTCGTAATAAAATGACGAAAGCTATGTACATTTTGAATATCAGACATATTGTGATAAAACCGTCTGCCTATTTTTTTTGACATAGCAGAAATGCCCCCCCATAAAACTGTGACGTTTCTGACCGGTACTGCCCACCTAGTCGGGTTCAGATTCATCGAATCTAACGATTTTATACGGTTTTGGCCGTAAAACGATGCCACATGGTTTTGATCGTGGGCTCTCGTACTATAAATATATACTAATGACGGTTAAAATTTTATTTTCACTGAATGTTCTTCTACATGAATCTTTAGGTTGTATGCTAAAAATCAACCTAATTATTCTTTTTTGACAAACAAATACTCTATTAAAATGTTGAGCCTGTCCCCATGACAAAATATGGAATGATAAAATAGGATATACAAGTCCGTAGTAAGTAGACATAAGTGCTGTAATTGAAAAATCATTTTTTAGGTTTAAAATAGCAAAAAAGTTACGATTGAGTCTTAAGCACATATCATTTATATGACTACACCAGTCAAAATTATTATTTATACAAAGTCCAAGAAATTTGACGTCAGTAACCTTTGTTACATTCTTGTCACCAACTAAAATATCCCGGAGTCCGGGTGACTTAAATTTTGGGTAAAACTCAACAAGAACAGTTTTAGACATATTTATAATTAAATTGTTCTTGTTGCACCACAGTGTGAAATCATTAATAATTTGACTTATTTTTGTACTGAGGATATCAGGATCTTTGTCACTTACTATTATACTTGTATCATCCGCATACATAAAAGTTTTACCAAAAGTGATGAGCTCAGGCAGGTCATTTATGTACAAAAGAAAAATCAACGGGCCAAGGACACTGCCTTGAGGCGTACCTAATTTTAAACAATGTACAGTCGTGTGCAAATAAATCTGGGACAGTGTTTTTTTCACATGCAGATTCAGTTAAGAATTGAAGAATATCTCAATGGATTTCCTGCTATCAGAAAGAGTTACATTAAACTTTAACAGGTACTGAAACCCATAACTCTCTCTGATAAGAGGAAATCCATGGAAATATTCTTCAAATTCTTAACTGAATCTGCATGTGAAAAACACACTGTCCCAGATTTATTTGCACACGACTGTACGTCGGAGTATACATCATTGTTTTTCACAATAAATTTCCTATTTACAAGAAATGACACCAGCCATTTATTGAGAGAGCTCCTTAAGCCGAGTGCATTCATTTTATCAGCAACAAAAGCTGGATTTACAACATCAAATGCACGGGATAAATCGAAAAAGATTCCAGCAGTAAATTCATTTTGATCAGTAGAGTTGTAAATATGTTGTACAAACTCGGTACTGGCAGTTTCTGTAGAAAATTTCTCTCTGAATCCATGTTGTTATTAGTCCTCTCATATTAAGAAAACTAAACACTTGGTTGCAAACCACTTTTTCAAATATCTTAGATATACAACTAAGGAGAGATATCGGTCGGTAGTTTTCAATCACTTTGGGGTCTTGTTTTTTATATATTGGTAGAACGAGATATATTGGTAGAACGAGAGCTACCTTTAAACGCTCAGGAAAAGTACCAGAAAGTACGGATTTATTTAAAATCTTTGCCAATATGGGAGACAATATATTACTACATTTTTTGAGTAATAACATGGGAATTTCATCAAACCCAGTCGACTTTTTGTTTCTTGAATCCAATATAGCTTTTTCGATATTATAATCAGAAACAGGGATAAATACCATAGAACTGTTTTCAAGCTTAGAAGTTTTACACCCATTTGACAAACCATTGGGAAATTGTACGTTTAATTGCACATTAACAACATTTCCAAAGTACAGGGCAAAAGATTGAGCCAACGACCTACTATCGGAGATGACTTTTCCGTTAATATTCAGCTCAATTTTTGGAGAAGTCTTACCACCACCTTTTAGTTTATCATTAACCAGTCTCCAAACGCTTTTAGATTTATTTTGAGAATTATTAATTACGCTATCGTTAAAAAACTGCTTTTCCGCCGTTATGATATTTTTAAGTTCTTTTTTTCTCTCTTTATAAATATAATTTAAATCATCAGAATTCACCCGTTTACGCAACCAATTGAGGTCTCTCAATTTGTTGGACATATCCTTTAAGTAAAAACTCGGTTTAAATACTTTGGGGCATCCTCGAGAATTATTTAATTTACATTTAGGAAAAGCCACCTCAAAGGCGTACATTAAATGTTCCCAGAAACAGTTAAACACAACATCAATATTATAATTGTTGTAAAAGTCAAGATTTAACAAGACATGGCTAAAATCGGTCATTATTTTTCCAAATTCTTGGTAACCAAATTCGGTAAATTTACGACAAAGAAGTATACTATTTATATCACTGATTTGTAATGACTGCTCCCAAACAAATCCGACCATGTTGTGATCCGATACACCGCAGTCTATATTGAATGTTTTTATGATGTCAGGTATGTCTGTGATTATATAATCAATTGCTGTAGAACTAATACCTGTTTGACCTCTAAATATTCTGGTTGGAGTGTTTAAAAGAGATCTTAAATTATAACATTCAAATAAGTCAAAAAGACTATTTTTTTCAGTTGTGTTACATAACGAATTTACATTTAGATCGCCAACTATAATTATACTATCGTACCTATCGTAAATAATGTTTAACATCTCTGAAAACTTACATAGAAAATCGTCATGACTAGATGTAGGAGATCTGTATATAGTGATAATACAAGTTTTTTCAAACTCTATGGCGCTACACTCAAAAATAAGCTCCGCAGACAATCTAGCAATACATTCAATCGGTTTATATTTATTTATAATACAATTCTTTACAAAAATTGCAGTCCCACCATGAATATGATTATGTCTACAGAAATACGTGGCACATCTATAATTATTAAAAACCATGTTACTGATTTCGTCATCACGACACCAATGTTCACTAACGCAGAAAAAGTGAGGATTATGTTTTTGCAGGAGAATGTCAATTATATTCATTTTATTTTTAATACACTGCGTGTTAAAATGAATTATTTTAAGGCGGGTACTGGTATTAATATTTTTGGTACCTGAATTGTTGCCGCGCACCTCCTCTATTCCTGTTCGTATTCCAGTAGGTGTTCCCCCGAGCATTTCGAAATGGTTTTTGGTTACGAAATCGCTGAACACGCACATTGTGTGGCCAAAAGTTTTCATCAAATACCGCCACCTCACCATTCACAGGAACCGACACTGGCTCTGCTGCCATTCAGAGCCAGTTACTACCTCTGCTACCAATCATATGCGATTAAGGTTACTAAATCACGTTAGCTACGCTAACACAGGTAGGGAAACACCATTTGACAGGTTCAAAAAACGAATTTGTCAATGTCAAATTTACCATAGGCGCTACTAGTAAGGGCATAAATAATTTTTCTTATTATTAATAGGTATATCCATCCGAATGCGACGCCAGAATCCTTTCTCTAGGTTGTAAGTTGGGCAGATGATCGTTTTTAACCGCAATTTGAAATGTTTTTCGTCTACTGACCCTGAAACTTGAAGATCTGAAGAAATATCAAAGGTAATTTATCACGATTACAAATCATTTGCCTAAATTATGACCTAAAGAGATTATTGCGATCTCGGATTCCCTAGCTCTCCCGACGAATTTTGTCAAAACGTATTTATATTTAATAGCATTATGGTTTTTATTTGCTCCGTTAAAGGTTGCCGGAACAACAGCATAAAAAGGTACACGCTGTTTCAAGTTCCTGAAGGTAATTTTGAAACAATTTTTTGGCTTAGCCTAATTGTTTCGCCATTTATCCAATTATTTCAGGCTTAACCTGTATATTTTTAGTTGAATTATAAATCCTTTTGCATTTCAAATTCTTCTATTTTCCAAAGCAGCGTATTTTATACCTGGATCAAGTTCCTATCGTTTGCACGATGCCCTCTCGACCTGCGCTATCTCTTATCAGACTGCGAGTCTCTCTTTAGAAACGAAATTTTCGTCCGGGGCACTTATTCTTCTCGCCTCAGGCGGCGCATTTCGCGCTGCCGAGGTTTGATTTTGTTCAAGTCAAATTACGTGCGCTCAACCAATTTCAATGAGCAGTGTGTTTCTAAGGGCTGATTATGATTAGGTACGATTGCGCTTTTCTGTCTTATTATCTCCATAGTAATTATATTTTCCTTAGCTCTTAATTACCAGTTTCATACACGAACTTATCTCGGAGGCCAAGCCTTATCGCATTTTCGACACTTGCTGGCGTTCTTCGTTTTTGGCTGCAAGGTGTGGATGCTGCCACTGTAATCACCGGGCATCCACGGCAACTTCGTCCATAATATGCAGTTTACGACCACCTTATGTTGAAGGGTGTAGCTACTCCCAACCGGCGCTTGCCTGTTTGCCGTTTATAAGCGTTGGAGAAGCGAGGTTAGTTTGTGCTTTCCGAGATTTATCGTATTTTTAATTCCTGTATTTTACATTTATACATTTTAAAACCGTAAATATTTAAAATTTAAATGCATACGTTCCGCAATTATCAACATGTAATGTAACATTCAATTTCATACACTCTTATTTTAATATTTAAATTTTTATGCTTATATCTAATTATGCTATATTTAAAGTTGCTATTTTGATGTGTATTTCGACCTTCTGTAAAAGGTACAGTCACGCTTTTTTATTTCAATAGCTTAAACAGAAGGTATTATTAAATGATTGAGGTATGCATAGCCCATGAATAATTTGAATTTAGAGTTATTAAAATAACCCGAAAGGGGTTTTTAATTTTATGCGTGTCGCAACCTTCAGTTCACGTACACAATGTTGTTATAAAATTGTTTGCATTTTAATTATTCTGATAATTTATTACTGACACTACAAGTCTTTTTTATTGCTTATTAATTAAACGCTAGTCACTTGTAGTTTATTTTTCTTATTATTTGAAATCTTTTGATTTCTGGCGCCCATTTCTATTTCCTTTCCTTTTTTGAAGACATTCCAGGGTACATAGCTGATGATTTAAACCTACGATCTAAGGCCGCCGATATTTGAGTTAGCTAGGGCCATTGCGGTGAGTAAAGAGTTTTTTAGAGCTGCCGTGGTGTATAAACGGTAGGGGGGTTGATCTGCGATTTTTTTACTACCATCAATTATTTTAATTAGTCAATCGCAGGTCGGCTTCTTTCTTGTTTCAATTTAAACTGCAATATTTAGCAATACTTTTTAATGAATTACTTATTGAAAATTAAGGACCAAGAAATAACATAAAACGGCAGAAGTGGTTGAAAGAAATAAATAGACCACGACGACATGCATCATTTACGTGTATGTGAGGTGCCGAAGTATTGGAATGAGGCGAGCGGTAGATACACAATATTCGCTAAAGCTTTATATTTGTGAAAATTATTTTTTAAGCTGGAAAACGTTTACAAATAATTTGTTATGTAATATTTATTTATTGCGTTCACGTTACACAAACTTCAATTTATTTCTATCATAACCTATACACTGACTGGGTACGACACTGACAAAAACGAGTTCGGTTTGACATAAATAACTCCGAGTTTCCCTACCTGTGTTAGCGTAGCTAACGTGATTTAGTGACTTTATATGTGATAAAGTAGTGGCGCCATCTGTTAGTAACATCGGAAAGTACCCCCCAGGAGCCGTTCAAGGTCATCCAAATCAGTATTTTGACATCAAAGGAACCGACAGTGAGTGTTTCTACTTGTTTGATTTATGTACGCTGCCAATACTTCCTTTATCGTATAAGGAAGTAAAAATCAAACTAGCCGGGGTCAGTAGCTCAGTGGTAAGCATCCTGGCTACTGATCGTAGGGTCGCGAGTTCGATTCCCGGTCCCGGTAAGGTTTTCAAAAATAAAAAATGCAGATGAAAGCCCCTACAGAATGCCATCATTCGGAAGTGATGTAAAGCCGTGGGTCCCATGCTACTACAATGTGTAGCATGTAAAAGATCCCTTGCTAGGGTTGGAACTCCTTAGTCTCGGCAAATTTCTAAGTAGAACTTTGGCCATATGACCATAGCAGTCGGTGTCTAAGGTACTTACTTGGTACTCTGCATGCCTAGACCTTGTCCATTAACAAACAAACAAACAAACAAAAATCAAACTAGCATTTTTACAAAAATCAGTGATGCCATGAAATTATAGAAACGAGCCAATGCACTTCGAGAGTGCGTGTCCATCTGAAACCAAATCTCTTGGTCTCTAGCAACGTTAACCACCGCCGGTGCTGCTTCCTCTTCCAACAATTACAATAAGTATATTTTGTGATATTTGTCTAATACAAAGATTTTCAGTCACTGCCGTCAAAAGATTGAACGAATTGTCGTTTTCCTCATTTTGGTGTAAGTTCTGAACCTGAACCTGCCTGTAGTTTAATCAGTCTATTAATGGCTGTACTGTTTGGTATTTGCTGATACGGATATCTTCTATATAAATAAAAATAAATTGCCGCATGTATGTTACATCATCACTGGAGAACGGATCGACCGATTTGGCTATTTTTTTTTTGTTGTGTTTGTAATTGTCAGGACAAGGTTTGTATGAAAGAAAATTTTGGGAAAATCCACCGGAAAAGTCGGAAAATCAAAAAGGCGATTTTGTATGGGATTTCGTATGTTTTAATTTCTGAATGGCTTTTCGAAGAAAAATGGAAAAATCGGTGTGGAAAATTCGAAAAATTAGGAAAATTCGATTTTTTTTCAGGATGGAAAAAACGAAATAGAACAATGGAAAAGTCATGTTTCAAAACATACACGCATAGGTTTACGTAATATTATACCCGCGCAACGCCGGGTAGGTCCAAGCTATGATGTATACAAGGAATAAGGAAGGATATTCCGAAATTCAACCCCTAAAGGGGTAAAATGAAGGTTCCAATTTTGTATGGAAAAATAATATTAAATAGACACATCGTAGGAGTATTCCTAAAAATAAATAAGCAAACAAATATTTCGTAATTTTCCGAAATTCGACCCCTTAAAGGGTGAAATGGGGTCAATAGGCCTAAAAATCGATATGGGTGTCGTTATTCCGGTTTTTTGGGACGTTGATTGCGAAAATGGCATTTATTTTTAAGTCCAAAACGGTGGACATGATATAAAATTAAAACTCTATAGTGATGAAACAGGGTTTCAGAGACAAATTATTTTTGGGCAGAACAACGTTTGCCAGGTCAGCTAATTTTACAATAAACAAGGAGCTTACTTAACAAGCTTCCACCATAAAACCATTTTTGTTATGGACAAGGTCCAGGTACCTTAGAGACATTTAAGCAGAGCAAAATTAATAATTAGTAGTTACTATAAACGTCAAACATCAATGACAAACAAACACATATTGTTTGTTTACGTAATTCCATCGCACAACGGAGTTTTGAAGATTGAATTTTCGTGTTCATCGATTTATCGTATTCCGGAAAATGGAAAATTGTTAACAGTAGTATGAATGGATGCAGTATTTTTTTCTCTGCAAAAAATATTTTTACAATTCAGCTCTAAAATAATTAGTTGCCATATTTGAAAATAACAATTTTGGGTCAAGCTTAAGAGAGGATAGGGAGGGGGGGGGGGTGTTTGCTGGAACAAGTAATTCATTACATTTTTTTTAATGTATTTTTTTCTAATTAATTTTTAGCGGAGCGGGGATGCTTGCTGGAAAAAGCAATTCATGCCATAAAAATGAAACTTTATCTTTACATTTCTTCCGTTTGTTTCGCTATCAACGTTTTTAAGTAAACCTTTTACGTTGAGACTACGAAAAGTTTCATTTTTTCTTACTTTTAGAGTATTATTTATATCAATTAATATTTTATAAACTTCCATGATTAATATTTTTTCTTGTTCAATTTTAGAAATTTTTAAAATAAATTCATTTGGGAACGAACAAACCAAAAATAAATTTGAGTCTTAAAAAGAAATTCAATATTTTTGGAGAATTTTCAGAAGAAATAAAATAAGACTTCAAAGCCTCAAACAGCTAAAGTATTCTATCTATCCCAGGTACCCACCCACATTAAATGTGGATAAATGCATAAATCCACAATTGAACGCCTATTTCATAAAAGCCGTCAGAACCCAGATGCCAGAATAACAGAATCTGCAGAAATCACCCTAAATCGGTAAATTGTAATATTTTCGTGCAAAATCGGGACATCAGTTCGTAGCGGGGCAAGTAGCTCCAAATCGGTTAAATCCCGAAAAATCGGGACGTATGGTAACCCTAGGTGAGCAAATAATTGAATATAAAGAATTTACTATGCAAATCCCTATGGTGCGTCGCGCAAGTCGGCACCCGGTATAGTGTGTCTCACAAAGTATCCGATTAGAGAAATTGACATTAGGAATTTATTAAAGGATTTGCTATTGCTGTGTACGCACCTGAAATTAAAACAGTTTGAGATTAATTTCCTATTTCTGACCAATCACGTACCTCGATGCTTTCACAGCAATGGTTGAGCCCAATAATTTTCCGATGTTAATTTGACTATGTCTGATAGTGGATGAGCCACATACAAGGTGATTTACAACGTACGGAGATTTTTAGGATAGATAGATGGGACTAAAGTAAAAAATTGTTATTAACAAACATTTGATGAAAAACCAATAATAAAAAAGTTACAGTGGTTTAAAGGTCTTAGAAAAAGTTGATTAAGTACTGCTTAAATTAAATTGTTTTCCAGAGATTTTTTCCAAAGTAACAAGCTTTCTTTGTTTCGTTGGAAACGATATAATTTCAAACATAGAGAAAAAAAGACAGAGTTCTCACTGCAATGCTAAATTCTAAAACTAATTTCTATTTCAGTGTCATTATTAATTTTTTATAATTACTTATTGTCTTATAATTAAGGATTGGAATCGGGCACGGTGAGACCATTCACAGTTGGGCACCAAATTAACTGTGCTCTACTCAGAACCACAGACCTAAGAGATAGAGTAACAAGGTCAACACATCATCAAGACACACACCTCACACAATGGTTGCTGCGCAAGCACCAAAGGTGCGCTCCAACTCTGTATTCCGAATCCGGGGCAAGTTGAAAATTCTACCGCCAGATGCCAACGCATAAAGCACCAGCCTCTACACCGAAAGGTAAAATGAGGTTACAGATTATACATACATACATACAATTAAAAAAGAACGAATTTGAATTTTTTATCGTTTCCTAAGAAAAAATATTTTTTTACAACTTATTTGAAAACTTGGTGTAGGTACATAATTTTAATTTTAAATTATATATTTTCAATTTTAAATAATGCAAAAATTACTTTATTACATTAAGCATGTATTTTAAAATAACATAAATTTAACAAAGACAAAAAATATGGAATGGAAATAGAACAATAACTATATAATAATAAAAATTCACAAAAATCACAAAAATTGTTCAAAATGCTGCCCCTGCTTTTCAACACACAGTAGCTCACAACAAATCCAATTTCTCGACACTTGCGGAAATTGTTCTCGCAAGTCCTCTGTAGAAATGTTGATTCGATAGCGCAACTCTTCAATGATATCAACTTCAGTTGCATGTACCAGGAGTTTCAGGTATCCCCATAAGAATAAGTCCAGTGGGTTGAGAACAGGGCTGCGTGGGGACCATTGAATAAATCCACCCCAGCTGATCCACTCTTGTGAAAAGGTATAATCAAGATAATCTCTTACAGGATGACTAAAATGTGATGGACAGCCATCATGCATAAACCACATGTTATGTTGCACAACCAATGGAACATCTTCCAGGAGTCCTGGTAAAACTTCTTGTAAAAAATACAAGTAAGATTTGCCGGCTAAACTGCAGAATCCGGGGCACATTTCCCTCCTTTTATTTGCTTTCCTTGTAAATTTATGGTTACTAGAGAAACATGGTTTTTTTAATAATAATTAATATTAACAATAAGAGGGGAATGTGCTCCAAGTTCTGAATTTTTCCCGATTCACCATTCAGACGCGCCGGCAATTCGAAAGGCCCACATAAATTTAAATTGGTTACTGAAAATTACTTGGGCAGATTGCAATGAGGATTTTCATCAGCCTATGTGTGAGCATTGTGGAAGTTGAGCTTAGCATTCTTGGTGAAACGCATTTATCAGTTACCAGTCTGCTTCTGCTTCCGTACGATTGTGCAGCCACTCACAAAACTGCTGCCGCAACGGATAATCGTTGGGAGTAAGCCCTTGTACCTTTTGGAAATGAAGAGGGTGCCAACCGTTCATCTTCAATGTGACCCAAAAAGTTCTGAGAAACATTAGCTTTCTGGGCAATTTGGCATGTACTAGTTGCCGATTCAGCATCTACCCTTTCCAATACTTCTTCTTCAACATCAACCGCATGTCGATTTGGTCTTCCACCATCATGACCCTGCTGTGGTTGTAGATTTTCAGTCTCCCTTCCCTGTTGAATAACCAGAAGAAATGTATTTTTGGAAAGGGTCGGTTTATTTGGAAATTTTTCTAAATACATACGCCTTGCTTATGCAGCACTTTTATCGGCAGATCCATAAACTATTATCATGTCCATGTATTCATTATTAGTGTAATTCACCATTGTTTTTAACAAATAACTTAATAACAACCACTAATAACAAATCTTAAATGTGATGTATTCAAATTTACCGAAATAAAATATTGAAAAATGTACCACTTTCTTACGCACTTCCACGATGAATTGTGGACTATGAATTTACTGGATAGGTAGTATTGCACACAGTACTTGCACTTGAACCTAACTTGGAATTGGAGCCATAGGGGCCTTTAAAAATTCCCACACAAGTGAAAAAAAATCAACACATTCTGCTCAAAATCTGATTTTTGGGATATCCTGGCCACACAAGTAGTATACATTTTTGAGCACTATGATGTTGTCAACAATTTGACCTTGAGACATTATTAAAAAGTGATATAGTTTTTTTGTCAAAAAATTGAAGTGCGTAAAAAAGTGGTACACTTTTCAATATTTTATTTCAGTAACTTTAAAAACAAAAAGCTACAATGTGTCAATGTCAAATTGGAGTATAATGCCTCATCTTCAAATTGCATCAATCACATTTGCTCAAAATTGTCTGGTGCATCCCATTTTGAGCCGATAAGATTACCAGTTTTAACGTTGCGGTGATGGGAGTTCGACTAGAGGTCGAGAGCTGAAGAAAACTACAAAGCAGAATGTGAAGAATATATCGGACCAACAAGTATTGTAATGGCTTAGTAGCTTATGAATGTCAGTGTTGGGTAGTAACTAAGTAAAAGTAACTCGTTACTGGTAACTAGTTACTTTTCAGTAACTTAATAGTAACTTAATTACTTTTGTGTTTTCAGTACCTAATTGTAACTATAACACGTTACAATTATTTAGTAACTTAAGTAACTGAATATGACAAGTTACATTTTTATGTTACAAATGTAAAATATTTTAAAATGTTTGGTTTTTAATGCGTAGTATTTAAGAAAATATACCTGAAGCTGAAGAATTTGTGGAAATTTCTAATGCTTTAGTATGCAAATGCTAATACCGACCACAGGAATACCTTCTTGTACTTAGTCGATAATAAATAATATTTGACGGATCTTATTTGGGTGGTGACAGCTTTTTCCAGTAATCTTTAATCCTTTAACAACTAGAAGCTTTCTGAGCAGGTATGTGGATTACTGGGACGTACATTCCTAACGCCTGTGCGCAGGTTGGGGGTGTCTAATTCAGACGAAAATACATTCACCGTTCCTATCCTTTATCTAATAGACTTGTCTGTTTTGTCTGTCCGGGAAGCTGTTTTGTCTGTCCGGGACGCTGTTTCAGCAGCCAAACCGTAAGAGATAGAGAAAAAAGTTATGAAAGTTATATGTTTGGAATGGTCATGTCAGGTCAGGAACCGAATTTCAGTCACATGACACTTCCGGTTTTCGAGAAATCACGTGATTTCCGTCCGTCCGGGACGCGTTCTATTTGAAAAACGGTCTTTTTTGTTTTATTAAATGAGACATTTGTCTCACTGGTTGCTAGTTCTTTTCTAATGCGGTATCTAAAACTGATAGTTTCTCCTCAGAGCGGTGCTTTCCTAACTACACAAATATGAATCATCTCATTTTAGAGAAAGTGCTAGGAAACAATTAGTGTCTACCTTGACAATTTAAACCTTCTTAAGGCTTCTTAGGACAGACGCGGCGAACTGTGAGAATCAGAGCACAAAATTGATAAACTATTGCTCAAGATTACAAGAATAGGAATTAATTTAGAAAATTTCTCTTTGCTTTAGTATGTTGGTAATTGCAATATAATTGGTACTTCCAGATGATTTTTTTTCCTATAGTTATTAGATAACCGTATATTTAGATCAATTACTTTTTAACGTTTTGTTGATATAACAAAATTACGTCAACAAATTGAAAATTTTGTCTCGAAGTAAAAATGTTAATGCAATTTAGAATAACTTGTCGAAAGGGATTTTTATTAAATAATTATTTACAATTAGAATCGTGAGAAAACTATACAAAATCGTAGATTCAGTATTTTACATGGAGGTTTCGAGGATATATTCGAAATTCAGGCAACCCAAATGACAATCACTAACTTGACTACCTGAGGATTATAAGTGATTGACAGGTCATTAACTTTACCTGATATACGACTGACCGGGATTAGTTTATGAAAAAATAAGTTGAGTGACAGTTCGGTATAATTACAATGAGAAAATTAATTATCCTTTATCTAATAGACTTGTCTGTCCGGGACGTTGTTTCAGCAGCCAAACCGTAAGAGATAGAGAAAAAAGTTATTAAAGTTATATGTTTGGAATAGTCATTTCAGGTCAGGAACCGAATTTCAGTCACGTGACACTTCCGGTTTTCGATAAATCACGTGATTTCTCGAAAACCGGAAGTGTCAGTACGCTGTTTCAACAGCCAAACAGAGCTGCGACCCTCTGCGCCTTAAAACCTCGATCGGTTAGGCAACCACTTTTGACAGCTTCCAGAATGTTCCAATGTTGACACCTTCCAGGTCTGGGTACAGATTTTATTTAATACGCGTTCTATTTGAAAAACGGTCTTTTTTGTTTTTTTAAATGAAACATTTGTCTCACTGGGTTGCTAGTATTCAATAATAACGAAACAATACTTTAACAAAAAAATGAAATAAGTAACCGAATACGCGATGTAGCTGCTATAGGATACTGCAGTTTAAATTTAAACTACATGAATTAATAACAGATTCATTCATTTTCAAGTTAGGTCTATAATGTATAATGGTTATTTATACGTTGACCAAAATGATTTAAAAATAATTTTTGGTCAACTACACGAAAAAATTGCATATTTAACACATTGGAAAAGTGATTCTTCCATGCTCACGTAAAACTTTAACATTCGCTGGAAAACTCTCACTTTTCTTAACTTGTAGAACAATCTACTATTAATTCACTAGCGATTTAAGAACAACTCGCTTGCATATAAACATTATAAACAGTTACTTATGGTTGCTACTATAGAGATAATAACAATGCCAGTTTAAAATGACAAAATTGAAGACAAAACTATTAATCGAGTTATTTAACAATAACCGTAAAGTCCATCCATTCATCCATGGCATTACAGCCCTCTGTGGGCCTTAGCCTCCTCTTGTTTTAGCCTCTCGTAGTCTTTGGTTCCACCCTTGTCTATCCCTTGCTGCTGTTGTCCAGTTCGCTACTCTCAATAGCTCTCTTGCGTCCTTTCTTACATTGTCTGCCCATCCGTAACGTAATTGTTTATAAATATGTGTTTCTGTTGATATTAAGTTGATAGTAATTGCAGCGTACATATATCAAACAAGTAGATACACTCATGCCAAATGTTGAAACCTGTCTAGAGTATCTGGGACAGTAACTCGGGAGTATTTCTAAGCTTGACTATCAGATGGCAGCACAAAATTCTACCAATCAGAGCCAGTTACCAGCTCTGCTACCAATTATATGTGATAAAGTAGTGGCGCCATCTGTTAGTACCATCGGAAAGTACCCCCCAGGAGCCGTTCAAGGTCATCCAAATCGGTCTTTTGACATCAAAGTAACCGACAGGGAGTGTCTCTACTTGTTTGATTTATGTACGCTGGTAATTGCATGTAGATTAGTGGTCTCTCATAAAAAAAGGTAACTTAAAAAATAACGAGTTACTTTATCGTAACTTAGTAACTTATTCAAGTTACTTTTATAATTCTGTAACTTACTCAGTTACTTTTTAGCCGAATAACTGATTAACTTACTTAGTTACTTTTTTAGAGTAACTTACCCAACACTGAGAATGTGTAGATATGAGTTACTGTTACTGAGATGCCTTAACTCAGTATTGCACACAGTACCTACTTGCACTTGAGCCTGTCTCGGAATTGGGGCCATAGGGGCCCTTAAAAAGTTTTTCAGGGGCTGGGACGATTTTATTTGGATTCTCCGAATGTGTCTAAATAGGATAGGTCGGTTTATTAACCTTTTAGTTTTCCATGCCTAAGGTCGAGAACCCCTTTAAAAGGAAAACTTAAGCCGTAATTTTTATTGTGCAATTATTTTAAATCATTTTGTTAACTAAATGTGGTTCAGTTAACTCACATATGCCCAATTTAAATTTAAAACATAAATTACCCACATAATTTCCGAAAAACTACTTATTTAACTACGTTTTAACTTACTGTAACTTTTTAGATATTTTCTAAAAATTTTATTAATACAAAATGTTTATTTTAGTCCCCTCTATCTACCCTAAAAATCTCTACCGGACGTTATAGATCACCCTGTATATACAGTGGAACTTCTTTGTAACAAACTTCCATTTTACGAAATGTTCTGTTTAACGAAGTTTTGACAGGGATTCTGCCATTCGAATAGTCTGCCATGATTTTTGAAAATAAAATTCTATTTAGCAAAATTTTTAAATCAAATTAAACCATTTTAAGAACTATTTATGTAAAAATATGGAATAAATTGCTCATATAGATCAAATGCTGTTTTTAAAACAACCAGGTGCACTTATGTCATTTTAAATGAATTCCTGTTTTCCGAAATTTTCAATTAAAGAATTTGTTTCGACAACCGTCAAAAAAAGGGGACATTCATGCATCGCTATCATTGCGCAAAGTTTGCCATTTTTGAACGTGTTAAAAAATAGAATATTTATTTATGTTACCATTAACGACGTGAAAAAGGCATTTTGCGCACTAGAGCGCCAAAATTTTTCGCGCATTACAGCGCGAAACAATATTGATATTCTTGTTTGATGGTTGTAGAAAAAATATTGGTTGTATTACGAGAGCGAAATGTTTTACAGCATGAGAATGTTACTTCTTTTGATGAGGCGATAGCACTTAATATAAAAATAATTATTTCTAAGAGCTAGCGACTTTGTTAAATAGAAGTTCCACTGTATTTATATATACTATGACGATTTAGTAATTTGAAACATGTATACCATCACAAACAAAAATGATCTATTCACTAATGACACAAAAATAAAATTGTTAATGAACTACAAACAAAACCATATCAAAATTTAAACCTTCACACCATAATTTGCTGCATCTGGATCTCAGAAAAATACACATAATCAGTTATTTATTTGCATATATTCCTGACACACACTAGAAACAACAAGATATAAAAAACATAACAAATTAATAGTAGTTCGTGCTTATATAATCATCACACAAGTCTTAAATCAACTATAGTCTATACTAAAATCACGCTTGTTTAAAGGCAATAAGCCCATAACACCTAGGAGAAATTACAGGGTCGAACAATTGGACCAAAAAGGCACTTTCAAAATGGTTTTCGTGCAAAAATAATAACCTGTCTAAAAGTATTACGCTCTCTACTACAGGCGCCAACATGCTACGTAAAAGAAAGAATACATTGAGCTGGTTTTCGTAATCTTTATATTCTTGAAACAACTCATTTAATTCTTCCTCAGAAATAAACTCCTGGGCATCAAGGCTTCTTAATGCACTTTGTGCATAATCAGTAAAGGTAGTGAATTTCTTACGAAATTTCCCAATTTGTTTTTTGCGAATGGTTGAGCTGTGCTTTTGTAAAAGTAGCTCGAATACTGCCCTGTAGAAGTTCACTTTATTGGGAAGTTCCTTTTTGTATAAAATCCTATCCACCGATTGGGATGATAGCATCCTTGCCGTACGACCTAGCTCAAAGCAACGTTTTTTCAGAAAGTTACTTAATGGAAAACCAAACTTTGTACTAGAATCCACAAACTCATCCTCAAACTCTTCAGTTAGCAAATGATAGCAGCATGAAACATTGCAAAGCATTTTTATATTCTCATTATTGCTAAATACCTTTACCGAAGTCGAACCTAAATTTCCACAAGTATGCAATCCTACCACACCTAACCGTGAAGTGTTTTCCAAAAAGACACTCGTAATAAGCTGTTCAAAATTTGTGTCCTCTGTAACGAACTTAGTTATCTGCTTGTACAAACTGTTACTTGTTGAATTTGTACAAGAACTTTGAGCTGGTAGGGACTGTTTAGGATTTTTTGTAATGCCTTTCCACGCTTTTTCAAGCATTCGTATCCGTTTTACTGCACCATCGGTGTTAACTGCGGATGCGTCAATACCTAAAACTGGGACTTCATGATGCAATGCTAACATGGAACTTAAGTAACCCTTGCCGTCACCTAGATCAATAACATGCGTCGTTTTGTTTACAGAATGAAGTGCCGCTGCCACCTGACTCAAGACTTGAACTTCGTGCGACTTTTTTGGAGTGACAAACACTTCCAACTTTAAGCTCGAAGTATCCTTGCAACCCCATTCAATTAGCTTCGCATTTAGACTGGATGTAGTTAGGCAAACATCAGTTAAATTGTATAAACGCAAGTTTCTTGTTTGCGAGATGTATTTGTGTAAGTGTGGAGTATCTTGAGTTATTAAATTGTTAAGAATTGCATCTAAGGTCGTTTCATACCCTATGTGTTGTATTTCTGATTTTAAGCCTTCTGGTAAGCAATTGTACAATGACTTGGAAAAGTATTCAACCATGTGGCTGTTAGCCAAAGATAAATATGGTTTGAGGTAAGTAATGGCATTTTCTAAATACTTTTCAATTATACTGCATTGTGAAGTAGCCATTATGGAATTTGTCTTTGCTTTTCAAAAACTGGCGCAACTAAAATGACAGTTTATCTGCTTCTGGATAGGATGCATCAATTTTTAATAATGAACCGACTTTTTTAAATAATGTTCTGATGTTATCGGCTAGTGCCAAAATGTCTGTATCTTCGGCGTTAGTCCTGGGATATGAATCAATTAAACCCTTCAATGTTTTCAAGTTTTTAACAATCTTTTCATTACGACTGCTAGAGTCTGCTTTATGCAATAAAAGCAGATAACTTTCTGTAACACCAAGGTAATACCCCAGTTCAGCTCCTATTTCTGCTCCCCTGTGGTATCCTAAATGGTATCCTTCGGTATTTCCCTCTGAAACGCCCTTGTGGAAACCCTCATCGTATCCTTGTTTACTTAAATGTTCTTCACTTAAAAGTAGATTGCTAAACACATCGTTGATATCTTTCTCACTACTGGCAGCTGCAAAAATTAAAGTTAGGCACGTTTATGGTCATGCAAAGATATTACCTTCATTACATTGCATTGTAATGAATCTTATGTAGCTTGAACTAATGTTATAGTGGAAACACTGCTTAACATCTTTCACTTTCTACAATATTAAGAGCATATACTTTTAAAGCCTTTGACTTAACCTGAATTTGTAATCACAAAAGCGAATTTTGCGTTTTTAATTCTTTTGTATATATACCCCGAATTAAAAACAATAGTTTCCAAAAAACTTTTAACCACAGTAACAACAATTAAGGTTAGAATACTATAACTTGAACACGAGTTAGGGTTTTTAAGGATACCCGATACCAACTTAAATTTTATATTGCACACATACAGAGCATATATGTATTACTTGCTATATTGCAAGTAGGGCCTGGGAACGGCCAAACCATTACGGCGCCGACATAGTCTCACTGTGAGTATTACGCGTCTCGTGCGCATGCCTGAGAATTCAAACTCCGCCTTTAGAAGTGAATTTCAAACTTGACCACTTCCCCATTGGGCGGACGACGCCGCCGCGCTTGCGCACTGCTCACCATATACATTGAAGAGTTGGTTGTCTGTCTCACTTATTTAGTGACCTCCCCACTCATGGCCGCTAGCAATATAGTAGTTATTAAATATTAGAGATGGGCGGGACGTTGCGTTAGGTGGAACGTTCCATACGTTCTCGTTCAGAAAAAAACCGTTCCAAAACAACGTTCTTCCGGAACGAGGGAACTAAATGACATTACTGGTTACGACGTCATTCTAGAATACAGTGACTTTATATGCCTAAGTTAGGCAGACAACCAACTTTTTTACACACTTGGTGAGCTGTGCGCAAGCGTCGCCCGCGGTGCGGAAGTGAAACTCATGGTCATATATTTTTACTACTATCATAGGAAATATAATCAGATAGAATGGAAACTTCTCAATAAAAGTTGTCATCGTTTTGCGCCGTCTGCCGAGATGTGCGGCAACTAAATGGGAACGCGGGAAATTTAAACCCAGAAAATAAATTAGTATTTTATTTACGGTATTGCTAATATGATTGAAATTATTTATATACTTCTTGACGACTATTAAATAATTTATTACCAAGCATATAAACAATTTCAATCATATTAACATAGCCTAAATAATTAATAAATTAAAATAAAAAGCATTTTTAACAATAACTGTTACAATAAAATAAGAGTATAAGTTGCTGAAGGTTTTTATTAACTTTTATCTCTTTAGTTTTTTAGAAATAATTATCACAAATATAAAGCTTCAGCAAATATTTTGTACCGCTCGCTGCATTCCAATAATTCGGCACCTCACGTACACGTAACTGATGCATGTCGTCTAGTGGTCTATTTATTTCTTTCAACCACTCCTGCCGTTTCATGCTATTTCTTGGTCCTTAATTTGCAATAAGTAATTCATTAAAGAGTATTGCTAAATATTGCAGTTTAAATTACCTTCAGGAACTTGAAACAGCGTATACCCTTTTATGCTGTTGTTCAGGCAACCTTTAATGTAGCAAATACAAACCATAATGCTATATATATATATACGTTTTGACAAATTTCGTCGGGAGAACTAGGGAATCCGAGATCACAATCATCTCTTCAGGGCATAATTTAGACAAATAACCTGTAATCGTAAAAAATACCTTTCATATTTCTTCAGATCTTCAAGTTTCAGGGTCAGTAGACAAAAAACATTTTAAATTGCGGTTAAAAACGATCATCTGCATAACTTACAACCTAGAGAAAGGATTGTGGCATCGCATTCGAAGGATATATTACTAATAAGAAAAATTATTTATGACCTTACTAGTAGCGCCTATGGTAAATTTGACACTGACAAACTCGTTTTTTAAACTTGTCAAATGGTGTTTCCCTACCTGTGTTAGCGTAGCTAACGTGATTTAGTGACCTTAATCGAATTTTCTTAGAAGCGTCATCTGCTGAGATGTGCGGCAACTAAACTAAATAAAACATTTAGTTGTATAGCAGTGCGCAAAGCATGACTACTATATTGCTATCGCGTGTAAGTGGGGAGGTCACAGCGTAATAGTCTAAGAGCTGGTGACATTTTTTGGTGATCATTTTAGTTAAGGCCTATTTTTTCAGAGAATGTTGCTGGAGGCATGTATAAGTGTCATCTGTAAGGATTCTCCTAGATAGCGGTATCGGATGGAGGCAGAACACCCCCAATTTGCACTGTCAGTATGTCAAATTCGAGGTGAGCCGGTTAGGTTTTGTGTCAATTTGTGTCAAAACTGACGGAAAACCTAACCTGCTAATCTCGAATTTGACAAAGACTTACAATGCCACCAACCTATTATTCATACGTTTCAATTTCCACAGCCGCCCCTTATGGACTTTTTTTTATGAAGATACGATATAAATGTGAAGAGAATAATCAAGGGTAATATGACAAATATTTACTCTATTCACATCTTATTGACTCAATATTATATGGCAAGTCCTTGATTATAGTTTATTACACTTTTTTAATTGTCGTTTATTTACTATAGCTTCAATAGGACAAACGAAAAACCCACCTTGAACTGCTCTCACTCTCCCTGCTTCAATGTCACCTCCAAGACAGTACTCCTCTTGATAACCACAGCCTGAATCCCCAGTTAGCCCTGCTGTGATGCACTGCCTCCTGCCAAACAGCTGTCAACTTGTCAAACCCTTGGCTGCTAGCAGGAATGGTCCCGTTCTACTTCAACA
The DNA here is from genome assembly GCA_940337035.1 of Agriotes lineatus. Classification (NCBI taxonomy): domain Eukaryota; kingdom Metazoa; phylum Arthropoda; class Insecta; order Coleoptera; family Elateridae; genus Agriotes; species Agriotes lineatus. The sequence continues at coordinate 249,146,405 of OW679194.1, forward strand.
ACGCTACTGTCACCTTCCAGAGCTTTCCTCGTTCCGACGGCTTCACGGCAAGTTTGCTATCACAGATGATCCCTAATTAATATTCGTCTTCCTTAGCTCCAACTTTAGCAATCTCTGTCGTCAGTAACCAACAGAATCGCCTGAGCCCAGTAGTTTCTCTGCTATCCTCCGTTGACAGATCCACACGTCTTCAGTACTCCCTCAATAAATCCGGTACTTGACAACTCTCTAACCAATGTAAATTCTTATCAATTGTATGACCCAAAATAAACCAATTCCATCGAAATCTTATTTTTTTCTTGCTTCTTCTGCTTGCTTGTATGTAGTTATACAACCTTTCAAATTCTCTTCAGTAACTGTTATAATAATCTTCTTAATATTTCATTTAATTTTCACCTCGTATATTTGTTTTAACCATTTTTACTTCCTTTTACAATAAAGGAAGTATTGGATTCACCCCAATAATTCGAAATTGAGTTTTCAACAGATCTTCACGTTTTAGAGTCCCCTGATCCCAAAAAACATATTTTTTTTCATTGGTCTGTGTGTCTGTCTGTCTGTGTGTATGTTTGTCTGTCTGTCTGTCTGTCTGTCAGAATATCTCAAAAACGGAAAGAGGTATGGCGTTGAAACTTCATATATAAGTTTTGTGTACTATATAGATGCGACAGCAAGCTTTTGAAGAAAATCGCATAACCGGAAGTAGGTGTTTACTCTTGTGATTTTTCAGTTTTTTTCGATTTTTTCAAAAACGGTTCTAACAATTTTTTTTAAACTTTACATTTTTATTACATTTTTAATGTGTATTGATGTGAGATAGGTGACTTTCCAGTTGAATACTTCTAAAATGGGTTTCTTTTGTTTTTTTTTCTATTTTTTTTTATTAACTCCTATTTTAAATAGAACACCCGGTATATTATTACATTTTTTAATTCAGCTTAAAATTCTAGAGAAAATCGTACGACACTCATTAATGGCCAATAGAAAAATTAGTTCACGAGCCGTAACCAAGACAATAAAAAAATTTCTTGGAAATTTTTTGTAGGTAGATCAGCCTAACTGTGAGGGCTTGTATCGTTACGATTTTCTTACCGAATCTGCATTCGAGCATTAATTCATATCCGGAAATTATTTTCGTGCATTCCAACAACGTCCTAATTTGCCCTCGCGTCCCGCTCGTGCAAATTAATGCGACGTTGTTGGACCGCACTCAAAAAAATTTCCGGAAAGAATTAATACTCTTATGAGATTATATGTGAAAATTTGTCTCTTGAACTAACACTCTATTTTGTACCGTTTTTGTAAAATTTCTAATTTTGAAAATTTTTGACAAATTCTTAAAAATTAAAAATCAAATTTTTGGCTAATTATAAGATCACTGTAAAAGGAAGTTGTGTGCGTGTATCACACCAGATTTTTTAAAATATTTTCACCAACTAGCATATAAAAAATAGGGTAATTTCTAAGTTTTATTTAGACCGAAAAATTCTATTCAAAAATACATTTTATTTTCTGAGTTGTTATTTTCTAATAATCATAACAAAATCTGCTTAGATACTATGTTTCAATTATATATGCCTTCTACAAATTAAACTTATTTGAGTTTTACCTACTTCATCATATTATTTTAATAGAAATTATATTTGTCATATGTAATATTAGCAGGTATTTACCATATAACTTTCAAAACCACTACTGAATACTCAAGTGCTATACCTTTCAACTTAATTTGCATCAAATTTTTTACATTTAATCTTCATCAGAGAGCAGTTTGGCTGATCTTAATGTATCAAAACACGATATTACTAGCGGCTATGAGTGGGGAGGTCACAACGTAAGTGAGGCAGACAACAAACGTCGTCCGCGCGGTGGAGAACTGGACAAGTTTAAAATTCGCTTCTAAAGGCGGAGTTCGAATTCTCAGGCATGCGCACGAGAAGCGTAGTGTTCAGAGTGAGACTATGCCGGCGCCGTAATGTTTTCGGCAGTTCCCAGGCCCTACTAGCAATATAGTACTTTAAATTTAAATATATGATTGCACAGTCCACAGACACTGTCCTGTTCCACAGGCATTATTGAACAAAGCTGTGGCAATATTTTTAGCGCTACCAACCAATTTTTAGTTTTTATCAGGTTCGTTATCTGCACGGTGTATAAAAAGAAGATGGAGAAACTTGTCAGATTAGCTGGTTCTGTTAACCACGGCCTCCTGGATTAATGCGAGAGAGTGTCTAAGTACTGACCTACAATTTCAGCTGATTGTAATTAACGGTTAGTAGCGTCAAACTTGTAAGTAAGGTTATGACAAATTATTTGTTATTTTACTAAACTTAAATATGAATGGTAGTTTAGTGAAACAAAGTAAAAACATAATCTATGTATGTATGTATGTATGTATCAATGTATGTATGTATGTATGTATAATCATTAACCTCTTGTTACCTTAGCGGTGTAGAGACTGGTGTAAGGTTACTAAATCATATCTTTGTTATAAGGTACCGCCAACTGTGCAAACATATATCCTTTGTCTCTTTTAATTTGGGGTAAAGCTATTAATTGTCTCACTTTCACTCACTTTCGTACAATGTTCTGTCCTTTTTAATTTGGGGGAACAAAATCTTGGAATGCAATGGCGGTACCTTTATATGTATTTATTTAGTGACCTTAGGCTGGTGCTTTGTATGTTAGCATCTGGCAGTGTAGTGCTCAACCTGTCCCGAGTTACGAGATACAAAGTTGGAGCGCGCCTTTCGTGCTTGCGTAGCAACCATTGTGTGTTAGGTGTGTGTCTATACAGGGTGTCCCAAAAAGAATGGGACACCGATTAGTAATAGATTCCTTACGTTATAATAAATCGATTAAACCTAATATACCTTAGTACAAAGTCCCTCCAATAAGAAGTTATAGGTCCTTGAAGTTCAATTTCTTATTTTTTTGTTAAATTCCACAAATCAATTTAAATTTTGGTATACATGCTTACTATTGTGTACTAGACTAATACGAAAAATTTTATAAACTATACTTGACTGTAAGGGTCACTTTACCTATCTTTCAAAACTTTTTTCAGCTCTAACTTCGTTATCTGTAACATTTATTGAAATTTTAGGTTATTACTTGAAAGAGAACTAAAATACACAAAAATAATGTACTTTTGGTTCATAAGCGTAAGAGCAACCGTTTACCTTAAAATTATATATATATTACTTACTATATTGCTAGCGGTTATGAGTTGGGGGGTCACGAAGGAAGTGAGACAGACAACCAACTCTTCAATGTATATGGTGAGCTGTGCGCAAGCGCGGTGGCGTCGTCCGCGAGGTGGGAAGTGGTCAAGTTTAAAATTCGCTTCTAAAGGCGGAGTTCGAATTCTCAGGGATGCGCACGAGAAGCGTAATACTCACAGTGAAACTATGTCGGCGCCGTAATGTTTTCGACCGTTCCCAGGCTCTGCTAGTAATATATGTATAATACATATATGCTTAAAATGCCTATCAAAGGTTTTTGGTTGTCATTAAGACGTGCAATTATCCAGTAGCCATGATCACAAAAACCATGGGTAATGATTGTAATCTACTAAACAACATCAAGAAATCAATTAATGACGTTGGTGGCATCAGTTTTTTGTCTTTTGTGCTTACGTTATGTACCGGCATTTTCTTAAACATAAAAAAAACAATATTCTTATGTCACTAATGCCATTAATTGATTTATCATTGTTTTTTACTATATAACCATTGTTTTTGCGATCATGGCTACTTGACAATTGCACGTCTTACAGACATACAAAACTAGGGTTAAGAACTAAGAGTACATTATTTTTGTACTTTTTAATTCTCTTTCAGATAATGACCTAAAATAATGTGCCTCTTACAGTCAAGTCTAATTTATAAAAAAAAATTAGTTAGTGCAGTAAATAATAGTAAGCATGTATGCCAAAATTCAAATCGACATCTCTACATTTGTGGAAATTAACAAAAACATAAAAAATTGAACTTCAAGGCCCTATAATTTCTTACTGGAGGGACTTTGTACAAAGGTACTTGGAGTACAGGCCTCTGGCTCGGCATGCTTAGTTTTACCTGGAACGAAGCTGGAAAATCCCAGTTGAAACGGCTGCCGATGGCCACGAAATGGGAACGTAGAATTTTCAAATTTATTTGTGGTGTAAAGCTTCACAAACACTCTCATATAAACACTGACACATTGGCAATAAAATGCAGTAGTTTTTACTTGTTAGTATGCTCGTTTATTATGATAAATTTGTAATTAAAACTGGAGCAAATTTCTTACAAACTTTAAGTCAAATCAAATTTCAATTGTCCCCTTCTTTTTAAACAAACTAGCATCAGGTTGCTAAGTTACAGAAATAAGTTTTGATACAAAAAAGTTACAAAAGGGATACAGTTTGATACATAAATATAAAATTAACATTTCTTAAATATAAATTATTGTGTTTTGCCTTATAATTAAAATTGTCTCTTTGCGATTGCACACACAAACGTTATCTTAAAAGTCACTGCTCTGCTCTGTTTTACTTTGTTACTAAATGCACTAATTATTGATTCCGCACTTTCGTGTCTCTCGCCACAATCTGTTACCAATATTTAGCAATTGCTCTCTTGCAAATTCTTTCTATTCTGCTTCATATCGGTTTACCTTTCTGCTATGCTCACAATTTTCACCATCTTATGCTTAATAAACTTAATAAACTTAGGCTCTGTTAAAATTGCAGCCAACAAACCATTTGTGTTAAATAAATTTTATGCGGTTGGGCTTTGCATGTGTACAAACCTTTCATTTTAAATTATTAATTCACGAGCCAATTCAAAACCCCCTGTCTTAGCGTGCCTTTCTCTACTAATTATTGGTTCTCGCATTTCATTATCAATGCATTTACTATTTTACTTTTGTTTAATATTGCAGTTATTTAAAATACCTCAACTCTGTCCTTATTTGAATCAGTTGATTATCCTGCACTGCAGTCAGAGCCAAGTCGCGGGCATAATACCACTTCAGTATGTATGTATAAATCCCTAATAGCAAATAGATTAATAAAAAATAATAAAACATATTTGCTAATGGCATCCCGACACTGTGTAAACAGTATAAGAAGTTACAGATTATGTATGTATGCTAATGGTAAAATGCAAATTCAGAATATCCCATTTTACATGAGAATAGCAGTTCCTACTAGAGACACATAAAAACCATTTACACATTATGGGTCGGCTTTTCGAGAGCGATACGGCATAGAAAACAGAAATTGAATACCTATTCCCGAGCTACAGCCGAAAAATTAAAAGTTTGACGTTACAGCTCATTACATACACAATCTGTAACCCCTGATAGCGTTTACACAGTGTCAGGGTGCCAGGCGCACCGAGTCGCTGAGGGTATGGCCATTTTTAAATTCGGCGGTGGTACTTGAGGTAGCGGAGCCTGTCTAAGGCTAGAACACCACGCCAGCTCCCCAGATGTTCACCCATCCAAGTACTGACCAAGCAGACTGGAGCTTAACTTTTACAAGTTCCTTGAGCAAAAAGACTGTACTAAGGAGATGTAACTTGCTATGTTGGCTGTATATAAAAGCGGCCCCAATGCCGGGGATAGCCGTGGCGGCGCTGTCGACAGCATGTACGCGTGTACTATCTTTGGCCATTTTCGTTCGTTTTCGCTGCCGTTCGAGAGTTGGAAGCGAGCTAAATTAACCTGTAATCGCGGTTAAAAGTCAGTTTACGGTTGTTAATCAAATAGAGCAAGTTGAAACATTTCAATACCTAGGAGTGACGATACAGAGAACGGGAACGATGAAGGGGGAATTAAATGACATATTGGAAGCAACGGCAAAAATATACTATTCCTTAAACAATGCTTTCATAAGGAAAAGGAAGTGTCCAGGAAAACCAAAATCACAGTTTATAAAACCATATATAAATCTGTATTACTATATAGAAGTGAAAGTTGGACATTAACGAAGAGAATGAAAAGTAAAATTCAATCAATGGCGATCAAGTTCTTAAGAGGAATAATGGAAATAACTAAGAGAGATAGAGTAAGGTATAGTAAAATAAAGGAGGAACTGGAAGTGGTACCAATAATGGAAGATATCCAACGTAGAATATTAAGATGGTTTGGACACCTGATAAGAATGGGAGAGGAGAGAACAGTTAAGAGAGTATGGCTAGCAAGAACACAGCAGAAAAGACCAAGAAAAACGTGGGACACTTAGTGGATATATTAAGAGACAAGGGAATGCCATGGAACGAGAGGAAAAGATTGGCATGTAACAAGAAAGAATGGGCTCGGAGGATATATGGAGCAGGATGAAATACAGTAAAACAAAATATGAATGAATTATACGAGGATTGTTCAATAGAAACATGTTTGGATAGTGTAGGCATGAAATAATCATCATGGCACTTCAATTACAGTTAGTGAAATCGTTTATTGACGTGTTAGTGAGGTGTCTGTCAAATATGTTTGCGATTGCTTCTTTGTGTACATTTTTATAGAGCTCGGAAATGGCGTTTACTATAGAAAATCCGTCCAAACCGCTGAAGAACGTCAACCACTAGAAATCCGGCAGAAAAGGATGTAATATCCCGCCTTTATTGGGAATACTTTAATTTACTTTAATACCTCTGATATGCTCTAAGTCGGAGAATGCGTTCAAATAGCTCGAATAAGGCATAGATCAAAAATGACACTTGGTGAATATTTAAAATTAAATATAATGTCTTTAACTAATTACATTTACAAATGAAAATAACAAAATGCAATGTATATTACAAACGAGAGGATCGTTGCGTCAACAAGGGGTTGCTACTGGTCGCCGGTAGGGCTGCAGCACGGAAGCGGAGCGGTCTCGTGAAATGCGCCAGCCTAGCGAACGCTACGCCCCTGGGCGATGTCCCGGAGTGGATCGGCCCGCGCATCAGCTGCTTTGCGCATCGACTTCGGAGAGAAGGTCATCGTCCGCATGCACCTGTTGAGATTTGTTTACAACGGTAGCTGCTGCAAAAGCTCCAGGTTAATAAATGGATTTCGGGAGTTTACTTGCTAGCTAGAACTGTTGTGCGAGCTTGCGGCCAGTTCGCGGAACTTGGCTGGTGCCACGATGCTTTTCGCGATCAATCGCGGCTTGAAAATATGCAGCGGCCGGGCTCTCGGAGATTTCGGTGTTCGAGAGAATTTGCGGCCTCGAACTGCGGATTGCAGGGGTGCAGAAACCTCCTTCAGGGGGCTTCTGGAATGCTCCCAGGATGTTGGCGGTAGCTCTTACAGGTGAGTCCCTTATCGCATAATCTCTGTACGCGTTCAGCCAGGCGGCGACGGGATGTTGACAACTTCCAGGTTTTTTAAAAACTCGGGCAAATTAATACAATCGAAATGCGGCTTTTGCGAACGCAATTAATATGAGCGCTCGGGTCTCGGACGGCGGACGGGAAGGTGCCGGTGATTTCGTTCAACGGATTACAGGAAAGTTAGTTTACAAATTCTGCGGTTTCAGCCTTTAACTAACAGCGGTCTGGTTACACGAGATGCGGGGGGCATTAATCACAAAGCCGTGGTCTCGGCCTAAAAAATTAATGACGGTGGACGGGTTTGATAAGGACCTCCAGGTTATCGGTATGTTCTCACGGACTGACAGTAACCACACCAGCACCGTAAGAACCTTTTGGCCAATTTCTCCTTTGCTTAGACAGTAAACTGCACAGGGCAAAAGAGTAATCGTTTCAGGTGGATTGGGAGAAGGCTTAGGGGAGGACCCCAGGATGGAATCTGAATCCGGGAGCTGCCATGTGCTCCTTTTTATATGTTCAGCAGCTCCCGGTCGGCGCTCGCGCTCCCCACTCTGGCGGTGGGGGAAAACACTCCTACGTACAATCCTGGCCGTCCGCGCAGCGGCTACTGTTCCGTGCTATTGCTTCTTGGCACGGCATCGAGATGCAAACGTTTGATAAGGCGGCGATTTAAATTCCAAATACGTTTCAAGTATCTTTAGAATTTAAATTCATAAGCGAAACGTTACAAGGAAAGCTGTCGATGATGACAATAGTTGTTCTCACATGGCGGTAGTTTAATCGTGAAAAACATTTCGACAAGAAAGAGAATTGACTACAGACTTGGCATATTCGAGTTACAATTTCAGATGAAAGTGTGAGACGTTTGAAAACTGCTTTACGTGCAAATAGAAGTATTAAAGTCAGATAACTGTCAGAAAAGATGAGCATCAATATAGGAAATGTTCATTTCATTATTCACACTCTTATCACAAATTTCATGTCATTAAATGGGCAGCGCTTCATTTTGGACGCTGAAATGCAAACGGCCATTAGAGAATAACTTCCTCGACAGCAGCAAGAATTTTACCAGCAAGGAGATTAGTACAACAGTAGGACTGTTACGGTATTAAAACAACTTTACGACACCCACCCAAGGTGAGCATCGCACCACGGAATCAGTCCTGGAAAACTGGCACACTTGCCCTGAGATTTGCTAAAAACAGGCTAAAGGCCACGGCTGGAACGCTCAGGGAGTCGGGCGTGAGTCACACGATA
>OW679194.1:249155065-249251118 GCA_940337035.1 Agriotes lineatus
AAGATTTTGAATACTTGTGCTTTCAAGGAGCATCTAGGCACTCTTTTGTTTTCCAGATCGTTATTGGTGCATTTTTAAAGAGGACGCTAAAAAACTCGTTTGTTTCTGGGGCTCCACTTGACGATTTTGATTGAAACTCCTGGGCAAATACCTCGCCATCCACAAGAACCTTTATGATTTTTGTGTTCTCCAGCTCGTAATTAAGGTATGCCCAAATTTTCACGCCGATCGCGCGAGTCAAAATTTTACAATCCACTAACCTCACATTCGTAGCATCTCAGGCCCCCTTGTGAAGATCTGGGTGAAGTTTGTACTCCTGGCGGGCTTCTCGGATTGTTGTGGGCTTGGGGCTTGCTGTGTGGTGCTGCTGGAATAAACTTGCCTCCCTATGTCTTTCCACGATGCTGCAAACTGATTCTGCGGAAGCTGGGGTCGTAGCCGTTCTCTGCCGATGATGCCTCGGAACGCAAAAAACTTAAGTGCGTGGAATCTTTTGCCTCCAATGGTTCTGATACACTAACACGTGCTGATCACTATGGTGCTATTTATTTTTATGTAAATTTATGCTTCCTATGAAATTTTAATAATTAAAGATAGAGCAAAAACCAAGCACTTTCACCAATTTATTCAGAACAAAAGCTATCTCTTGTCATAATTGACAAAACACTGTCTACAGATTTGAATTGTAGGAAATCAACCAGGTACAAAAACATAACTTATAATCTAATTTAACAAATTTTATCAGTTATTTACAAACTCTTATGTACTAAAATTATTATCTTTTGGAATTGTTTATTTCTCAATGTTTTTTAATGCGCCACTCACTTCATTTTTATAACCCTTAAATGCCCATTGTTTATCACTGCACTGACTAGTTTTTTAATCCACCAACATTGTCTAATTTCTTGCTTATTTGAATTCCATCTAATTTCTTGCCATTTCAATCTCTTCAAATCCCCAAGTCTTGTATTTTCATGTAATAAATGACTCGCCTGGCTTTTCTATGTTCTTTGCCTTATTCTTCTAGTCCTTCTTGTTCTCACCTTTTATTTAAAAATGTTCATTTGCTACCCATTCTCTAATGACTTTACTTTCTACGCTTCCATTTTTAAGCTGTGTCTAACTTGAACTTTTTGTGCCAGTTCTTAATTAATTTAGATTCGGCTTTTAGTTTGTGCAAATCTATTATATTACGATTAAAATTATATTGCTAAACCCAATACACGGAATTTGAGCTTCCATATTTCTGTGCCCATTCAAAAATAATCAATGTCATTGGCGAATTATACTAGTGTTATTATGATTTGGCAATTTATGTAAATTTTCTCAGATGCTTGCATTATTACAACTCTGTGCTTTAATGATTTAATTTGCTATTTGCTTGTACTGCAATCAGAGCCGATTTGAGGGCTAAATACCATCGCAATATGTTACTTACTATATTGCTAGCGGCTATGAGTTGGGGGGTCATGAAGGAAGTGAGACAGACAACCAACTCGTCAATGTATATGGTGAGCTGTGCGAAAGCGCGGCGGCGTCGTCCGCGCGGTGGGAAGTGGTCAAGTTTAAAATTCGCTTCTAAAGGCGGAGTTCGAATTCTCAGGCATGCGCACGAGACGCGTAATACTCAGAGTGAGACCATGTCGGCGCCGTAATGTTTTCGGCCGTTCCCAGGCTCTGCTAGTAATATATGTATAATACATATATGCTTAAATTGCCTATCAAAGGTTTTTGGTTGTCATTAAGATGTGCAATTATCCAGTAGCCATGATCACAAAAACAATGGGTAATGATTGTAATCTACTAAACAACATCAAGAAATCAATTAATGACGTTGGTGGCATCAGTTTTTTGTCTTTTGTGCTTACGAAAATGCTGCGACATAGCGAACCTTTCAGCATTGGAGAATTCGTTATGTACCGGCATTTTCTTAAACATAAAAAAACAATATTCTTATGTCACCAATGCCACAAATTGAACTTCAAGGACCTATAATTTCTTACTGGAGGAACTTTGTACTAAGGTATATTAGTTTTAATCGATTTATTATAACGTAAGGAATCCATGAATAATCGCTGTCCCATTCTTTTTGGGACACCCTGTATAAATAAAAATCAATTGCTGCATGTATGTTAAATCATCACTGGAGAACGGCTCGACCGATTTGGCTCATTTTATTCATAATTATTGTTAGGACAAGATTTGTATCCACCGGAAAAGTAGGAAAATCAAAAGATGATTTTGTATGGTATTTTTGTATGGGATTTCGTATGTTTTCGTTTCTGAATGGCTTTTCGAAGAGAAAAATGGGAAAATCGGAGTGGAAAACTCGGAAAATTAGGAAAAATCAAATTTTTTTTCAGGATAGAAAAACCGGAATAGAACAATGGAAAAGTCATGTTTCAAGACATACACGCATAGGTTCACGTAATATTATGCCCGGGCAACGCCGAAATTCAACCCCTAAAGGGGTAAAATGAGGGTTCCAATGTTGTATAGAAAATAATATTAAATAGACATTTCGACTTGAAACTTCGTAGGTGTACTCTTAAAAACAAATAAGCAAACACGTATTTCGTGATTTCCGAAAATCAACTCCTTAGAAATTTATCGCGTCTTGTCCTAGAACTTTACTTTCTAATTTACTATGAATTTTTTTTGCAAGTTTTAATTTTTGGAAATATTAACGAGATCTCTTTTTGCTAGCACGTAAAATTTCTTAAGCTGCATCACATAATTACAATTGTGCTTGTTCTTATCTAAAATATTTTTTGATTTGGTGTAATAACTTCTTTTACTTGGAATCTTGAGATTTACGTCGTTACCAAATGCTTGTGAGGAAGAATCACACACATTTTCCTTGTTCGAAACGTGAACTTTAGAAAAAGTATCATTAGGGGTAGTATCGCCCAAAGAATGTGCATCCGAAGCCTTTATCTTAGAAAGGGTAACGTTTTATAAAAAACAAATAATATTAATTAGGTAGTTATTTAATTTAGAAAAAGTTAAAATTACCAACTGGAATACGCAAACTAGGCACTGCAGTATTTTAAGTTTACTATTAGTACTAAAATTATTTTCTTGAAAGCGGAGGCAGCATACTGTTTTACTGTGGTAAATATTTGTATAATTTAATGTCCATAATTTTTGATTTCCATAATTAATGTGCTTAAGTTATTTGACGTCATATTTTATGCATACATTTGAAAATGATGTAAACGGTATAAGGGGTTACAGATTATGTATGTATGTATGTATGTATGTATGTATGGTAAGTAGATCTCATTTCTAAAGAAAAATAGTGTACTGCCATCTCTTGCCTTGTGTTCAGTGCGCCAATAACGAATAAAAAAAATATTGGAACTTTGCATTCTATAGTTTCTTTCTTCTATGATTCGGGCGAGGGAAGTACTGTGTAAACCCCTTTACAGATTTTTTTCAATGTAATCGCAACTTTTAGAATAATATCTTAGTAACCTGTGCATTTTTAAATTAACTGTCACATTTTGCGCTGTTATCGAACTCCGAAAATTGGTTATTTGAAAACATGCCCCGTCATTTGAATGATTTCGAAAAAGGAAGAATTGTTGACAGGGTAATGAGAGGAGTGCCCATAAGAGCGATTGCCACTTAGTTTAATATAAGGAAAAATACAATTTATTTCCTGAATATATCAAAAATGGCCGTCTGCATTTCAGCGTCCAAAATGAAGCGCTGCCCATTTAGTGATCGTTTCAATAGACAAAAGACATGAAATTTGTGATAAGAGTGTGAATAATGAAATGAACATTTCCTATATTGATGCTCATCTTTTCTGACAGTTATCTGACTTTAATACTTCTATTCGCACGTAAAGCAGTTTTCAAACGTCTCACACTTTCATCTGAAATTGTAACTCGAATATGCCAAGTGTTAAGGACTTTATAAACTTTTGCCGCTTCTCTTGCATTCTGAATTCATACTGTGCGCAGTGGACTGCCAGGCGGGCGTCCGTTTCTAAAAATTCACTTAACTTCCATCTGTCGACGAGACTGCATGCGAAGGAGTCCGCTCTACGAAAGCTAATTCTTGTAAACGTTCAAATGTTCAATGTGTTGTTTATTGCTAATAAAGTAACATATTTCCGGCTTTCAACGAGTGTATTTATTCAGTGAAACCTACAATTCATACAGTCCATTAAATTCCAAGGCGAGCTGGCAATCAGGAATTTTCCAAATAACGGAAAACTGAGAGGCTACCCAACATTGGTCCTACAGAGCCAGGATTAAACCACATTAGGTCATTGCGAGTCCAGTCAACAGCGACAGCATTCGACAACATTGGTCATTGGCAAGTACAAAAGCATATTCAGTTTTGTATTGCATCGCATGTAATCGACCGCAAGGAAGCAGCGTTCCATATTCGCAGCAACGCGTGGAACGAAGAGGGCACATGCGGTGCCCGTAACGAGAGGAAGGAAGACAGCAGACGGTGCTATCAACGCCAAGTTCGTGCACGTGGGCATTGCAGCTGCAGGCGAGACGGTAGTAAGAACAGAAAACCGGCAAGGCGGCACACACCAATATCAATGTAAGCCTAATTTCCTATTTTTGTGATTTCCTATGCATGAATATTTGGTTTTCTATCATCTGTGTTATACATGTGCATAATTTCAGCTGCGTATTATTGCGTAAACAAATGGTTTATGAGTCATATAAACAGTTTTAATTGCGTGAAATGCCAAGCTATTACGTTTGTTAGCGATATCCCCTGCAGGTTTCATACTGCAGTCGAAGCAGTCACAGGTGAATCATCTCGCGTTCTACCAGGGTCGTTTTCTGCGTCGTTAGCGACAGGTTTCTCGCGTTGTTATCAAGCGCTGTCTGCGTTGTAAACAAAATTCGCGCCAGAGGCGTGCGAAAGGTTTTATCATTAAAGAATATTTCAGATTCTGCAAGTAGTAAGGCTACCAAGCGTAGCATCTTGCCTGAAATATAACAGATAGTTGACCCGTTGGGTCCGCGTACCAGAAGCGTACAAAATTCACGCCAGTGGCGTACGAACAGTTTTCATCCTTAAGTTGTTTTAATTTCAACAATTATGGATTTGCTTGTTAGGGCACGTGGCTCTATCAAAGGCAAGGTTACGCGTTTTGCAAATTACGTGCAATCTTTGCAAACAATTTATGATGAAGATCAATTCTTATCTAGCGCTCAGATTGTTCAATTGCAAGAAAGATTGGATGCTATAGCCACCGTGCTATCGGAATATTATGCAGTTCATGAGCAAATTTTAGAAAACAGTAAGGATACAGAATCTGAAATGCAGCAACAAGTTGAATTTGAAGATTCTTATTTTTTCGCAATATCACAAGCTAAATGTTTGATTAATGAATACAACAAACAGTCTGATGTTGCACCAGATCGTTCTGGATCTCCTAATGGTAGCGTAAGATCAACGCATTCAAATTGCAGTTCACATTGCAATAATCAAGCTGTACGCCTTCCTGCCATTTCGATTCCCAAATATTCAGGAAGTGTTTCAGAATGGTTAGAATTTCGTGAGATATTTAGTAGCTTAATTCATGAGAATCAAACGCTGACTAATATTCAGAAGCTGCATTACCTAAAGGCTAGTTTACAGGGTGATGCAAGCCAAATTATAAAAAGTTTAGAGTTTACTGCGGGTAATTATACTCTAGCTTGGGATGCATTGTGCAATCGATACAATGATCCAAAAATTCTGGTTCATAACCACCTCAAGGCTATTTTTGAACTTGAATCTTGCAGTAAGGAATCTGCAACTAAATTACGTACGATTAGCGATATGTTATTCAAACATTTTGCAGCAATCAAATCATTAGCTACCGAAAGCGAGCTTCTTGATTTTGTTATAATTTATGTAGTTTCTAAAAAACTGGACCCCACTACATTTCGTGAATGGGAGGTCCTTAGAAACCGGTCAAGTTCTGACCTGCCTAATCTTGATGAGTTCAAGGAATTCTTACAAAATACAGCAAATCTTCTAGAAACTCTAGAGGTAAAAGATAGCAAGCTTGTACCCGAAAGGTCTTCCAAGGTACATTCTAAATCATTTGTGTCGGGTACCCCTTCGTGTCCACTTTGTAAAGGATCTCACTCCTTGTACAAATGCGATAAGTTTGTCAAGCTGTCTGTTCTTGACAGAAAGTCAAAGGCAAAAGAGCTCCGCGTATGCTTTAATTGCCTAACTCAGGGTCACCTATCGAGCCTCTGTAGCTCCAAACATACGTGTAGAAAGTGCAAATCGAGGCACAACACCCTTCTTCATGAGGATAAGCCTCAGAACGCTTCTTCTAGTCAACCAGGATCTGCGATGTCGGCAGAAACCCCTGTTGAGCTAAATCAATCGATTTCTGCATTCTGTTCGAATGCTTTGCAGGTACTCTTACCTACGGCTACCGCTAAACTCATCGCTGATGATGGTACGCCTCACGTTGTGCGAATCCTGCTGGATTCCGGTTCCCAATCAAACTTCATACGTTCAGATTTGTGTAAAAGGTTGAAGCTTCCAACTCGCGAAGTCAACGTTACTGTTTCTGGCTTAAGTAAAGCCACTTCTCAAATTAAGGCTAGGTGTGATATCAAGCTGCAAGCCCCTCACACTTCATACGGCATTGGCCTATCCTGTCTTGTTCTCGATGAGATTACGGGTGTTACCCCAAGTTTTCGCGTCCAGCGAAACAGCTTCAAGGTTCCTGATAACATCAAGTTATCAGATCTGTCCTATGACCAACCGGGCACCATCGACATTCTGATTGGTTCGCCCATTTTCTGGCAGCTCCTTTGTATTGGACAAATTGGTCTAGGCCCAAATCTTCCCATCCTCCAAAAGACTCGTTTTGGTTGGATTGTTTCTGGCCCTACAGGCCCCCCTTCTGCGTACCCTGTACAGTGCAATCTTAGCACGATCGAGGATGCTTCTGATTCCATTGCTAGGTTTTGGCAACTCGAACATTACCCAGAGGAAAAGGTTCGCACAAAAGAAGAGAACGCCTGTGAGGCACATTTCCTGCAAAATACTGAACGAGAAGCGAATGGTCGATTCGTTGTCTCTAACCCTCTCAAGGAACCTGTAGAGGTATTGGGTGATTCATTGCAAATCGCTCAGAAAAGATTCTTATCAGTAGAGAATGTTTCAGATTCTGCAAGTAGTAAGGCTACCACGCGTAGCATCTTGCCTGAAATATCCCAGATTTCAGATTCTGCAAGTAGTAAGGCTACCACGCGTAGCATCTTGCCTGAAATATCCCAGATTTCAGATTCTGCAAGTAGTAAGGCTACCACGCGTAGCATCTTGCCTGAAATATCCCAGATTTCAGATTCTACAAGTAGTAAGGCTACCAATCGTAGCAGCTTGTCTGAAATTTCCAAGATAGTTGACCCGCTGGGTCTGTCAAGCCTTTGGTGGCACGGTCCCACCTGGCTAAGCGAAAGTGAGGCATCTTGGCCTACTTCCATGTTCAATATTTCAGATTCTACAAGTGGTAAGGCTACCAATCGTAGCAGCTTGTCTGAAATATCCCATATTTCAAATTCTACAAGTGGTAAGGCTACCAATCGTAGCAGCTTGTCTGAAATATCCCATATTTCAAATTCTACAAGTAGTAAGGCTACCAAGCGTAGCATCTTGTCTGAAAGATCGCAGATATTTGACCCGCTGGGTCTGTTAAGCCTTTGGTGGCATGGTCCCACCTGGCTAAGCGAAGGTGAGGCCTCTTGGCCTGCTTCCAAACATGTTCGTGCTGAGCTTCCAGAATTAAAAAAGGAAGTTCAGAGTCTTCCTGTAACCTCTGTTGAACCATTTCCGTTCAATCAGTATTCAAGCTTTGCTCGCTTACAACGAGTTATAGCTTATTGCTTTCGTTTTTATAACAATGCGCGGACCCTCAAGGCTGATCGTCTTTCTGGGCCCCTTTCTACAGATGAACTGCAAGCATCTATTGTAAGGCTTGCCAGGTTCTCCCAACGCGAGTCATTTCCTGACGAACTTAAACTGTTGTCACAGAGCAAGCCTGTGAAACAATCTTCTGCTTTGATATCCCTGAATCCCTTTCTGGATTCCGAGGGACTGCTAAGAGTTGGTGGTAGGCTCCACAACTCTCAATTACCCTTTGACAAGAAGTTTCCTCTAGTGATTTCTGGCAAACATCCATTCGCCAAACTCCTAGTATCGAATGAGCATCTTCGGCTTCTCCATGCCGGACCTCAAATGCTGTTAGCTAATCTCAGAGAACGATATTGGATTACCTCTGGCAGAAACATAGTCAAGCAAGTGGTGCATCAATGCTTACGGTGTTTTAGATTCTCTCCTAAGTTAACTGAACCCATAATGGGAGACCTGCCAGCCTCTCGTACTCAATCATCGCCCCCATTTCATACGACTGGTATTGATTATGGTGGACCTTTCATGATAAAGGATCGCAAAGGACGTGGTTCTAAACTAGTAAAGTCCTACCTTTGTCTATTCGTTTGTTTCATCACAAAGGCAGTGCACCTTGAATTGGTCGCTGATCTTTCTACTGAAACCTTCTTAATGGCTTTTCGCCGGTTTGTAGCTCGACGAGGCAAACCGCTCCATGTCTACTCAGACAACGGCACTAACTTTGTAGGCGCTAATTCCGAGTTAATCGAATTAGGCAATTTTCTCGCGGAACAAAACCCTTCTATTTCCGAATCAGTCGCGAACGACGGAGTAGCTTGGCATTTTATACCCGCGCACAGTCCCCACTTTGGCGGATTGTGGGATCAAGTCCTCCAAACATCACATACGTCGCGTTATAGGTAACGCTAGTCTAAATTATGATGAATTTAGCACTTTGTTGGCACAGGTGGAAGCGACCTTAAACTCCCGACCCCTGTCCCCTTTGTCCTTTGATCCAAACGACCTTCAGCCTTTGACTCCTGCTCATTTCCTGATTGGTCGTCCGTTGGTGTCACTGCCTGATCCCAACGTAACTGAGATAGTCGAGTCTCGGCTGTCTAAATACCAGAGAATACAACAACTTCACCAGAATGTGTGGAAGAGATGGAGTAAAGAGTACATCTCGGAACTCCAACAGCGCACCAAATGGCGCACGCATCTTTCGGACCTCCAGCCTGGTTCCATGGTCCTCATCAAGGATGACAATCTACCCCCTCTGAAGTGGAGGTTAGGCCGGGTCACCGAGCTGCACCCTGGCCTTGACGGCGTTACGCGTGTGGCGTCAGTGAACACTGTGTCAGGGATCGTGAAGCGATCCTTCGCCAAATTGTGCCCGCTACCTAGTGTTGTGAACTAGTGCGTTAGCGTTCAGCGCAGTTTTCGTAAAGCCTTTTGGCTCCCCATTGTTCGGGGTTTCTTGTACTAGATTAAGATCCATGTACTATTATGCTTTGTATATATGTGTGTTCACGTTACATGTTTTACTCTAGCTTTTACATGTCAACTCTGTACTGTTTTATTTGAAAGGTTACCCTTTCCAAGGCGGGCGGTATGTTAAGGACTTTATAAACTTTTGCCGCTTCTCTTGTATTCTGAATTCATACTGTGCGCAGTGGACTGCCAGGCGGGCGTCCGTTTCTAAAAATTCACTTAACTTCCATCTGTCGACGAGACTGCATGCGAAGGAGTCCGCTCTACGAAAGCTAATTCTTGTAAACGTTCAAATGTTCAATGTGTTTTTTATTGCTAATAAAGTAACATATTTCCGGCTTTCAACGAGTGTATTTATTCAGTGAAACCTACAATTCATACAGTCCATTAAATTCCAAGGCGAGCTGGCAATCAGGAATTTTCCAAATAACGGAAAACTGAGAGGCTCCACAACACCAAGTCTGTAGTCAATTCCATTTCTTGTCGAAATGTTTTTCACGATTAAACTACCGCCATGTGAGAACAACTATTGTCACCATCGACAGCTTTCCTTGTAACGTTTCGCTTATGAATTTAAATTCTAAAGATACTTGAAACGCCTTATCAAACGTTTGCATCTCGATGCCGTGCCAAGAAGCGATAGCACGGACCAGTAGCCGCTGCGCGGACGGCCAGGATTGTACGTAGGAGTGTTTTTCCCCGCCCCTAGAGTGGGGAGCGCGAGCGCCGACCGGGAGCCGCTGAACATATAAAAAGAAGCACATGGCAGCTCCCGGATTCAGATTCCATCCTGGGGTCCTCCCCTAAGCCTTCTCCCAATCCACCTGAAACGATTACTCTTTTGCCCTGTGCAGTTTACTGTCTAAGTAAAGGAGAAATTGGCCAAAAGGTTCTTACGGTGCTGGTATGGTTACTGTCAGTCCGTGAGAACATACCGTTAACCTGGAGGTCCTTATCAAACCCGTCCACCGTCATTAATTTTTTAGGCCGAGACCACGGCTCCGTGATTAATGCCCCCCGCATCCCGTGTAACCAGACCGCTGTTAGTTAAAGGCTGAAACCGCGGAATTTGTAAACTAACCTTCCTGTAATCCGTTGAACAAAATCACCGGCACCTTCCCGTCCGCCGTCCGAGACCCGAGCGCTCATATTAATTGCGTTCGCGAAAGCCGCATTTCGATTGTATTAATTTGCCCGAGTTTTAAAAAAACCTGGAAGTTGTCAACATCCCGTCGCCGCCAGGCTGGACTCGTACAGAGATTATGCGATAAGGGACTCACCTGTAAGAGCTACCGCCAACATCCTGGGAGCATTCCAGAAGCCCCCTGAAGGAGGTTTCTGCACCGCTGCAATCCGCAGTTCGAGGCCGCAAATTCGCTCTAACACCGAAATCTCCGAGAGCCCGGCCGCTGCATATTTTCAAGCGGCGATTGATCACGAAAAGCATCGTGGCACCAGCCAAGTTCCGCGAACTGGCCTCAAGCTTGCACAACAGTCCTAGCTAGCAGGTAAACTCCCGAAATCCATTTATTAACCTGGAGCGTTTGCAGCAGCTACCGTTGTAAACAAATATCAACAGGTGCATGCGGACGATGACCTTCTCTCCGAAGTCGATGCGCGAAGCAGCTGATGCGCGGGCCGATCCACTCCGGGCCATCGCCCAGGAGCGTAGCGTTTGCTAGGCCGGCATTCCACGAGACCGCACCGCTTCCGTGCTGCAGCCCTACCGGCGACCAGGATCAACCCCTTGTTGACGCAACGACCCTCTCGTTTGTAATATACATTGCCTTTTTTTTATTTTCATTTGTAAATGTAATTAGTTAAAGACATTATATTTAATTTTAAATATTCACCAAGTGTTGTTTTTGATCTATGCCCTATTCGAGCTATTTGAACGCATTCTCCGACTTAGAGCATATCCGAGGTAGATATTAAAGTAAATTAAAGTATTCCCACTAAAGGCGGGATATTACATCCTTTTCTCCAGGATTTCTAGTGGTTGACGTTCTTTAGCGGTTTGGACGGATTTTCTATAGTAAACGCCATTTCCGAGCTCTATAAAAATGTACACAATCGCAATCACAAACAAATTTGACAGACACCTCGCTAATACGTCAATAAACGATTTCATTAACTGTAATTGAAATGCCATGATGATTAATTCATGCCTACACTATCCAAACGTGTTTCTATTGAACAATCCTCTTATAATTCATTCCTATTTTATTTTACTGTATTTCATCCTGCTCCATATATCCTCCGGGCCCATTCTTTCTTGTTACATGCCAATCTTTTCCTCTCGTTCTATGGCATTTCCTTGTCTCTTAATATATCCACTAAGTGTCCCACGTTTTTCTTGGTCTTTTCTGCTGTGTTCTTGCTAGCCATACTCTCTTAACTGTTCTCTCCTCTTCCATTCTTATCAGGTGTCCAAACCATCTTAATATTCTACGTTGGATATCTTCCATTATTGGTACCACTTCCAGTTCCTCCTTTATTTTACTATGCCTTACTCTATCTCTCTTAGTTATTTCCATTATTCCTCTTAAGAACTTGATCTCCATTGATTGAATTTTACTTTCCATTCTCTTCGTTAATGTCCAACTTTCACTTCTATATAGTAATACAGATTTATATATGGTTTTATAAACTGTGATTTTAGTGTTCCTGGACACTTCCTTTTTCCTTATGAAAGCATTGTTTAAGGAATAGTATATTTTTGCCGTTGCTTTCAATCTGTCATTTAATTCCGCCTCCATCGTTCCCGTTCTCTGTATCTTCACCCCTAGGTATTGAAATGTTTCAACTTGCTCTATTTGATTAACAACCGTAAACTGACTTTTAACCGCGATTACAGGTTAATTTAGGTCGCTTTCAACTCTCGAACGGCAGCGAAAACGAACGAAAATGGCCAAAGATAGTACACGCGTACACGCTGTCGACAGCGCCGCCACGGCTATCCCCGGCATTGGGGCCGCTTTTATATACAGCCAACATAGCAAGTTACATCTCCTTAGTACAGTCTTTTTGCTCAAGGAACTTGTAAAAGTTAAGCTCCAGTCTGCTTGGTCAGTACTTGGATGGGTGAACATCTGGGGAGCTGGCGTGGTGTTCTAGCCTTAGACAGGCTCCGCTACCTCAAGTACCACCGCCGAATTTAAAAATGGCCATACCCTCAGCGACTCGGTGCGCCTGGCACCCTGACACTGTGTAAACGCTATCAGGGGTTACAGATTGTGTATGTAATGAGCTGTAACGTCAAACTTTTAATTTTTCGGCTGTAGCTCGGGAATAGGTATTCAATTTCTGTTTTCTATGCCGTATCGCTCTCGAAAAGCCGACCCATAATGTGTAAATGGTTTTTATGTGTCTCTAGTAGGAACTGCTATTCTCATGTAAAATGGGATATTCTGAATTTGCATTTTACCATTAGCATACATACATAATCTGTAACTTCTTATACTGTTTACACAGTGTCGGGATGCCATTAGCAAATATGTTTTATTATTTTTTATTAATCTATTTGCTATTAGGGATTTATACATACATACTGAAGTGGTATTATGCCCGCGACTTGGCTCTGACTGCAGTGCAGGATAATCAACTGATTCAAATAAGGACAGAGTTGAGGTATTTTAAATAACTGCAATATTAAACAAAAGTAAAATAGTAAATGCATTGATAATGAAATGCGAGAACCAATAATTAGTAGAGAAAGGCACGCTAAGACAGGGGGTTTTGAATTGGCTCGTGAATTAATAATTTAAAATGAAAGGTTTGTACACATGCAAAGCCCAACCGCATAAAATTTATTTAACACAAATGGTTTGTTGGCTGCAATTTTAACAGAGCCTAAGTTTATTAAGTTTATTAAGCATAAGATGGTGAAAATTGTGAGCATAGCAGAAAGGTAAACCGATATGAAGCAGAATAGAAAGAATTTGCAAGAGAGCAATTGCTAAATATTGGTAACAGATTGTGGCGAGAGACACGAAAGTGCGGAATCAATAATTAGTGCATTTAGTAACAAAGTAAAACAGAGCAGAGCAGTGACTTTTAAGATAACGTTTGTGTGTGCAATCGCAAAGAGACAATTTTAATTATAAGGCAAAACACAATAATTTATATTTAAGAAATGTTAATTTTATATTTATGTATCAAACTGTATCCCTTTTGTAACTTTTTTGTATCAAAACTTATTTCTGTAACTTAGCAACCTGATGCTAGTTTGTTTAAAAAGAAGGGGACAATTGAAATTTGATTTGACTTAAAGTTTGTAAGAAATTTGCTCCAGTTTTAATTACAAATTTATCATAATAAACGAGCATACTAACAAGTAAAAACTACTGCATTTTATTGCCAATGTGTCAGTGTTTATATGAGAGTGTTTGTGAAGCTTTACACCACAAATAAATTTGAAAATTCTACGTTCCCATTTCGTGGCCATCGGCAGCCGTTTCAACTGGGATTTTCCAGCTTCGTTCCAGGTAAAACTAAGCATGCCGAGCCAGAGGCCTGTACTCCAAGACGTCTGCAGAGTCTGCAAGAGGGTTACCGTCAACATTAGCAGCGAGGGGACCGCCTCCCGCAGGAAATCCGTGCAGCATCACCTACAAGCATCTACGTTGCAGAGCGACCCGAAGTTTAAAAAGGTAGGGGCCTGAAATTTATGCATCAGAGCCGGGAAACGCAGTATAATGCGAGAACAAACCTTGGCGAATAAGTTTAGCGCGTTTCCAGGGCTCCAGCGATGTTCTAAATATCGAAAAATTGAGTGGCGTTACCAAAATTTGCAAATCCAGAGCGTTCATAAAACAATTACTAGAAGTAGCTTTGTTTCATCTTCTGAACAATCGAAGGAGCAGTCGTGACACCATTCTAAAACAAAGACGTGTTTAGTTGTCAACCGGGAAAAAATTAAATGACTTATCTGACGCATTTTTCACAATATTTGCACGAGTTTTAAAAGTTCAGATACGCAGTTTGCACCATCAAATATTTGTGTCATTTGTCGGTTGGACAATTATTTGACCTACCTACTAAGAACCGCACATTTGAACTACTGACTTTGAATTGAGATAGTTAAATTCAAATCAAACTTGAAAATATAGTACAATTCTAATCCCACCTGAGTGAGTTTCATGTTTTGTTGATGACTTAGTGCATTGAATTTTGCAGTTAAAGTACCTCCGCCGAATTTACAAATGCACACACTCTCAGTGGCTCGGTGCGCCCGGCACCCCGACACTGTAAACGGTATAAGGGGTTACAGATTATGTATGTATGTATGTATGAAATATTAAAAAGGGCATACAACCATTTATATGTGCATTAAAACATTACATCTCATTTTAGACAGCCGAAATTCATTAAAAGGCGATAATTGATTAACAGCGAATTAAATTAAATATTGACACTGTAACGGTATAAGGGGTTACAGATTATGTATGTATTATCATCATTTTCAAATAACAATACAGCATATTTGTATTTGCACGTAGAGCTTAAAGGCTCCTATTCATTGTAATACATACATAATCTGTAACCCCTTATATTGTTTACACAGTGTCGGGGTGCTATGTTGTTATGAAAATAATCCGCAATTTCAAAGTATGAAAAACGACGTGTAGAGAATTTAACCTAAAATGTTTGAACCGAAAACAAAACATGTCAAAAAAATGGCTTCGTACTTTTCGTAGCTGTGTATTAACTGTCAAGTTTTCGGATTTATAACAGTATTAATGAAAGAAACCAGTATTAGAACGACTTACAAATTGAAGATATTACTATTAGTAAGCGAGTGGACACCCACGAAGAATTTACAACGATATTTCAGGCTAGTTTTACAGAAATTTGTGTTGTAGAAATGCAAATTAACCAGCCCAATGGCTGTCTTATAACATAAACACTCATGAAAAATGGGCAGCTACATAATTATAAGCGCAATTTTGTTATATTTCGTGACTGTTTCGAAAAGTATTGATGAATGCCCAAAAAAGTGTACCTGTAAACACAGTCAGCAGCGAGATGGGCCAGACTGGATTAAAGTTCGTTGTGGCGACTCTATTCCTGTTAGTTATTTAGAAGAATTGGACTTGCTAAACATAGCTAGTGAAATTGTACAACTGTAAGTATTCTAACAAACTGCTGTGAGGTAAAGGTAATTTCAAGTTATTCTTTACAGCAATTTATCACGCAATCACTTAACAGCGTTTACTCCAAAAATACAGTTTTTAGCTTTACAAAAATTGTAAGTATTATTATCTGTTTAAAAACAATGTATTGTTGTATTATTAATTTATTATTTAGTAGTGAAGATTGTTTTAAAAGTTCAATTATAACTTGTGCATTGTAATATGTATATTTGAAAAATGTACTGATGATTGAATTTTATAGGGATATTAGTAAAAATCAGTTAACAGTTCTACAGAATAATCAATTTATTGAAGTGCCAAATTTAAGAAGACTCGACATATCCGGAAACAATATTAAACATATTGAGCCATTAACTTTTACTAGTTTGAAACATCTGGAACGTTTAAAATTAAACCACAATCAAATAAGCACTATTGAAAAGGGAACTTTCAAACCATTGGGCGCACTAAAGCAACTGTAAGCATCAAAGTAGCGTCATAGTTTTATGACATGGGTTTTACATTTTTGTTGTGTTTTAGGGACATATCAAATAATCCACTAACTTGCGATTGTGACCTCTTGTGGTTGTTAGGGTGGGCCCAGAAAATATCCGTCAAGTTAATTTCAAATCCAAAATGCAGCTCTCCCTCTACGTTTAAGGGAACTGCTCTACGTAAACTTCAAATAGGTATCGACATACACTGCAAATCTCCTGCAGGCAGTAGAGAATTGCCCATAATAGAACTGTTTCCCAGCCACAGTCAGGTAGTATTTGAAGGTGACCCATTAGAGCTTACTTGCAGAGCACCAAGCATTTCTGAGAGTTTTGATGCCAACGATCCCCAAGCAAATTCTTTTATCGAGTGGTCGTGGTTAGACGCGGATCCTAAAAATCATTTTGACAATATTGAAACGAGCAACCGTTTCTCTGCCGACAGTGGATTGCTTATTAGCTCGTTGAAAATCTCTACATTAAATCGTAATAATACTGGTATGTGGCGTTGCCAGCTTAATTCTGCTCAAGGGAATTATTCTCAAGGGTTAACGATAATTGTAATCTCGAACGACACCAATTACTGTCCAATGATCAGCACAGTTAATAACAAGGGGACATACATGTGGCCTAGAACTGTTGTAAATTATACTGTTACACTTCCATGTGAATCAGTTCAGTTAAACAGAGACGAATTACTACAAAAGGCCACATACTTTTGTTCGCCTACAGGCGAATGGAAAAATGTAAATACATCCGAATGCTCCTATATTTCAGAAACGACGAAAATACTTGAACAGTTTTCAAAGGCAACTTTAAGTTTGACGAAAGGCAGCATTTATGAAAGCGCAAAGCATTTTAAAAATTACACTTCCAATTTAAAAATATTTAAAGATGTTATGGATCTGGTCTTCGCTGTGAAAACTGTTGAAAATTACATGCACTATTTACCGGAGGAAAAGGAACTTGGAGGTATTCTAATGGACGTATTGAACAGTTTTGTTGAACTGCCACGAACATATTTAGAACGGGCAGATGTTGGTTATAATACGTCTACACTAATCGTGAGCTTTAGTGAGAAGCTTGCTGGGTTTGCTACTGCTCCTGTTTTACACAAAGTAAGTTTGTATTTATTCAATCAGGAAATTCTCTCAGTTTACTGATTTAGTAGCACCTCTTGTTTTCAATTTATCAATGTTGCCCATGAACTGCCGCAAAATTTTAATATACCTATAAATCTGTTTAAGTCGAACATCGCTGTAGAGGAGTTTCCTGTCAAGCAAGAAGTGTTTGCGGGCATGACTTGCACTTGGTATGTCAATCCTATTAACAGCTCGGATCGCCTGTTTTACTGCATCACCTCCAACCGCCCTGTTCTCTCTGGAATGCAAGATCGCATAGTGGAGGCTTCTATCCAAATACCAGCTTCTTTGTTTTATCAACTGCAGGAGCAGGATATAACTCTGGACCACAGCATGCAGCGACTATTTGTGGCCATGTTTAGCAACGGCAAGTTTTTTCCCTTGGGCAAAGGCTTTTCTGGCCATGATGTTGCGTCTGCTGTAGTTGGTGTGAAATTAGGTAAGACTTGTGACCATGTGTAATGTAGCTTGAAGTGCAAACAGTAGGTATGCTTGAGAAGTGTGATACAAAACAGTTTAACCGTTCGCCAGGCGCGCTGTTGTAAAAAGTACAACAGTCGAGAATTTTCTCAAATTGCATGCACAATAGTCAAGCGACAGACAGCAAACTTTAGGTATTCCTTTATTGTTTTGTCTACCAGCAGGACATCCGATCAGTACAGCCTCTGAAACTAATTTCGATGTATTCCTTATGAATACAGGCTGACGGATGCACAAGTTGCACATTTTGTCATACACAATAAAATTGCATAAATTTGGAAAATATTTTATATGCACAGCGATGTAAAATGCAAATAACTAATACCGAATACTGTAGCAAAAAAAAAAGGAATTTTACAATCGTAATTAGTAATGTAAAATTACCCTTATTTAATAAGTAGCAATATGCCTTACAATGGTAGGGTTTTTCCTATTCGAATTAATATTGTATGACGTGTTATTTTTTCAGTGTAGTAACTGTATAAATATTATAATTTCTCACGACTCTTGTGTTGGTGAGTTGAAATTGTTTTAACAGTGCATTTATATTTCATTAATATCTTTCTATTTATAAATATTAGTTACTTAGAATGTAATAATCACAGTTTCTGAGATATCTTGCAGAAATTTACATTCTAATTATTGAAAATTGTATATGTTGTATAAGATACAACACGCGCCTGTCGGAATGTTAAGAAGGGGGTATTTGCTTTGTTTCTAGTCATAAAACATACAGAGTGACTATTACAACTGGAGACATTTTTTTAGATATTGACAACAAGGTTGGTAAACAGAAGACAAGTACTAGTAGGTTGACTAACTCGCATTTAATTCCATTAATTCCATAGTTTGAATATTGTACTCTATGACAAGTTACTCAGGACTTCAAACGATTCGCGAAATAATTAAAAATCAGGCTGTCCATTGAATCAGTGTTAAATAAGTATTTATAAAATTTACAGTTCCTGTTACTCTTCTGTGGATTTTCCTTTTTCTTAAAAATGAATCTTCGTGAGCAATGGATTAAATTTTGTGGTCGCGATCGTCTGTTCAATGCAAGAATTTGACGAATATGTGCATCGTCAGTCTGTGTCAAAACTAGGGTTGTGCCTTTGACCGGTCAACAACTTTTTGGTCAATTGACCGGTCAATTGACCAGCCAATTGACCGCTCATTTGACCATTTTAATTTTTTTAATTAACCTTTTTTTAATCAATTGTATTGATAGTTCTGTAAGTTTAAGCAAATCACAAAGTTAACTAGTATCATATTACCACCAACCCTTTTGATTAGTATTTATAAGTGCATATAATTAACAGTTTTAACAATTATTTCATTTTATACTCTCGGTAACTAAAATAATACACCATTTATTGGCCATATATTTATGCTTCAATAAAAACAAATCATTACTGCATAAGTACAGCAAAGAAGAGAATAATAACAAACTAAAATGTATTAAGAAACCCCCCAAGAAACATTGGTCGCTGTGTGAATCCCCTCGCTAAATATGTAAATCCCCTGCATTTTTGCAATTTCAGTAAATGTTTGATGAGTTACAGGCTTACAGCCAATAATAAAGACCTTCTACAAAAAAAACGTTGATTGATAGTGTAATTTAATATAAGCACTTTTAAGGCTAAAAGAGCATTTGACAGCGAATTTGACCACACAGTTTTTGACCGTGGTCAAATTGACCGGTCAATTGACCAAGGCACAACACTAGTCAAAACTAACGCAAAACCCAACCTGCTAACCTCAAATTTGATATAGACTTGTAGGATCGAAAACATTTATCTTCTAGAGGGCTGTGAAATTATTTTAAATTTAATTTATGTTGAAAGTAGTGGGTAAAGGTTGTTATAGTATTTAACATTACTAGCTTGGCAAGAGGGTTTTTACTGGTGAATAGAAGGATATGACTGGCTCGTCTGCGGCTCGCCAGTCACCTTCTTGAGCCAGTAAAACCTGTTACCTTGCGTGTATTGTTGAATATTTTATTTGTTCCTTACTTGTAAATAACTAGGAATTTACAATTTATTCAAAATGTCAAACTGACAATCAACTAAATTCATCAATATGACACATACTAAGGAAGATAACTCTGGCTTTGCATGCAATAGCAGCACATTACTCAAAACTTACAAAAAGTCAAATATTGCTAAAATTGGAAAGTGTTCATCACAATCCAATTTTTTCGTAAAATAAAAATGATAATGAAGCAGTAACTAAAGTCAGCTTACAAATAGCTCATTTGCTAACTATGAAAGGGAAACCATTTACCGACGGTGAATTAAGTAAATCATGTTTGCTTGTGGCAGCCGAAGAAATGTACCCAGAGAAAATGGATTTGTTTCGATTTGTCAGTCTTTCGGGAGCCACATCAACAGTCAATTAAAAGAAAAGGCAAAAAAAATTCAAGTGGTTTTCGTTAGCTCTTGATGAGTCAACAAACATTACTGATACTGCCCAATTGCTGCTGTTTATTCGAGGGGTCAATACTGAGTTTGAGGTTACTGAAGAATTAGCTTCTATGAATAGTCTGCATGGGACAAGAACGGGTGGTGATATCTTCAAGGAAGTCGAGAAAATGCTAACACAGTACGATTTGCAATGGAATCAATTAAAATGTGCCACAACTGATGGTGGTAAAAATATGTGTGGCACGAGGAAAGGATTAGTTGGTCAAATTTTTAAGGCTTGTGAAGGAGCTAAATGTTCAAAACCTCTGGTAATTCATTGTATTATTCATCAGCAGGCTCTTTGTGGGAAACACCTCAATTTGTTTAGTGTTATTGAACCAGTTATGTCAGCAGTTAACTTTATTCGCTCTCGTGGACTTAACCATCGTCAGTTTTGTGATTTTTTATTAGAGATTGAAACCGAATATCTTGACTTGCTGACTTGCCCTACCATACAGCAGTTCGATGGCTGAGCAATGGAAAAGTTTTATTGAGATTTTTTGAACTGGAAGAAGTACTAATAGAAATTTTTCTAAATGAGAAAAACTGTCCACAACCACTACTATCTAACAATGAATGGCTATGGAAATTAGCATTTGCTACAGACATCGTGGGATATCTTAACGAATTTAACTTAAAATTACAAGGAAAAAGATTGCTGCTATGTGAAATTTATTCTATCATAAAGTTATTCCCCAAAAATTTGTATTGCTTGAAACATAAATCACATTAACCAAGTTTGACCATTTTCCATGCTGTAAAAAAATTCAAATACCTAGTGAAATCCCCATTCTCAAAAAAATTTGGGGCAGATGAAAATGAAAAAGACATTTCCATATTTCAAAATGCAGTTGGCAATACAATTGAGGAGCTTCCGTCAGACTTTCAATTAGAAGTTGTTGATCTGCAAAATGATGATATGTGAAAAACGATGTTTAAAGTAATGAATGTAACCAAGGTGGTTTATATTGGTCCAGGCCATGACACTGATTATGATGCCAAATTTTCTGCTAGGCAATTTCAGAACACACTAAGTTTTAGTGATGAATTAAAGAACGAGAATATAAATATAAAAAAGGAGTATACGAAGATTAAAAATAAATTACAAGATACGAATGTGAGACTGGAACAATTAGAGAAATAGAAAAGAAGAAACAAGATAGTAATATCGGGCGTTCCTCTGAATACAAGTAACCCAGAAGTATTAAAAGAGGAGATGAGCGATTTTATGAAACAGAATCTAGCAATTAATACCACGGTTAAAACAGCTTATAAAATGGTACCAAAAACATGCTTGATAGAACCAGAGAGCTTTGAAGATAAAAAGAAGGTAATGCAGAACAAGATTAAACTGAGGGAGATAGAGAAGAGGAGGTATTTATTAACAATGACTTGACAAAACAAGAAAAATATTGATAAACAAATTCGGAAGAGAGCTTGGGAAGAGAAAAAAGTTGGTTGACAGGTTAAAACTGGTTACCAGAAGTTGATCAAAGATGGAATAGAGTGGAAATAGAATAAAACAAAGGTATTGTTAGAGGATCCAAAAAACTAATGAATTCAAAGACAAAACACAAGTTGACAAACATGGCAATGGAAAAGGACCTTAAAACAAAAAATACAACACATTACTAAAGTAAATATATTATTGAGAAAATACTAAAGAGAGGACCAAAAATGTGGAAAATGGGTGTGTGGAACGGAAAGTCGATGAATTTATTGAAGAATTTGAGAAGAAAGACCTTAAACTCCTGGGTCGTACAGAAACAAAAAAGAATGGACGAGGACGTTTAAACCTACGGAATGATCATCTTTTGATATACAGTGGTGTACTAGAACAAGAGAGAGCTAAAGCAGGAGTTTGGGAAACACTCCAGGAAGAAAAGGGTAGCATATACAATAAAATCACTAGATTATGGGAGACTTTAATGATAGGGTTGGTAGCAGTAATGAAAAGGAATTCCCAGTCGGGCAGCATGGAGAAGAAATTGGTAACAATAATGGACAGTGTGTAATAGAATTCTGCTTAAACAACAACATGGTAGTAACACCCACTTTAAACATAAAGACACATAAATTCACATGAGCCATGGATAGCAGGAATGAAAATCCATCATAGATTTAATTTTAGTAGAAAACAAATACAGAAAAGAAGTGAACGATGTAAGAGTGTTAGGGGAAGAGAAATTGGGAGTGACCACTTCTTAGTACAAATAAAAATGAAATTTTACGAAAACATGACTCCTTTAACATCTAAGATAGAAAATGATATGTACAGAGACCCATGTGTCAAAGTGCATAAACTACTTCAAGAAGGTGTGAGATCAAGTTATATGGCTTTAATAAGTAGAGAGCTCAGTAGTGTTGACTGGGAAGGGCTTAAGCAAGTGGAGACACTGTGAAAAACATTCAAAACAACTATATGTAAGGCTGTGGAAGAGTTATGTGGTAAAATTGTGCGAAGAACGAACAAATGTACTGCTTGGTGGAATGAGGAAATCAAGGCTGAAGTCAGAAGGAAAAAGAAGCTATGGAAAACATACATCAGCAATAAGACTGCAGTCATGTATCAAGCACACAAAGAATAAAAGAAGATAACAAAATCACAAAAATACTCTACCGTACACTGAAGAATTTAAGAAATGTAAAGTGGGAGGAATTAAATGTATACAGGATATAGAGGATAACATAATAACAGATCGTAAAGAAACTATTGAGAGATGGCATTAATATTTCTCTGACATAGTGGGCGGTGGCACAGAGTTGGTGAACTTAACTAAGACTGGCAGTAATGATATAGAAACACATGAAGAAATAACACTAGTGGAAGTATATGGAGCTGTGAAAAGACTAAAAAACGGGAAGGGCGCAGGTTATGATAACATAAAAGCAGAAATTATTAAATACATGGGTGAAGAAGGGTTAAAATGTTTGCATATGCTACTTATCTGGCATGGAAAACTGGAGATATACCCCAAGACTGAACAATAGCTATAATATTTCCAATATTTAAAAGGGAGATGCTAAAAACTGTTCAAACTACAGGGGAATTTCTATACTTAGCGTTGCCAGTAAGGTATACGAAATAATACTGGAGAATGACTAAGACAAGTGATAGAAGCAGCAATCAAGGATAACAAATGCGGGTTTAGGTCAGATAGAGGAACAGTAGATCTTATATTTAGTTTAAGACAACTAGTAGAAAGAACACTATCCCACAACAACAAACTGTAACTATGTTCTATTGATCTAATTAAAGCCTTTGATAGTGCACCTCGGGAAAAAATTTGGGAAGTATTACAAGAACAAGGAGTTGATAAAATACTGGTGAGAACTGTCAAAAGTATATATTTAGTTACAAGAAATATTATTAGAACAAATAACTTAGTTCCACTGAATTTGTTACAACTATGGGAGTCAGGCAAGGAGGAGCACCAAGTCCTCTCCCTCCTGTGCATTGTTCTAATGCACAATATATACAAAACTTATAACCAAAAATTAAAACCTCCAAGATTAGGAGTCTATATTACAGCAAGTTTATGCGTTGATGTATGCGGATGACTTATTGATATTTATGAACACTGAAATAGATTTACAAAGGAATGTGCTAATATAGAATGAAGAACTAAGGAAGAATAAAATGAGTATTAATATTGAAAAATCAAAACCCATGGTAATAAATAAGGACGAGCAACAACTGGAAGCAATATTAAATAACATGAAATTGAAGCAAGTTGATCACCTTAAATATTTGGGTTGAATATTAAATGCAAGGAGGAAAGGTAAAAACAGAAATTAGCAGTCAAGTATCAAATGCCCCAAAATTATTTTAGGCATTGAACAAAGTGTTCACACGGAAGAAAGAAGTAAGCGCCACAAAGTCCAAAATATTTAAAAGTGTATATATGCTTGTATTAACTTATGCAAGTGGATATGCTCTATGAGTGACAAAGACAAAAGCAGAATACAAGCAATTGATATGTTCTATCTCAGGGCAGCAGCTGGTGTATCAAGAAAAGACTATTAACAATAATGTAATTTGTGAGTGGTTTAATGTTAAATCAGTGCTGTCAGCAATTGAAACACGACAACTAATGTGGTTCGGTCAAATGGTGTGTATAAGTGAGAACAGTAAGTTTAAAGTTATATGGAAAACTGGAATTGATAAAAAAAGAAAAAGAGGCAGGTCAAATAGAACATGGAATAGTGAAATAGCCAAGACTATACAAGGAAAGGAAACTGATTGGAGGCGAACTGAAGGGAATGGCTATTGACCGTATTGTGTGGAGAAATTTCTGTCGCGACACCTCTACACCATAAGGTAGAAGAGGAACAGATTATGTGTCATGTCATATTAACAAAAAAAGCAAAGTTGATTCAATAGGAAATATGAAAAAAAATGTAACCTAACTTTGTCTATTTTATTTGAAATGCTTTAAGATTTTATGTGAAACTAGCTGGCCTAGCAAATGTTGTTCTGCCCAAAAATAATTTGTCTCTGAAACTCCATTTCACCGTCCACCGTCTTCGACTAAAAATAAATGCTATTTTCGCAATCAATGTTCCAAAAAACCTCAATAACGGTACCCATGTCAATTTTTAGGCTTATTTCCCTCGTTTCACCCCCTAAGGGGTTGATTTTTGGAAAATAAAAAAAAACTTGTTTGCTTATTTGTTTTTAGTACTTCTACGAAGTTTCAAGTCGAAATGTCTATTTAATATTATTTTTTCATACAAAATTGGAACCCTCATTTTACCCCTTTAGGGGTTGAATTTCAAAATATCCCTTATTCCTTGTATACATCATAGTTGTGACCTACCCGGCATTGCGCGGGCATAATATTACGTGAACCTATATGTGTATGTATTGAAACATGACTTTTCCATTGTTCTTTCAGGTTTTTCCAATAAGGAAAAAAATCGTTTTTTTCCAATTTTCCGGGTTTCCCACTCTGTTTTTCCCATTTTTCTCTTCGAAAAACCATTCAGAAACGAAAATATACGAAATTCCATACAAAAATACCATACAAAATCATCAATTTTCCGACTTTTCCGGTGAATTTTCCCAAAATTTTCTTTCATACAAACCTTGTAGTACAGTAAAAATAGCGAAAGAGGTGAAACTAATTCCCACAAAAATGATTCCTGTTGTAAGTTGAAGGTAATATGCTTCTATTTAACATACTAAAAGTATACATCCGTACTCTCGTGCAAAATACGTTTTTTTGGCCACCACCTTGAAAATAACGTTGAAATTTCAAAATATCACAACAATTCAAATGAGGTATCAAATGACAGGGAATTTATTGCTGAACAAGACTATGTAATTGGTTTTATTTTTTAATAAGAAATTTAAAAATGACTGCCAAAAGAATGAAACTCCAGAAAAGTTTCATTTGAGTTGTTCAGCGAGGTAAGAGGTGTATGGGCAAAAATAATAATTCATTTAATGCATAAACTAAAAATCCCATAAGCCGCGGATTTTTTGTCACTATGACAGCGGCAAAAGTTAGTCTTAACTTTTCCAGCGACAAAACGGAACCTAACTTTTATAACGGTCTAATTGTAAAATAATGTTTGCCTTGTTTGTTAATTTAGTGACTTCTAAATTACCTAATATGTAAATTAAATATGTATTCATTAAATTGTCGTACCGAATTACACTCAAGCTTTTTTTTTATCGAAGTAAACTTAACATTTATAATTCGAGTTTCCTTGCGTTTAGGCAATTCAACTCAAAAAACTGCCAGAAAAAATTACTCGTCCTTCGGACTCGTAATTTTTTCGGAGGCACTTTTTTTCGTTAAATTGCCAAGCAATGAAATTCTCATTAAAATGTCAAGTTTACTTCGACAAAAAAAGCTCTCGTGTAATTATAAGTGAAAAATCACTTTTATTAATCTAAACACAGATTTTTTGTCACTTATAATTACACGAGAGCTTTTTTTTTGTCGAAGTAAACTTTTTAATGATAATTTGTTGCTTGGCAATTTAACGAAAAAAAGTGCCTCCGAAAAAATTACGAGTCCGAAGGACGAGTAATTTTTTCTGGCAGTTTTTTGAGTTGAATTGCCTAAATGCAAGGAAACTCGAATTATAAATGTTAAGTTTACTTCGATAAAAAAAAAGCTTTAGTGTAATTCGGTACGACAATTTAATGAATACATATTTAATTTACATATTAGGTAATTTAGAAGTCACTAAATTAACAAACAAGGCAAACATTATTTTACAATTAGACCGTTTTAAAAGTTAGGTTCCGTTTTGTCGCTGGAAAAGTTAGGGCTAACTTTTGCCGCTGTCATAGTAACAAAAAAACCGCGGCTTATGGGATTTTTAGTGTATGCACTAAATTGTCACTGTGATATTTTATCAATGCTGTCACTGCATAACATAGACTATTTATAAAACCCATTCATCTTCATCTTGATCAAAATTGTCTCTAGTGTTTGTGCAGTCCTTTCCACAACAGTTTTTGTAAACTATTGAACATGGGAGTCCATATATGCGACATGTGCATCTCGTACTGTTACATGGATAATCAATTGTAGTTTGACAGGCACAATGTATCATGTTTAAGAGTTTGTCTAGTGCTGAGCTTATGTCCGTTAAAATATGCTGAAATTCTCCATCAACCATCTGCCAACCCCATAGTGTAGGATCAGGGGTTGGCATATCAAGATTTTTGCAAATGAAACACTGTAAATGCACTTGAAGTAGATGAAATTTCGCTGCATTTTCAGTTGGAGGCAAATGAGCTATGTCAAATTCTTTTTTTGCCGAAGCTATTTTCTTCATGTACTGTTCATAACAAAACATTAAGACTGATTGTGTCAATATTACTTCCATACAGTGACACTATAACTTTACATCCAATGTCTACCAAATCTTTCGTTGCTTGTAACATTTTCGTGGGATCCAAAATTGGAAGCCCATTTGCATAATGTTTCAGATTTAATTATATGTTTAAAAGCAAAAGATTTACTCTGGCCAAACAATGCACTGGTGGTGTCACATCCTGTTAACGTATGAACAAAAAGTAAAGTTTTGCAAACGTTTTTTCCAATTGATTGTTGCATGGATTGAATATCACGTACTTTATCAGATTGTGTGGCAGACTGCATATAAATGTTCTCAGAAGAATGGTACAATAGTAAGATTAAGATATCAGTATCATCTGCCACTACAGTAACTTGTCTTTTCTGTGCTATATTTAAAGCTTCTTTCACAATTAATGTGTCTGCATCACCATTTGCATTAATTACACAATGTGACCTTTTCTTTGAAAGTAGCTCCCGAGCATATTGATAAAGCGTTGTTTGTTTTCAGTATTTGAAAGAAATTTGTTTTTGTTTATAATCTCGCGCGAATTTTCATCAAATATCACTGCAACAAATGACTGCTTCATGCGTAATCTGTGCTCCATATCTTTTATATTTGATTGTTCGTATCCATCAAAAATGACAGTTGCTTTTTCATACCGGCTTTGGACATATGATTCGTATTGACTTATGACATCACCAAATGATTTACATGTTGACCATGGTATCTGGCGAATCAATGCACCACCATCAAGGATGTAGAAAGTATGTTCCTGATTACGAGCCCATTGTATTTTATTGCCATTCATGTTGTCTAATGTCTTTGCCAAAGACGATTTATCGGTTTTTCTCATTAGCTGAGTACTATGGTCAAATAATGAAGCAGGTATGCTGGATAGCTCGTAATTGAAATACTCTCTAGCATCTTGTGAGACATTATCCAAGAAGATACAAGCTAGGATTCTCTGCGTTAAAAGACGTGTATCTATATGGTGGGTCTCACCAGCAATAACAATTCCCTTTTTCAATACCTTGAGGGTTACTGCTTGGTCTGATTTCAGCAAAATTACATTTTGGTAAAGCTTGCCTGTAAGTTTATCTTGAATGTTTCTTCCAATGATGTCAGCATTTTCTGCATTAACCTTGTTCTCACTATCCATAATTCCGTTAAAAATATTTCATAAACCACTCGACGAAGCAGTAAATGGGTTATGGGATATAAAAAATGTCTTTATCTTTTTCATATCTTCAAAGTCCCTGTGTCAGATAAATCAGTATGTTGTTCACTACCGATATGAGAAACATTGGTCAGCAAACTCATTGCGTACGTCATTTGACTGCATCTAGAATGGCTCAAAATCCAAGAGGCTCGTTGACCTTCAGTCATTCCTCCTCCACCAGTCATACCAGAACGATTTTTAGTGCATCTCATAAGTGTTTGCTCAATGCACATATCGGTCCATACCCCAGACCACTTTCTATCCTTCCTTCTTACAGTAAAGTGACCGTTATTCAGCTCTGCTTATACTTCCGGATTTGTTATTTTTAGTTCCTGCATTTTTTGAAGATATATTCTTGCGGATTTTGCATAATTATTATGACCTGAACTCGCAAAAAAAGGAAGTATATGCTCAATCGCCTGTAAGTGCATTTCAAAATTTCATGATCGCTCTGCCCAAATAAATGTCTTGACAATTTCCACCATGTTCAGATACAACAGCCAGAGTTTGACGGTGCGACTGTGGGATTTGAGAAGGTTCTTTTTTTTATTTATCATTGAGGAAAGTTTAAGAATATTAAGATTTGAAGTAACTTCCTTCACTTTGATATCACCTATGACCAAGTCATCGTAAAGCTGAATAAATGTTTCAACATTTAGATCAGCATCATTCAACTCTACTTTCATTGCATCATCAGTGTTACTACTTGATATAAATTCGCTTAAATCTGTATCTGCATTTTCTTCTACTGGCAGGCTGCACTTTAGTACATCTGCTAGTATTAAAGCAGTGACAGCTGAAGAAATTAGAAAATGCCCTCTAAGAGCTCGTGCGTACATTTTCCCTGTTGACATGTGGGGCACTGTATTTTCAGCGTAAATTTTATGCAAAGCTTCTTCTATGCCGGATCCTGCCATTAGTCCTCCAATAGCCCCAAGGAAAGACATTAGTGTGTGAAATCCTCCAAGCCGAATCACCATATTTTAGCCGTTTTATTTTTTCGGTGAGCAACAGAGAGGTGTTAACAGAAGCTCCAGATGTACACATTATAACTCCCATACCATGAAACGTGTTATGGCCATCTATTATTTCTATGTTATGGTTTACATTATCGGCGACCCATTGACAAAAGTGGCCTGACGGTACCACACTTGAATTACATATTTCTGCTTCTTCTTCTTATTCATAACATCTTGACAGATGTGTTGTGACCCATTATTAATTTTGAATATTACTGATGGCTCTTTTTACCGTGTTCCGCCATCTTTGTCTACTGGAATCCACATGGGCGGCTTCACTCAAACTAGTGTGGAGAAGATCTCTTGTTAAGTCTATTCAACGTTTTGGTGATCGTCCACGTCTTCTTTTTTCCTTTTGGTTTACCTAGAACTACCAGCTCTTCGATATTGTGTTTGCTGCGTTGGATATGTCCAAAGAAGGACAGAATGCGACTGTAAACGGTGCACGAGAGTCTTTGTCGTGGTCAAATTTCTTCGAGAACGGAGACGTTTGTACGGTGAGCTGTCCATGAAATTTTCAACATACGTCTCCAGATCCACATTTCAAACGCGTCAATTCGACGGCGGTCTGCTTCTTTGACAACCCATGTCTCGGCAGCATAAAGGAATATGGAAAATACCAGCGAGTTAATGAGTCGGATTTTCGTGTGTTTCGTGATATTTGTATCTTTCCATATTTTGTTAAGTTGAGTCATCGCCGTCCTGCCCAACTGTATCCTGCGTCAAATTTCGTATTCACAGTTGCCGCTGTTGTCTATTAAAGCTCCCAGGTATGTCAGACTATTTACAACCTGGCATTGGCCGATGCTTTGAATGTGAGGCCAATTGTTGTTTTCACGGTCAATTATCATGATTTTCGTTTTATCATAATTAATCTTGAGACCGTAGAGAACACTAATCTCTTCAAGTTTATTTAAGAGTGTGGAGATTTCATTTTCATTTGCAGCAATCAGCGTGGTATCGTCTTCAAACCTAAGGTTTGATATTTTCGTACCGCCAATAGTTATACCACCATTCCACTCTTCCAGCACTTGTCTCATTATTACTTCGCTATAGATATTGAAGAGCAATGGGGAAAGAACGCAACCTTGTCTGACACCTTTGCCTATAGTGCATTCTCCAGATAGATATTTATCGACTCTCACACGAGCAGAGTTATCATTATACAATTCTATTATAAGATACACTAGATGTTTAGGCACTCCCATAGTAAGTAATACATCCCAGAGTTTTTCCCATTTCAGATTATCGAACGCCTTGCTGTAATCGATGAAACATATGTATGCTGGAATGTAGTATTCTCTAGCCTTCTCAATAACCTGCCTAAGATTTAAGATGTGCTCTCGTGTACCGCGTCCCTTAACGAAACCAGCCTGTTCTGGAGATATCTGCCAGGCGAGATAGTGTTCCAGCCGGGCCTGAATAATGTATAATAAGACCTTACTCGCGTGAGAAATCAATGCAAGAAGACGATAAATGTCGCAGTTGTTTGTAGGACCTTTTTTATGAAGAGGTACAAAAATCGAAGTTTTCCACTCATCTGGCCATATACCGGTTTCCCAGATTCTCTGACAGAGATTATGTAGCATTTTCAAACCACCGAATCCCATTTCTTTAAAAGCTTCGGCAGGAATTGAGTCTATACCCGTAGCTTTATTACATTTCAGCTTTCGTACAGCTGCCTCCACTTCAACCATAAGAATATCTGGTTCAGGTTCATAGTCATGGCAAGAAACATTTTGTTCTTGATTTTGATTGTATGCATATAGATGTTCACAGTATTTTTGCCACACTTTCATGACTTCATCTAAATCCGTAACCATCCTTCCTTCAGCATCTTTGATTGACCAAGTTTTTGGTTTGAATTACGAGTTATTAGTTTGATTTTTTTAAACAAGTCTCTGGTATTGTTGTTGTTCGCATGGGATTCTAGTTCTTTACATATGGCTTGAATATAGGCATTTTTGTCTCTCCGGTAAATATTTCTGCACTTCATCATAAGAAACACTGAATCCAAGCCTGCAAAGTTCATCAATTAGGAAACGAGATCCAAAATCTCTGTGAATCTGAACGCCAATAGCAAGAGGAATTGGGCATATTAAAGAACGAGGCCTGCAAGCTTGCATTAGAGCCTGACCTATTGAAACTTTCTTTACATCATTTCGTTTGTCACTGATTAGTATATCCAGAAAAGTTAGTAAGACAGGTGGTAAAAATGTTTTGTTTTCTTTAACAGATGCAATATCTGATGCACTTGGATAAAAGTCTATATTTGTGTACAACAAATTTATTTTCGTTTTGATCAGTTTTGATTCGATCAATTTAAATTTTTCTTGATCAGGATCAGATAGCTTTTTTTGTTTGTTAGAGTCCAAGATTATGTTTGATACAGTTTTTCCAAATGTTACCATGTTAAATTTTCCATCTATGCCTGATATTATGATGTTATTCCCAAACCATTCTTCCAACTTTTTCTTCAAATATCTAGAATTGTAAGGCTCACTTCCCTCTGGTAGAAAATCACACATCTTTTTTCCTACCTCAGTGACAGATATCGGCTCTTCGTAGTTTTCTTGTAACCACTCGCATGTTTTTACAAAAGCGGTATAAC
Organism: Agriotes lineatus; assembly: GCA_940337035.1. Classification (NCBI taxonomy): domain Eukaryota; kingdom Metazoa; phylum Arthropoda; class Insecta; order Coleoptera; family Elateridae; genus Agriotes; species Agriotes lineatus. The sequence continues at coordinate 249,186,821 of OW679194.1, forward strand.
TGGCAGTATCAACCGGACGGCCTACTGGTGTAGGTAATCCTTGACCTCACAGGAAGGGGGTTGCCTTTTCTGAAATTGCACACTTGGTGATACATTGCTTTTGCAGCAGGTAAATCTATGACCGAAAGCATCCTGACGTGTACATTTGCTGCCCATAGATTGCTGCATATTTTCAAAATTGTTTCGCGAAACTAGAAAGTACGCTCGAGAATGACTGCTAGTTTTTTCCGCTTTTCACTATCCGATATAATCTGACCACAAAATAAACAATTTTCTTTGAAATTGAACGATCCTACACTTCCACGTAGGGTTCTCAACCTGGAAGAAGGTGTATCATCTTGTGATGTCTTGAGGTTTAAATCACTTCTAATTTTGATAGGATTTATATATACACGTCGACATTCTGTATGGATTTTAACAGTACCCGGAGGCATAGGTTTGCAGAGTTTATGAATTTTATGATCTTTTTGTTTGCTCACGTTGATAATTCCCATTAATCCCTTGGCTGTTAATGTGACACAGGCAGCATTGTCACCAAGCACAGTAGAACACAAAAACCAGGTTTCTTCTTCCATGTTACTATGATTTCTTCATTCAAACTTTCTTAATATGTAATGCAAGACAAAAAAACCAGTACAACTCTTGATAGAGATTTTATCATAATTTGATTAGCTAAAACGAGGCTTTGACAATTACGTTTATTATATCCACAGCAACGTCTAAACAATTTGACGGTTAAGTTAGAAATACCTAGCAACTGTACATATTAAAGCAGTCACATTCACAACAGACCATACTTACTGTACCAGTTTTTTTTGTCTTGCATAGTATAAACCGTTCAATAGTTATTTGCCAGATAGGAGGCCATGTTAGGGTGATGAATTTCACCCTGTAAATATGCCGTCAGTCATTAAGAAAAGTTAGGTTATGCCCATTTTATACCGGGTGGCCATAAATATCTGAGATCCCGGTAGCCATGGAATTAGCTACTTATAAATGTTGGTTAGCATTATATTTCAATTAAAATATGTATTGGTACCTATGCAATGTAATAAAATGCAATAGGAGGAGGGGAATGTGCCCCGGATTCTGCAGTTTAGCACACGATTCGATTATAAAAATCTCCTGTTCTAACTCCATTACTTATTACAATCTGTAATAATTTTTGACAGATAAGAATTTTAGTTGTGATGACATTAATGACATTTAGTTTAGTTGGATTCATAACTTTAATAAAGCGGTGTTGATTCCAAAGGTAATGTGATATCACATATTTATGGCCACCCGATACAAAATGATAATTTTATGTTAATGTACAAAACGTGGTTGCCAGATTTGGTTTTGGATTTTGTGCCACTTTTATTATTGGTTAAGATAAATTTCATGAAAGACAACTTGCTGATTCTGAATAAGTGTCATACATGTCGGAGGTACACTTTGAAAGAGCTTCAAGCCATAAATTCTTAACCTTATCCTTGGATGAAAGCTGAGAATTTATATGCTTGTTGTAGTAAGTTTTACAGAACCCCCATGCCTTTCAATAGGATTGTATTGACAATGGTACAGAGGTAATCTAAGAACCTCATAACCATTCTCTTTCAAAAATTCGTCAGTCACGTAACGTTTGTTATTGTCTTTCCTAAAAGGTTGAATTAAACTCCAAAGATGTTTTTTTGTAATTTTGCCCTCAATTTTGACATTGTGTTTAATCAACCAATCCTGCATCTGATCCTTCTTCCAATTAAGAGAGGGTAACTTTTCCAACTGCACCGAATGGTACGGTGCATTGTCCAAGATTACCACACATTTACCAGGAATTTTATTCAGAGCAGGAAGTAACTGATTAACCACCCAATTTTGAAAAATCTCCCCGTTCATGGTTTTGTGATAATCCCTATCGTTATTAGTTGAAGATAAGAATAGATCACACCCTTCCAAAAACCCAAATTTAGTTCCCGCATGCAAAACAGTGAAACGCTTTCCCTCCGATTTAATTTTAGACGGATTGCTTTTAATTTCAGAATCGTGTACCCATTGTCGGACGCTAGATCCATTTTGATAAATCCAGGTTTCGTCTAGGTACACGAATGTTATATTTTCACTAGAATTTTGGTATTGCAAGAATTTTCTCAAATAAGTAATTTTGGATGCAACAACATGTTTGTATTTATAACCCATTGATTTTAGAATATTATATAAAGTCGTTTTCCCCTTACCGAATTCGAAATTTTCACCCACGTCCTTTAATAGTCTAGCCAAAGTAAAGTGCTCATTTTTCAAGTGATAATTCCAAATCTGGCGTTGCAAATCTTCCCGAAATGCAAAATTTTTATAGTATGTATCATTTTTAGGCCGTGAGCCAAAAGGTTTAATTTCAAAATTATCCCGCCCAATAATACTTCTTATAGTTCTTTCGGACACCTAAAACAGTACAAAGCCCAAAATTAAAGCAACAGTTAAGTTTTATGCATAAATACTTGCACCCCAAATATCAGTAAGCCGGGCAAGGATTTCAGTTTCAGTAAGATCTGGCCTGTCGGTTTTATAATGCCTGTAGGCCTTTGTAATTTTCAGTTTTGTGTCACCTTTAATTACTTTTGGCATATTGCTCTAGTATTACAATTTGACAGATAGGTATCCATAACGCTGATGTCCATACATATTATGCCTAGTGGCAAACAAAGTATGAAAGCACTGGCAACATTGCACGTTTAACCTCAAAATATCAAATTAGACACTTTCGTGGGCCTCCTGTACATAACAGCTGATTCTGACAAAGTGTCAGAAAGAGATTCTAGGGAGTTTTAATTTTCTGAAACATAAAAACAAAATTCCATGTCTACCTACTTGGCAAATAACTATTGAACGGTTTATACATTACCTGAAAGAAAACATAAAATAAAAATAAAATAAAAACTAAAATTCACACTGCAACATGTAGAAACAATCTTTAATGTTTTCACTCCCTATATTTTTACAATAATTAGTTTATTCTGAAAAACCAAAAACATATTCTTGTTCAGCAATAAATTCCCTGTCATTTGATACCTCACTTGAATTTTTGTGATTTTTTGAAATTTCATTGTTATATTCAAGATGGCGGCTGAAAAAACGTATTTTGCATGAGAGTACGGACGTATATTTTTAGTATGTTGAATAGAAGTATGTTACCTTCAATTATACCATCGGGCATCAAAAAACCAACTAAATGAATACCTAAACAATAAGTTTAAAACCTACCGGAACATGATAACAAATCTCATAAAAAAAGCCAAAACCGCATACCATGAGTCCAAAATCCCAAACTCAAAAGGCGACTCGAAGAAAATGTGGAGCGCGGTGAGTGAAATTATAAATCCAGGACCAAAATGGAAAGATGTGGATAAAATAAGCAAGGATGGGAAAATCATAACAGACAAGCAAGAAATCGCAACCGCATTCAATGAATACTTTGCTAACATTGGTGTCACCCTTGCGTCCCAGATAATCGCGACTCCTCAAAATCCTGCTAACGTGAAACAGATTGTTAACTCCATGTATCTGACAAATGTCTATGAACTTGAAACCCTTAACTGCATCCATCAACTACAAATCAACAAGGCCTCCGGCATCGACGGGATCACGACAAAAATTCTAAAAACCTGTGGGGAACACATTGCAAAGCCAATCAGCCATATCATAATATCATAAACTTATCGTTCAATGCAGGGATCTGCCCTAGTCACTTTAAAAAAGCAGTAGTAGTCCCAAAACACAAATCAGGAAACGTTACCACGCTACAAAACTATAGACCAATTTCTCTGCTGCCAAGCATCTCAAAAATCTTTGAAAAATGCCTAGCGGCAAGAATCATGAGTTATCTACAGCACGTGAAAGTGTTACACCAAGCGCAGTTCGGCTTCCAAAAAGGTATATCTACCGATTCAGCTATTGCCAAACTGACTGCACACATCTACGAAGCACTTGACAACGGCACACCTGCGCTTGCGGTTTTCGTCGATCTGGCGAAAGCCTTTGATACACTAAATCACGAAACCCTCTTGGATAAATTCGAAAAATACGGCTTTTGCGGAAACGTACACTGCCTACTGAAAAACTACTTAACAGATAGATCTCATGTAGTAAGAGTTTAGAACCACCTTAGTAGTCCTGCGTCGGTAAGCTGCGGCGTTCCTCAGGACTCTGTACTGGGACCAATCGTATTCATAATTTATATTAATGACATCTTCAACATTAGTGCCCAAAGTCAGATCATAAGCTATGCCGATGACACAGCAATCTTATTCGCTGGACAAACCTGGGAAAACGTAGTACAAACAGCGAAGAGAGAATTCCCGATACTCAGAGACTGGTTCCGAGCTAATTTCCTAACGTTAAACATGGAGAAAACGCAGGCGCTAACCTTCGGCTGCTACCGAGATAGTCTACCACAGTTACACGAAATAGAAATCCACGAGGAAGACTGCAACGACCAAACAGACTGCGGCTGCCCTAAAATCAAGCTAGCAGGTTTCGTCAAATACCTCGGAATTGTAATCGATAGCCACCTTTGCTGGGACCATCATGTCGAATACATACTACGCAAGATGTGATATATGTCCTGCATATTCTACAAACTCCGGCCCATACTAAGCAAAGATCAACTACGCACAGTATATTATGCACTAGTGGAATCTGTACTGTTTTACGGGATCATAGGTTGGGGTGGTGCCCGCGACAACGTAATGAACGCTCTGCAAACCACCCAAAATAGAATAATAAAAGTTATGCTATGGAAAGGCAGGCTGTACCCAACCAACCTCTTATATAACGAAACCTCCTATATGAATTAAGGTCTGGACATACATTATCGGACCGTGCCAGAGCAGGAGGCCGGCCGGGTGACGGTTGTCACCCAGTGGATGAATTGCACAGTGAAATTAAATGCATCTGTTCACACATCACCGTGCCATATCCGGGCACCTTCACCAGACCGGGTCCGGGCCGGGTGATAATAGTTTTGCTTACTTTTTCACGGTGATGGTCAGGTCTCGTTGGTAGATTCCATCTGCTTCCACACAAGTTTTACACCCGTATGCATAGTCGTTCGCCAGCGGCTTGCCGGCGACTTGCCGGAGTTTCGTTATGAATAGTATGTTGGCAGCACTGTACGTCTATGTCAAATTCGAGGTTAGCAGGTTAGGTTTTCTGTCAGTTTTGACAGAAACTGACACAAAATCTAACCTGCTAACCTCGAATTTGACATAGACGTACAGTGCCGCCAACATACTATTCATAACAAAACCCCGGCGAGTCGTAGGTGAGCCGCTGGCGAACGACTATGCATACGGGTGTTAGTGTTTGAAAAATACTTAGTGGTGTATTTTCACCACAGTATTTGAAAATTTTATAATTCACTCTTTATATATGGCGTGAATATAGACATGGAACGACTGATACAGGAGGTTCCAAAGTTTGCAGTACTCTATAACCAATCCGACGAAAATTAATGAACATTTTTACGTATATTTCTAACCGATCACGTCAAAGATTTCGAAGCAGACTGACAAAACTTCAGAGTAATCACCCTAATGTCCGGAAAACACGGTTGGAAAACGGCCGGCACACGGACATGTGTGGTTTCTAGATGAGCGGGCGGAGACACAGGATGACGGCCGTGCTCCGGCCTTGGCACGGTCTGGGAATGTATGTTCAGACCTTTAGTTAGTTTTATCATCCTAACACTATTAATAGCCATTCTTTATATGATATTGATAGTTTTTTTTTCTTTTTTCAGTTAATATTCCAGTGACAAACTTGACTGAACCAATTTACGTAATGCTACGTGTACCTCCCAGACTGATGCTTGAAACATCCTCGCCTATTCCGGTGTGGTGGAACACGAGCAATAACGACAGCAAGGGCAAGTGGTCATCCAATGGTTGTGAACTTAGTCACGAAGTGCAAGATAATTTAGTCTTCCATTGTAAGCAGCTAGGATACTATGGACTCCTACAGAACACAACGTATTCGAGTGTCATAAAAACCGGTGCCAAATTTAGATTATCGCATCCTGCCATATACATAGGTAGCTTTGTTCTGTTCCTATCGCTTTTCATCGTCATCCTGACTTACTGTGTGTGCTACATGTCAATCCAGATGCCTAAAAAGGCCAAGCACTCCCTCGTAAATATGTGGATTGCAGTGATGTTGCTAATATTTGTGTACGTGTTCGGTATTTTCCAAACTGAGGACTACCAGCTTTGCCAGATCGTCGGCTTAACCCTCCACTACTTCACACTCTGCTCGTTGTTCTGGATGTGCGTGGGTGTGACAACTATGTACAAGAGGCTGAACAAAAACGATTCGATAGAACTGCAGGACGACGAACTGCCATCTGACCAGCCGGTGCAGAAGCCGATCCTCGGTTTGTACCTGATCGGGTGGGGTGTTGCCTTGATAGTGTGCGGGATATCCGGTGCAGTCAACATGAAGGAATATGCGGCCTACACGCACTGCTTTCTGAACACCACGCCTGCTCTAAGTGCTCTCTTCATACCAGCCGTCATTTTGCTGCTAATTCTGAGTGCCTTATTTTTGCTGATTCGCTGCGCGATCTACAGCTCGGATGCTAACGGACACCTGAGCGAGGGGACACAGGTGACGGAGAACGTAGACTTGGACATGCTGGAGCCCAGCTTCCCCAACCCCGACCACACGAGTGTGCGCAGCAGCTCAACTAAGACTCGATCGAGCGAGATCGAGGACTCCGAACACGCCCCCTCAACTCAGCTCAAAGCCTACATAATATTTCTGATAATTTACTTGCTCACGTGGATGAGCTGTGCATTGGCCACGGTGAAGCCCTTCAAGTTTCAGGTCGAGGAGGACGTGTTTAGCATTGTGTATGCGGTTTTTGCAACGGTGTTGGGCGCCTTTACCGTGTTCTTTTACTGTATAGCCAGAAATGACATACGCACGCAGTGGCTCATTCTGCAGAACTGGATCAAGAGGAAAGGGGTATGCTTCCGGTCACGAAATGTGTCCGATACTGCTCAGAATCTGCCGCAGGTAAGTGCATCAATGTTGTGAGTGATTTTGCTTTTTGTTTGTTGATGAGTTACTTATTTTTTTATGGTTTATTCACATTCAAGTAGCATAACCTGCTGTATGGCCATCGTGATCATCTGTGTGTGTTTAAAGTAAAAACTGAAGTGTCTTTCACAGTTTTTTGTGTGACTTAGCAGTTAAAGATTTTCAAAATTGTATGACCTTTTTTTTAAACTTGATAAGTATTTTAAGAGATTATTAAGTCAAAATGTTATTAAATAAGCATGATTTTTGATTATAAATAAAAATCATTTTGTCGTAAACTTACTCTAATTTTAATTTGGAAAATTAATTATACGGTTTGCCAGTTATGTTGGCTTCATCAGTAATTTAATAAAACATTATAAAATTGCAATTTTTAACAAATCTTAAAAGAGAAAAATTAGATTAGCGAAAACATATGGTTTTCATTAACTTGCATACCTACGTAATGAGTAGTTTAAATTTGGATTTAGTTAATGACATTTTTTTAAATTCTAATATTTAACAATTAATGAAGTAAAAGGGATTATTTATGATAATACATTTTTAATACAATTAAAACAGAATGCTTTAGCAATTCTGAATGCAGGAATGTAAATGAAATTGATAAGGGCATGCAAGGATATTCACTTATTTTTCTTATCAACAATGCACAAAACTACAGAAAATTTGGAACTTGCATATGACATAGGCAGGACAGTATTCAGTTGATATTTGATTTTAATTAAAACTATCTGACCCGGCAAACGTTCTGCCCAAAAATAATTTGTCTTTGAAGCTCCGTTTCACCACTATAGGGTTTTAATTTTATGTTATGTCCACCGTCTTGGACGTAAAAATAAATGCCATTTTCGCAATCAACGTCGTAAAAAACCTCAATAACGACACCCCTAAGGGGATGATTTTCAGAAAATTACGAAATACTTGTTTGCTTGTTTGTTTTTAGGAGTACTCCTACAAGTTTCAAGTCAAAATGTCTATTTAATATTATTTTTTCATACACAATTGGAACCCTCATTTTACCCCTTTAGGGGTTGAATTTTGAAACATCCTTTCTTAGTCCTTGAATACATCATAGCTGTGACCTACGCAGCGTTGTCCGGGCATAATATTATGTGAATCTATACGTGTATGTTTTGAAACATGACTTTTCCATTGTTCTATTCCGGTTTTTCCATTTTGAAAAAAAAATCGATTTTTTCCTAATTTTCCGAATTTAACGAATTTTCCACTTCGATTTTCCCCACTTTTCTCTTCGAAAAGTCATTCAAAAACGAAAAATACAAAATCCCATCAAAAAATGTGATACAAAATCATCTTTTGTATTTTCCGAATTTTCCGACTTTGCCGGTGAAATTTCCCAAAATTTTCTTTCATACAAACCTTGTCCTGACAATTACCAACACAACAACAAAAAAATGAGCTGGTCCAGCCGTTCTCCAGTGATGATGTAACATACATGCAGCAATTAATTTTTATTTATATAGATGTTGGCTTGAATAATAATAGCATAAAAGTATGAATAACGTATTTGGTTCATGTAAAAAAGTTTTTCTTCAAACGTCAGTGAAATGTGACATTATCACTTTATTGCCATGTGGCAGATAATATTATGTGCCGCTGACGAGCGGCAGCTAAAGTTATTATCTGCCGCTGACGAGATAGAGTAATTTTCTTCGGATTTTGTTATAAACGTTTGAAGAAAAAATTCTATATGTTATTCGGAGCAAAAGTATCTTTATGTGGCTCGGCTGTACTTATCTGCCTCGCAAGCTCGGCAGATAAACCGTCCAGCCACGCCACATAAAATATAACTTTTGCTCCTAATAACATAATATACTATTATTTATAGTAGATTATATTATAAGTGAGAGAAATGCATCATTATTTGCGAGTGAGAATTTTGAATCGCGAGTGCCCCAGCACGAGCGATACAATTTCTCACGAGCTTATAATGGCATTTCGCTCACATGTGGTATACGACGTTTTATCTTACAGTAGTAATTCTTGTGCCTAAATAGTTTGCGCAGTCAGAATATGTTGCGAAATAAATTTATAATTAGTCGCCTGTGATGTGTGATATACGTTTGACAGTACTGAAGTGTATTGTCAGTCTATGTCAAATTCGAGGTTTGTAGGTTAGGTTTTGTTTGTTATTTGCATATATATATTACTTATTATATTGCTAGCGGTTTTGAGTTGGGGGGTCACGAAGGAAATGAGATAGACAATCAACTTTTCAATGTATATGGTGAGCGTGGTAAACAAACCAAGTTTAAAACTTGGTTCTAAAGGCGGGAGTTCGAATTCTCGGGCATGCGCACGAGACGCGTTATACTCAAAGTGAGATTATGTCGGCGCCGTAATGTTTTCGGCCGTTTCCAGGCCCTACTAGCAATATATGTATAATACATATATGGTTATTTGACACAGACTGACGCAAAACAACCTGAAAATTATGAATTTGACATAGCTTGACAGTGTTGCCAACAATGCAGTAGTATAAATAATGAAAACTCACTTGTGAATAAAACTTCATTTTAGTCACTGAAAACAGTTGTATAATGTATGGTAATAGGCGCTACTGTAAGATAATAGTTATTTAACCAACAAGTGTGTTAATGAAGGCGATTAATAATCGAAACTGTTTAAAGCACGAACGAGCGATAGCGAGTGAGTGCCTTTAATAGTTGAGATTATTAATCGCCCATTAACAAACGAGTTGATTACAACATTTTTTCGTTGACCGCAAAATCTTTTTTTGTGGCGAAAAATTTGACTAATACAACTAACCTCCATGCAAAATATCATCAAAACGTCAAAATCACAAAAACAATTAATGAAAAAGAGTGTATTAATGACGTCTATTAATCTATTCTTTTTTAGGAAAAATTAAAATTGAAATTTACAAGCTGTCAACGAAAAAATAAATTATGATAAATAGAACTGAGGTTATATATATATATATATATATCAGTTCTATAATTAATTGCATTATTAAATAAGGATTAAATCTTGGAATGAAAGTCAGCAAGCTGAAAATTTGCATAGACCTTTGTTTTGACGTTCTAAAGACGGGCTGAAAAGTCTCGTAAGATCTCGTGTCCGCTAGTCAAGATGTCAAAGGTCAAAGATCACAAAAATTGTTTTTATGCAAATATTTCGCTTTCTATGCGTTGTATGTCGTTAAGAGGTTATTACAAAAGTTGTAGAGCATAAACATTCTCTACAAGTTTGGTTATATACATTTTTTCATATGGTCAATTGTTTTTGAAATATAGCACGGAGAGTGGGAACCACACATCTGTTTATAGTCCAGTGCATTTATCCGAAAAGTAGATGTAGATAATCTCTGAAACTTCTTTGTGGCGTGAATTCATAATTCATATTCTTATATGGGTATTTCGCGATTTCGCCACTCTGCAAATTAAAATATTAAATAACGAAAATATTAACAACGAACGTTTCGAGGGACAATCTGCTCTCGTTATCAACGAATAACAATTAAAACTAACAAGAAAACTTATCTTTTTCACTGGAAGGAAAAACGACCAACCTCCAATGAATTTTTTGACATTGACGTTTGTTGATATCTGTACCTACTTGATCTCATCTTTAAGAATCGATAGCCAACTATTGTCTAAAAATATTGAGAAAGACGACACGCATTTTTCTTCGTTAAGTAAAATATATGCCGTTTCCTTAATTTTTCGCCTAGTTGACATCGATTCTTTAGACAAGATCTTTGTGTTGTCCCATTGTATTTTATGGTTTTCATCCCAAGCATGTTCTGCCAGTTTAGACTTATTGAATTGATACGTTTTCAACATATTTTTATGTTCTTTAACTCTAACTGCTAAAGGCCTGGATGTTTCACCGATATAATGTTTCCCGCATTCACAGGGAATACTATATATACAATTCCTTGAATGTTGTTCTTCGTTGAACGGTTTAGTTTTTGTAAGAACTGACCGCAAAGTATTCAACGTTTTGAATACCGTCCTAACATTGAATCTATTTCCAATTCGTCTAATTTTGTCAGATATGCCTGGAATATATGGTATAGTTAGAGTATTATATTTTTGAGTGTCATTCCTTTGTATGTGTGTGGCATTGCTTCGTGTATTGAAAATGTTCCGAACAAGAGTCTCTGGATAGCCATTATCTTGTAAAAAATTAATAATAAATTCTTTCTCTTTTTTGAAAATTTTATCATTAGAGCAAACAACTTTGGCTCTGTCGTAGAGACTTTTTACAACGCCTGTCTTTATGTTTTTGTGATGGTTAGAATTAAAATGTAAGTACCTATTAGTATTGGTTTTCTTACGGTATACTGATGTTTCAAAAGTATTTATTGTGCGTGTGATTAGTGTATCAAGAAAGGGTAACTGATTGTTTTGCTCTGTTTCTAATGTGAATTTGATGGAGGTTTCTTTACTTTTAATATGTTCAAGAAATTTGTCCACCTCATCCATATCATGAGGCCAAATTGCAAAAATATCATCGACATATCTCCACCAAGCTACTGGTTTGTTGGTGTACGTGTAGACATGTTGTTGTTCAAAGTCTTCCATAAAAATGTTACTAACAATGGGAGATAAAGGTGAACCCATTGCCATCCCGAAATCTTGTTGGTAAAATTCATTGTTTAGTTGAAAGTATGTCGTTTTAATGCATAGCGTTAAAAGTTCCATAATGGTACCAACGTTTAATGTTGTTCGTGTATGTAATGTGTTATCGTTTTGTAGCCTATGTTTAATGATGTTGAGTGTTTTGTCTACTGGAACATTAGTGAAGAGACTAACTACATCGAAACTAACCATTAAGTGTTGTGTGTTTATGTTTGCTTCTTTAAGTTTTTCAAGGAAATGGGGCGTGTTCTTTATATACGTGTCTGTATTTCCTGATATAGGAGTCAGTATCTTAAGTAAATATTTAGCTAAACTGTGACAAGGAGAACCTATAGAACTAACTATTGGTCTAAGTGGTACATTTGGTTTGTGTATCTTTGGTAATCCATAAAAAAAAGATTTTTGGATGTTTTGTCAAGCATAGGTTATTCCGCTATATATAGAGATACTGTAAAGTATGAAGTTTCAGCTGTGTATCACCCACAGCCCCGTATTGTACCATCAGAGTCAGGTGTCCTAGTACATTATGCAGATTTAAATATTTACACTCTGAACGCTTCCCCCTCTCCGCATTATATCTCGAAAACAATTGATCATATGAAAAAATGCATATAACCAAACTTGTAGAGGATTTTATGCTCTACAACTTTTGTAATAACCTGTAACGACAGGCGACGCATATGAGGCGAGATATTTGCAAAAAACCAATTTTCATGACCTTTGACGTTAGGTATCTTGACTAGCGGACACGAGATCTTACGAGACTTTTCAGCCCGTCTTTAGAACGTCAAAACCTTTGAATATAAAACCTCAGGAAGGAGCGTTTCGTATAAAAATAGGGAACAAGTTGGGTCTTCAATATGGCGGATAGGAGTTTCCGCTTACATTTACTAGTCAAAACAAAGGTCTATGCAAATTTTCAGCTTGCTGACCTTCATTCCGAGGTTTAGCCTTTATTTCGCCTAATTTAACTGGGCTATTAGGACTTTTTAGTATTACAATCATCACCAGGCATAGACGTGTTTTTAAGTTATTCTGTCTGTGTACGATCTTGCTTGTGTTGAAATTAAATTTATGTAATATTTATGTTTTTTTTTTATTAACTTCTATTTTAAAAGGAACACCCGGTATATTATTATATTTTTGAATTCAGCTTAAAATTTTAGAGAAAATCGTACGACACTCATTAATGACCAATAGACAAATTAGATCACGAGCCGTAACCAAGACAACAACAAAATTTTTTGGAAATTTTGTGTAGGTATACATTACTTCTTTTTAGGGTGTGTGTCGTTACGATTTTCTTACCGAATCTGCATTCGAGCATTAATTCATATCCGGAAATTATTTTTCGTGCAATCCAACAACATCCTAATTTGCCCTCGCGTCCCGCTCGGGCAAATTAATACGACGTTGTTGGAACGCACTCAAAAAATTTCCGGAAAGAATTAATGCTCTTATGAGATTATATGTGAAAATCGTACGACACTCATTAATGACCAATAGAAAAATTAGTTCACGAGCCGTAACCAAGACAACTAAAAAATTTCTTGGAAATTTTTTGTAGGTAGACATTACTTCTTTTTAGGGTTTGTGTCGTTACGATTTTCTTACCGAATCTGCATTCGAGCATTAATTCATATCCGGAAATAATTTTTCGTGCATTCCAACAACGTCCTAATTTGCCCTCGCGTCCCGCTCGGGCAAATTAATACGACGTTGTTGCAACGCACTCAAAAAATTTCCGGAAAGAATTAATGCTCTTATGAGTTTATATGTGAAAATTTGTCTCTTCAACTAACGCTCTATTTTGCACGGTTTGTGTAGAATTTGTAATTTTTGAAAATGTTTTACCAATGTTTAAAAATTAAAATTTAAATTTTTAGCAATTATAAGATCACTGTAAAATGAAGTGTGCATGTATCATACCAGATTTTGATTATTATTATTATTTAGCTCTTTGCCTCCCATTCTTTTCCAGATGTTTGTTGGGTGTCCTATTCTTCGTTCTTCTCTCGATATCCAGTTTATGGATTGTCTTGCTTTATTATTATTTTTTGTTGTTAACTGTTGTTTAATTCTTGTCCATAATTCCTCATTTGCCATTATTTTTGTTTTATACCTGAGGAGTTACTTCTAGATTTTGCTTGATACATCTCTGATTTGTGCAGCCGCCGTTCTTGGATAATTTGTTCTATATATATATGTCATATTTCATTCAATAATGTGTACATTATTGCAGTTGTGCGTATATCTGCATTTAGCATTTCTGAGACGTTTGTCTGTTCTTGGTGCTTTCTTATTTTTTATTGTTTTTATTGCTGTTTCTGTTTCTTCTTTTGTAATTTCTCTTTTGTTGACATTGAGTTATATCTTATTTTTTCCTTCTAAGATTAATTCCGGGTTACCTTGTTGCATGGAATATAATTCAGGTATACATTATATTCTACCACCGTTGAATCTGATCATTTTACTTTGTTAATATTTGTCCATTGTCACCCTTTAATGGACCACGTGGTTTATTTTTTTATTTGGTACCTCTTCAGCCTTCTCCATGAACTCTGTGTTTGTTTTATGTCTTGTTTTCCAGCTCTTTTTCTGTGCTGTTTTCTCTTTGTATGTTTATTTAAGCGTGTAATTTTTTCTTTATATTAGCATCGAGGTGTTGTCAGTTAGCCATTCCTTGTTGGTTTGTTTTCATATGAGGTTTTTTCTGCAGTTTCTGTATATAATGTTTTTATGGTTTGCCACATATTTTCTACATTCCTGTCACTTAATTATAGTTTATTTTTGTCTTAACTTGTTTGTGTATTCGGTTGCTATTTCTTCTATATTTTATTTTATCTTCTACTTTTACTGTACAGTGGTCTATTGCTGCATCTGGCCTAGTCTAGTAGGGATATCTCATTTTTTAATGTGATTATGTGATCTATCTAATTTTTTGTCTTAGAGATATTTACATTGCTTTATATATATTTCTGTGTTTGTGTATACTTCCTCCTGTTGTCTCTGCAGAAATTGATAAATAGTTTTGTGTTTGTCCTAATTCTTCTTGAGCCATTATGCGCATTTTGCCTTTATTGCTACTACGTATTACCTATTTTGGTGTTTAAATCTTCTATCAATATTTTTATCTTCTTTGTTGTTTTTGTCCATTGACTTTTGTAGTTCGTCATAAAATCTGTCTAACCAGTGGATCTGCTTCATTTGTTTGGGCATATACATGTATATTGTAATTGTTGTGGATTTTATATAAAATCGTGCCTTCACTATTCTTTCTAAAGTAGGTTGCCATTCTATTAGCGCTTTCTCTGCTTTCGGACTTAATGTCAATGTCACTACTTTAGCGTGCTCAGGGTTTTCCCCTTGATTATCTAAATATATTTATATTATTGTCTCTCTGCTGGTTAGTTTAAATTTTCTTTTTTTTGGGCCATCAAACATTTTGATTACATAGTAACTATTTTTTCAGCGACTTACAAATTTTAGTTGCCCTTTATCCTCTCAAAATTAAATGCTTGAACTTCGTTCTCACATTTATACATTCTTTCGTGAATAAAGCGCCATCTAAAACAGATACAATTAATTACTATTAATAAATTTACCTTTTTATATCTTGAGATGGTTTTTATCTGTGATTGGTGAATGAAGGCTTACTGATACTTATTGATCCAGATCCAGCCCCTGCCGCTGCAGCCGACGAGCAATGGAGCTGCTGCAGAGCTGCACGTCACCTCGAGGTCGAGCAGCCGCAGCTCGAGCCACACCAAGTCTAACTCTAACAACAGCAACGTGCTCAAGGCAGCTGTGAACTTGAATGGGTCGACCATGGAGGAGCCACGGGGGGCGAGGATTAACAACGTCAATTTGGTCGTGCTGCACCGGCAGCAGTACAGAACCAACAATGCACTGCCGAATTTGATAGAGAACCCCGCCAGCAGCGCCCAGGTCTTCTACAATCCATACCAGAGCACGGTCGCTCGCCGGTTCTTCAAGAAGCAGCGCCAGAATATGATGAAGCGCAACAACTTGACCAGCATACGCAAGTGTGCCCCACACAGCGACAGCGCATCCGTTGTGTCGAAGCAAATTACTGACAACTCGAGCATCGACAGAAACATCTTTGGCACGAATTCAAAGGTAATTTTTTTGATAGTCCAAAAAATTTTCAAAGCGTTTCTCTCGTGATCGGGATCATATCCAGTGGTCTGCTTAAAATGTTTAATGGTTTGTTTGTTATGGAACAAGGCTGTTAAAATAATAATTTTTGATACAAGTGCTTAAAGTTAGTCTTTAGTCACGAGTGGGGCAGAGTTTTAAGCCTCGCGAGTGACTAAAGATGCTTTACGCATGTGTATCGTACAATATTTTATCTACGATAAAATTTAGAAAACACAGTAAATATTAAAAAAATATTTTAAATGTAAATTACGATTACCAGCAACCGGTTGTAAATATGTGTGGTTACAAATTTTGAAAACACGTTGCTACTGACGACCAGTCGTTTTACAAACTTAAAACTGCCAACTAAGTCAATTTTACACACTGTCGTAGATAAATGTTATTTTGGTATTAAGTGCGCGAAATTAATAATTTTAGAGGATGAAAATGTTACTTCTTTTGACGAGGCGAAAGCAGAATCAAAAAAGTCATTCGAAAAAATTTTTGGCGCTCTAGTGTGCAAAATGCCTTTTTTCACGTCGTCATGTGCATTGATAGCGATCGTGAATGTCCCATTTTTTTGGCGGTTGTCGAAAAAAAGCATTAAATGTTTCAGCCGCAACTGTACATATGGAACAGGCCATTTTTTAAGTAATAGTTGCATGGACAAATTCCAATCTAGTAACAAAATTTGCCCACCTAGTGTAGGCCAAATGCCCATAGAAAATAGTATATTATATCATGAGGGACTAAAGTGCATCATTAAATCCCGCGAGTGAATATTATTTCCTCAGGGTTCGTAGGGCCCAAGGGAAATAATCACTCAAGGGATTTAGGCACTTTAGTCCCGTGTGAAATATACTATTTTTTGCACTTTTGGAAAAATTATAATCAAGCATTTCAAAAATTTGGAATCTGTCAATTGGAAGCTAACAATTACAATTTTACAGCAGGCCTGGATAGCCCGAATCAGTTGGCAGTACTGAAGTGTATTTTCAATTTGTCAAATTCGAGATTTGCAGGGTTAAGTTTGCGCCGTGTGTGCCAAATGACAACAAAACCTAACCTACTAACCTCCTGTGTACATACATTTACCATAGTTACGGTATCATTTTACTTTAGCCCCTAGGGGCGAAAGTAATTACTTCTGTCTCTAGGGATTAAACGAGCTACTTTAGTCCCTGAAATAAGTGACTAAAGTGCCAACTTTAGTCCTGCAAGTGCAAAAATTATCTTTTGCACTACTAGTCTCAGAACGCACCGTTATTGGCCTATCTTTAGGTCGTGAAGTTGATTTTCTTCACCACGGGAGAGAAAGTAAAATAAACAATTTTCACCGTGGTAACTAATAAATTGCTAAGTTACCAAATATGACTATTTTAATTTGACGTTTTAAAGAGCTGTATTGTCAGGTTGACAGTTAAAATATTTTCGAAATTTGTTGGGAATATAGGTATTAAGCCGTTTGGTAGTGCAAAAATAGTATATACACCACGGTAGCGAATCGTCTTATAACCTTCGCGCTTTAGATACTTCCGCGCTGCACGCTCAGTATCTAATAAGCGCTCAGGTTATAATACTGCGCTTCGCTACCTTGATGTATAATATACTATTTTCCAAGATACAGTAGAACAGAAAACAGGAATTTTCTGCAAAATTCTTACCTGCAGCACTTTTCAATCAAACTCCTAATGACAGTTAATTTTCTACAGTGTGTTTTGACTTATTAACTGTGTTTAAACACTGCAAAATACAAAACAGAGTTGTATGAACAATAAAACAGTCAAACAGAAAAAGTATTGTCGAAGAAACAACGAATGTAAAGTTGCAATTCACTTTTATAATAAATTTCTTCAAAAACAGTTAACGAATATTTTTCATACATTGCAAGTAGGTTTTATCTACACTATTAAAATAAACGAAAAATAGTACAGGTACACAAAACCGGCTAAAAACTAAACATAATCATAATACATAATTCTTCCTAGGATCTTAGGATCCCATAAAGGAATAAGAAAACAAAAAATTAAATAAAACTATTAAACTATTTTGATTAACAAAAAATAACAGTTAAACAAAAGGCCCTTGCTTTTTCTAAACAAACAAATTGACAGTCTTTCTGTATACACGATGTTTCATTTCTCATCTTTAGACCATGTATCGTTCTTATTTATTTCTGATCGATTTGAACTTTTAGTCGAATATACTGCCCTCTAGAAGGGTTTAATTTACTTTTAAATTATGAATGACCATAACAGTTGGCGTCTAAGGTACTTGGTACTCCGCATGCCTCGACCTTCTCCATTACAAAAAAATAAATAGTTTTACCAGTACCCTGCTGAGATCAAAAATTCAGAAATTCAGAAATTTATTGAGTACAAAATACACTCAATGAGAATAAAGGATTGCAAAAGTGCATTAGCACTTGTCCGTAACCTAAATACCTATCCTAAAACATAACTAAAGCTAACAAGAATGCAAAGAATTAAAAAATTATAGTAGGCTTAGTTTATAGCGAAAAGTTATTAAAAAAGTTGCTCAGAATACTAAAATAATTGAATTTTAATCTATAAAGTATTATTTATTTTTCATTGATTAATAGTATTATTTATTTTACTAGAGGTGAAAGTAATAATAATAATAATAATAATAATAATAATAATAATAATATTTATTATACCTCTGGTAGTATAAAAGGTAGGGTTCATCTACACGACATTTCTCAACCCTACCCACACAATCACATACATATACTACACTAGCACTACATTTAGATAAGAAAAATTGACAATATCACATTCAGATAAGCAAAACAAAGAACAGTATACAATAGAAAATAAAACATGCGATATGGCACAAACAAATAGGTACCTAATCCAATCACAATTTAGACTTAACCATTTTTTTAAATTTTTCAACAGAGATTTCTTTTAAGTACTGCATGTTTATTTAGGATCTTTGGTGCAACATAGAGAATCCACACTCAAATGTTTTTGTATTATGCTGAGGTATGTCCAGTTTATATTGGTAGCGTGTATCTCGTTCATAAATTTCACTTCGATGTTTTAGCCTTTGATACAGATATTCTGGTTTCTTTGATATAAAAACACGAAGCACGCAAGGTGAAGTTCCTCCTCTCACTCATCCTCAACCAACCCATGTGTTTAATGTGTTGACTGGTAGATTCTCGCCGTGTTAATCGCAGGCAATAGCGGGCACAGGCGTTTTGCACTCTTTGTATCCTAGCTTTGTTTCTTTCCGCCAGGAAAGCAGCATACACACAGTCCCAATAATTAAACACAGACAGTACTAATGAGTCTGTAAAATAGAATATTTAATAAGTCCCAGATATATCTGACACTATAATTATACACCAGTTATTTAAATAATGGATTTTATTACCCACCTTTAACCAGAAAGATTTCCAAAAATACGGCCCAGGGAATTTTTTAAATATTTTTCCAGGGTCCACTAGGCATCCTCAAGTAACGCATCGTAGAGTTAATCCTCCATTTTTTGAACACCTGAACACCCTGTATGCATGAGTAGAAAAACTTCTTTTTCACCAATGGGTAGGCCATATATCTAATACTTCTATATTGCTAGTAGGGTCTGGGAACGTGCGAAAACATTACGGTGTTGACATATAGTATGTCCGTCTCTCTCTGAGAACTACGCGTCTTGGGCACATGTCTGGAATACGAACTGCACGGCAATGCACCAAGTTCGTGGAAAGAGCTGGTTGTCTGTCTCACTTATGCCGTGACCTCTCCACTTACAGGCGCTAGCAATATAGAAGTATTAGATATATTATCTACTTTGATGTCACAATATGGTTATTACTAGAACGCGCGTAGCCAGCCTAGGTCTGGCTGCGTGTGGCTGCGCCACATGCTTACGGTCGGCATGTGCGCTTACAGAAACCTGCGCTTATAGAAACCTATATAGCAAGCGCGCGTGTGGTAGTAGTATGCAGGCCCTTCATGCTGCGTGTACTTACGGTCTGGACGGCCGGCGGCATAGGCTCTTATAATATAAGATAACACCAAAAACAGTGCTACAATCGAGTCTATTATACCACTGTTTTTGTATTGTTATTTTCATATGAAAAACATTGAAACAGCTTACCTTGTTTCAGACAACTGACAGATTGTCACATTTATGAAATGTTAAAATTCAAAGTTTTGATTATTCTTTTAATGCAAAGTAGATAAAATAGTATATTATACTCGTTTAATAAGAGTCATTGTAGCACTCGCTCCATTGGAGCACTCCTCGCTACGCTCGTTGTGCCCCAAATTCACTCGTGCTACAAGAGACCCTCTTGTTAAACTAGTATAATAATATACTATAGCGTAGGCGTATTCCAGTTTCAACTTCACTTGCTATTTAAATTGACGATAAACTTAATTGACAGTTCATAAACTTTTTGTTTTGCATGGCACTCTTTATTAAACAACAATGAATGTTAACCCATTTACATTATAAATTATTATATATGAACAATAAACAACTTTCGAATAAATCCTATTTCGACTATTTTTCTGATTTTCAGCAAATTTTTGTAATAAATTTTTTCAATAAAATTTTTTAATCACAGTAGGCTACTGGCTGACAGTAAAACTATTTAAAAATTTTAAAAATAACCATTTTAAAGGGGTAGTGTAGTTGACCAACATTTGAAATTGATTAGAAGGTAAATAATAAAGATATAAGGGAGTAAGGTGGAATCAACCACACTGTGTGTTTCAGGATAATGATATAGTATTTTATTTATTCCTTACTTGTAAACATCAATTTATCAAATCATTGTATTAATCAACAAAGTTTATTTTAACAAGTTTCTAACTTGTAAAATCTTTACAAGTTAACTGTCAGTTTTATAAGCGTGCTCATAGATAAATGCACAACCTGCTGAATTGTTTGACAAGCGTCACTGTACTCGGCCTGGGCATATGTGAAATTTCGCGATTCTCTACAGAGCGCTGTATACCCACGAGCGGGGATTTCAAATTTGCAATGTAACATCAATTACTATAGTCTGTTCACTAAACATAAAAACACAAAGTGGCCTTTGATTTCTAAAATTTCATGGGTGTACTTCCAAAATTCATCTTTTGTCTAGGAATGTACCTACACAAAGTTACTAGAACAAATAGGTTAATAGAGTGTGACATTTAATTAGCATCTGTCATAACTACTTTTAAGGATGTTAAACAAATACTGTGTTGGGTACTATTGATGTAGCATTTATTAATTGGTATTTTTATTACATTTTATAAAAGTTCAGGCAAGAATTTCCAGAATAATATGTACTTTGACACTGAAATAATGAGATTTATTGTCATTTTTGATTCAAAGTCACCTTTATGCAGGTGTGGAAACCTTTGCAAAACAAAATAAAGAATCTCTAGCACAAAAGTTTTACGTATATGCCAACTTCAAAAAAATTTAAATGTTTTTGTGTTTAGTGAATGGCCTATACATTGACTACAATGCAAATATTTGATTAAATTTTACGATGTTTCTTAAAATTTTACAACAACAATATAACCCTCCCGTGTATTTTTTATTTTGATTTTCTATTGTGTTTTTTGATCAGTTTCCTGCTAGTTTTTTCGTGTATTTTCTCATTTCCATTATTTACGTTCACAGTATAATTTTTTGATTAATTTATTCGTTGTTATTGCTTATGATTTCGTTTGGTATTGTTTAAATATCGAGAGATCCAAAAAAAACTGTTCCTCAGCAGGCTGTGGAAATTCAATGTATGAATAATATGTTGGTGGCACTGTAACTCTATGGCAAATTCGAGGTTATCAGGTTAGGTTTTCCGTCAGTTATGACACAGAATGACTCAAATCCTAACCTGCTAACCTCAAATTTGCCATAGAGTTACAGTGCCACCAACATATTATTCATACGTTGAATTTCCACAGCCAGCTGAGGAACAGTTTTTTTTGGATCTCTTGATAGAAAGCGGTTCTAATAATAATGGTGAGGCACTAACACCCCATGAAGGAGCTTGGCACAACGTGCAAATATACCAATTGGGGAAGATCTTATCATGAATTTACCTCCAACTAAGTTTTACAAAGGAAACGGTCAGAAAGCTAAATTTAAATTATCGTACTGGTGCTTCAAACAACGTACCTTTTTAGCGATTTCTGTTTTCTATTTTTATTTAAATAGGTATCCATAAACAACGGGAAAGAATTGTTAGTTGTAGCTTTCAAGAAAGGTGTTTCCGAGTAACTTCTTCTGAACTATAAAATCACATTGCACTTTCTTTAGTACATTTTTAATTACCACATTTACAGATAGATATCTAATAAAACAAATAACTTTTAAATGTTTAATTTTTATTTTTTTACAGTTAATTACACAATCTTACAACCTTGCAATAACACACAGAATAAAATGCTTCATTACTATTACCACCTAGAACATCTTCCAAATTTGTAAGAAATACGATTATCTGCATATCATGTGCTATTTTAGAGCACATGTGTGAGCTATCCAAAAAATACCTGCCTGAAAATATGAATCCGTCTTCAACTACGAATTCTTGGAGTTCCACACCTCCGTTGTCATTTAAATGTCATCGTGAGTGTGTGGCGCCAAATGGTCAAAATTGGCGTTTTCTCAGAAATTAAAACAACAATGGATTTCAAAAAAACGCCCAGGCCGTATAAAGTGACATTTGTCACACAATTCAGCAGGCCGTGGATAAATGATGGCGTGCAAAGCCAGAGTTGTCTTCCTTAGTATGTGTCATATTGATGAATTTAGTTGCTTGTCAGTTTGACATCTTGAATAAATGGTGAATTTCTAGTTATTTACAAGTGAGGAACAAATAAAATATTCAACAATACACGCGAGGTAACAGGTTTTACTGGCTCAAGAATGTGACTGGCTCGTCTCCGGCTCGCCAGTCATATCCTTCTATTCTCCAGTAAAAACCCTCTTACCAAGCTAGTAATATTATAGCTATTTAAGTCACAAGGAATGTAAGGACCTATTAACATTTGAGGTAGGCAAGTACAAGCCAAGGCGAAGTCGCGGCTTGTTGCCTGTCGAAAATGTTAATAGGCGATACATTCCGAGTTATCTTATTAGATTTTTTCCGCTGCTTATTGAAATTTTCCTAGATTTTTGAAAAAAATTGTTTGATTAGTGACCTGTCACCAGGATTAATTTTGTCCGTCGTATTATCTGTGAGTGTCACATGTCACATAAACACTTGCAGTTATAAACAAAACATCTAAATCTGCATCTTGCTTTGCTAATTTTATTATCCTAGGAACTTAATAATAATATTAAGTTCCATTCTCAAGGGAAAACAGCAAACAAATATAATCACCGACTCACACGTTTTGCTACTAAGGCTGTATCACTGACTTACATGATCAGCATCGGGAAAAAAATCTTTTGCTGAATACTCTTAAACTAAGAATTTTTGACAATATATGGTAGTTCATTGAAAGACCGAATCTCATCATAAAAAAAAAAGGGGGACATTCACGCATTGCTATGAATGCGTGAAGTTTGCCATTTTTTAACATGGGATGCACTACGGTGCGAAACAATATTGATATTCTTGTTTGACGGCTGTAGAAAAAATATTGTTTGTATTACGAGCGTGAAATATTTTAGAGCTATCGCCTCGTCAAAAAAAGTAACATTCTTACACTCTGAAATCATTAATTTTGCACACTTAATACAAAAATAACATTTTTCGACTACTATCTTCTAAAGGAGGCTATTATTCGACACTTTCCGTATGTCAAAAGCATGTCATTGAATACTATGCAATAGAAATATGTAGCTTTTTAAGTTACTCGCTTGCTTCGCTCGCTCGTACTCAATCAAGCTATATTTGTTTAGTAAAACTTTACTTTTCTAAACTTGCTGTGTAATATGCTATTTAATGAATTTTCAATTTGAAATGATGGCGTTTTGTAATCTATTTTAGCATAAATATGTGGTAGTTGAAAAAATCGTTGCCATTGGTGACCTGTTTTAATACTATATTAAAACACGCTTTGCCATAAGTTTGAATGTCAACATAACCTAAAATATCTAACACAATGTGACGGAAAAAGTGTCACCGAACTAAGTTTTCATATTTCTGTTACGATCGTAGAAAAAACTAACGTATGATACACGTGTACAAGTGCCATTAAAGTACTAAACTTCAGCCAAGACAGGAAGGCGAGCCAAGTAAACAAACGCACGTGGTCGGTGAATATCACGTGATAGAAAGGCGTTCTGTGGTTGGCCGTTTTGAAGAGAAAGTTGAACACCGTTACACTAGAGGAGGAATGAGCGTTGTTTTGTTGTGTGGTAATTTCTTTTACGGCAACATGTGACGGAAGTTTATGTAAAATGTGCACCGTGTGAAACTGGTTTAGCCTGCACCGAGAACTGTCAGAAATCTTTGTTTACATCGCTCACCTTCGTAACTTGGCTCAAGTATAGTGACGTTAAAAGCATTACACTTTGCGTAGTGCTCTTAAACTCGTTACATGTGCTTTAAAGGCGTACTTATACACTAGTATCATAATATACTATTATGAACTACTTGATTTAATATTAAAATTTGTGTGTAGATTTTTTTGGAAAATAAAAACCTTGGTGATCGGAAATGGACATTACAATTACATTACAATTTTGTAAAGCTATTGTTTTTACTATAGGAATATTTTATTGCTTTATTGCTTCACGTAATTGCCTGATATTTTTGACACACTCTTTGTAGTGTTCAAATTTTTACAACTTTAGGATAATTTTGTTGGTAGTTGAAGAAAAACATTAGACAAGAAGTTAGCATCTAACAGGTAAACGATTGATAATTGTAAATAATATATACACGTTGATCATTAAAAAATTTATGCTGTGGTCCATAAATCAAAATTCAGTAATTACATTGTTACAGACCATTTAGAGTACCTACTGTTTAATTCTCCTTAGCATAGAGTTTCGGCTTAGACCGCGTAGTATTTGTATATGAACACCCAGCATTTTCTGGCTTAATGTGCCTTGCACCTTGTGAAGTCGAGCAAAAACCCGCGCGATGGCCATGCTCTTTGGTGGCTCGTGTTGTTTGAGTATCTTGAGAACGAGGATACTTAGGCAGATTCATATACAAATACTACGCGGTCTAAGCCGAAACTCTATGCTAAGGAGAATAATTCGAGTAACCGCGAAAGCCTCAAACAATACATACCTACTGTTTTTAATAATAATTTTGTATAGTAGTAGTTTATTTTCTATGGTGGGCTGTGACTCTCTTCTGATAGGTTAATATGCTTTCCTGACTTTTATCAATGGTTGTTTCTACTTGTGTAGTATCTAAACGCATACTCAAATATACATTTGTGTCTGCGGTGATTTTGTGATTAGACTTTGTATCCTTTACATTTATTTACTACTACAGTTGTGTTTCATGCAGAATTTCTTGCAGGTGAACAACACTAACATCCACGTGGAACATGTGCGCAAAACAAAGCAACGAAATCCGAACGTGTTGTCCGACAGCCACGAGGAGATCAGCCTCAACAATGTGCCTATAGAAAAGCTGATGATGAATGCGGAGCGGCTGCGCAGGCGTGAACTAAACCGGCCCCGCACCAAAAAGAAACAGAATGACAATAAGGAAGTCATAGAGGAGAATAACATGCGCACGGTCTCGCAGCAGTGCAGCCTAGAGTACAGCTCGGACTCCACATCGGTGCTCGAGAAGAGCTCGGACAAACCCGCTCAGCCAAACGCCGCCCTCGAGAGCGAGAGCTCGCCGTCGATTGCGACCGGAAAGATTAGGCATCGAAAATCTAACAACCGCAGCTCACAGAAATCGTGCAAAAGCCGCCCGGAGAAGCCCAGTAGCAAGGCAAGCACCCCGTGCGAGCCATCCGACCTAAGTTTAAGCATAGTCAATTCCACTGTAAGCGGATTGAGCGAAACAGTTCCTAGAATATACGTAAACCCCTCCCACGATCTCCTTTTCCCCCGAAGAGTACAAAGCAGGGCCAGCAGTGTGTCCGCCAGCGAGCTGGATGAGTTGTATCAGCAAATCCGGAGAGGCACCAGGCCGGAGGCTTCACATCCGCAGAGGTTTGTGGACGATTTCAACATACATTTTCAGTCGCGGAACTTTAGGCCGCGGCTGTCTGATCCAGAGATTAATTTAAACGTAAGTAACCTGAGGCACAGATCTCACACATCGTGTAGTATTGATAATTTAAGTGATAACGTGGAAACCGTTGTGTAGTATACATAGTATTTATTTTCTAATTTAAGGCTTGGGCGTGTACAGATTGTTTTGTATGAGATATCTATATACCATTTTAATACTTTAGCTGCCATTATAGACAAAAGCTATGTTATGAAAAAAGAGAGTTAGAGGGAAAATATGACTGTAAATCAACGGAAATTGCTTTCGGTATATTAGGGCTGTATTGTGGCAATATACAAGGTGAAAAAAGTAAGCAAGCAAAGCTCTCGTGCTAAATAGTTAAATATGGATTTGAAAATTGAAATATTTTAATTTTAATTACATTAAAGACATTAACATTAAACAAGTCAGAGAAACTTAATGGCACATATTTTTCTTTAACATGAATTTGTACATTCCTCGGCAATTTAAAGCTTTTGTAATTTTCATTCTTCTTTCCAAAGAATTTTATATTAGAAATACCTTTAAGACCATCTTGATGACAATGTATTTTGGTAGTTGTGTCCACATTACCCAAAATTTTTACTTTCGATCAGATTATTTTACAATTCAGTGGTGGACTTAGTACTGATATTACTATCTTCTGTGATCAACCTTTTATCGATATTTAAGAATCTCTAAGACTGGCCCTTATTCCACTGTTGTTCGCATATTTATACAGTGTGTCCAAAATTTGTTTATGTAATAAAGGAAATCTTGTCAATGTAGTCTTTTCCACTCGTTTCGGTCCTGGCTTATTTTCTTTAAGTTGAAGTGGTTATCACATCCTACCTTTTGGTATGAGACAAAAAATGCAGTACCTTGGGGGCTATTGCTGTGCACAGTTTGTAAACTTCCCAAATTTTACTTTATTTAGACTAGATAGTGCAAGACCTACAATTTTTTTAACCTTTTCATTTTACCAACAAAGCTGATATGAAACATCCTAAATGTAAGAGGATAGCTTGAAACAACAGTGGTCATAGCAGAATTAAGGTCTACACATTACCCATTTGCTGTGACGTAACAATTTTCTCTCTTTATTTAACTATAACTGTCAATGTGACATTTGTCCAAAATTACAGTAAAATAATGCGCAATAACAAGCAAGCGAGCAAGCCTAAAATCTTATTTTAAGCGTTTGGGACATCTTCGAAGAAGATAAACATCGGACTAGATAGGTCAGGAATGTCTTGATTTACATTAAAGGTTAGGTATATGTCAAATTCTTTATATAATGTACTACCTGCGATCAAAATGATCTTTTTGAATTTCAATATAAGACATACGTTTTAAACGCTATATTTTGTTATTTCTTACTTCACAGAAAAAGGGTAATGGGTAGACTTTACTACTGAAATAAATTTAAAAAAGAAAGCAGAGATCAAGAACAATAAATAGAAGCAGAAAGGTTCGAACAAGTAAATGAATGTGGAGAAGGAAACAACATAACGAAAGAAGAAATCAGGATGGCTAGAATAACGACACGAAATGGAACAACCCCAGGAGAGAACGATATAGCATTGAACTACTCAAGAAAGTAGCGGAAGTAATACACAAGTGGCTAAAAATAATTTTTCAACAAGCGTGGGTGGCCAAACAAATACCAAAGGAGTAAGAAAGAAAGATCATAGTTTCTATATGCAGATTGCCTGCAGAGGTTTAAAATTTTAATACAAATAAACTGTCTCTGTATCTAGCTACCGTGTGTACCTAGTACCTTCAGGCAATCTGTATAGGAAGTATGAAAAACAACAAATTGCAACAACTACCGGGCAATATGCCTATCTTCAGTACTGTTAAAAATGTACTCCAAAATTATGAAATTGAAGACAAACTGGAAAACGAACAGGCTGCAATTGTCCCAGGAAAACAAATGCATGACCACATATACACGATTAGACTAATAACAGAAAAAGTAATAGACGAAAATAGATAGATTTACTTGGCCTTTTTCGACGTTAAGGCAGCGTTCGATGAGATACCAAGAAACCGCGTATGAAGGGCAACTGCAAATAAATCGAAAACTACTAAGAGTAATTAAAGGTCTTTATAAAAACATAGTGGGAGTAGTAAGGCTCAATGGGCAAAAATCACAAAACTTTAGTTTGGATAAGGGAGTGAAATATATGGAAAGACAACCTAGAAGAAAAGGGAATGAAAATAAATATTAATAAAAGCAAAAGACAACATGTTAGAAAAGAAGAGAAAGAAGTAGGTTTACCAATTACCATCGGAGGAGAACAACTCAAATATGTGGAAAAGCATGAATATATTGGACCAGTAATAATTAATAAATAAAGGTGGACGAATAAAAGAAGAAATAAAAAATAAAATAAGTAAAGCTGTATTACCCAATAAACACCATAAGAGGAAAAGCAAACGTAAGTATCGAAGCAAAGTTGCACCTTTATAAAACAATATACGCTCCCACATTACTGTATGGATCGGAAACGTGGACGATGTTAGACAAACGTAGATCAAGAATAACAGTAGCCGAAATGAAATACCTGCGAAAAGTTATGGAAGAAACAAGAAATAAAATTAGGAATAGAGGTGTAAGAAACGGTTAAAATGGTATGGACGCCTTATTTGTATGAAAGCTGATAGATACCTCAAAATAGTATATGAAATGAGAGTAGCAAGAGGCAGATTCTGAGTCCAATGGAATGAGAACATCAAGAAGATAACTAGGAAGAGAGGGAAAAAACATCGAGAAAGTTAGAAGAATGGCAAGGAACCGAAACAACTATAGAAAATGGATAGAGGATCCTACACCGTAAGTCATAATTGGGAAACAAGAAAGAAGGAGAAGAAGAAGAAGAAGAGCTCTTCCTATGAGCATTCAAAAAATGTGTTTCCCACCACAAAATCAATTTGAATATTTAAATAGAACATTTTGAGGAAGAAGGCCACTCGTAGTTGTCATCTACATTTTTCTCATTCCGATCTTAGCCTAATGTAATCTAATCTAACCTAAGATCCATAAGAATCTAACAACTGATAAATAAAGCTGATAATCATATGCACTCAAATGTACGAAAATATGCGCATATATCTGCATAAATTTTGTTGACTATATGCACCCACAGTTACAGTATATGTATGCAAATAATATGCTCTTAATTTTTTGAAAATAAGTAGTAGTATTCGAAATAATGTAAAATTTTAAATTATTTTGTTTGAATATATTTATTTCTCTAATTTTATTCAAAGATGTTAGTCATTTTAACTTTTGGCTATATAAACATGGACTGCCAACCCCAACGTTGTAAGCCAACATAAAAATCAGATTTCCCATCAACCCGCCAAACACTCGAAGTTCGACTCTTGAAATGGACTTTATGTTGGCTGATTCCTTATACATTGCTTCTATGGGAAAAGTGGGGGTTGCTGGTAATCCATGTTTATATAGTCAAAGATTTTAACAGGGACTTCCCCTTTGCTCTGCTTATTTCGATACACGCGACAGAAAGTGAAAGTATACAGGCTGTTTCCTAAAAAACGCCGCAACCCATAACTCCGTTGTTTTAAATTTTAGACCCAACAAACTACAGTGAAATCTCTCATAAGCGGACACGCACGGTGCCAACGTTTTTGTCCGGTTATTAGAAGCGTCCGCTTAAGAGAAAAATTCATTTTTATGTTTAAAAAAGTTGTATTATGCAAAGGTATACGTGCTAACAATACAGACAAGAATATAAAATAATTGAAACAAAGTTATGTAATAGTTGTTACAAAATCTAAAATACTCATTTGACGTAAGGGTTTTTCTGACTGTTTATTATACTTTCCGCATGTATTTCTAAATATTTTGACAGTTTCAATACTTTAAAGTCATTACTTTCTTTAGCAAAGCATTTAAACATTTTCACTGTTAATGCTTCCGTGTGGGTCTTGATTACATTCTCACAAATTTCTAAGTCGCCATCGTTTTCTAATTCTGCCAACTGCACATCAACGGCAGCTGATTCACCTAAAATTTCGGTTACATCATCTTCCTCGCTTATTTCCTTGTCAATGTTTATAAATTCGTCTGTGTCGACGTCTTAGATTTCTGGGATACTCCTATACAGTTCAGCCATTACTGATAAGGGTAAATCGTCCTCTGGTTCGAATTGATTACACTGGCGTAACTTGATACCCGCAGCCTCCGCGGTCGCGGGGGCCCTGAGCCTAGTTTTCTTATTCTTTCCTTCAATAAAAGCAAGCAGGAACAATTCTTCCTATTTTTATTTTTATCATAATATGCTGCCCACGCAAAAGGCAAAGTAGTTTTGAATTGCAGGCCTCTAAAATTAAGCTACATGGATTGTTTTGTAATAATATCGCGTATAGGGTAATGAAAGTGTCGAATTTCCTGCAGTCGTAATGCTGATTTGAGTTGACTTGCAAAAGAATTCTATATTTTAACAACATGATCATTAAATGTTGGATTTATGGATTGTTTGGATGCCTCACGACATTAGCTGGGCCTGCATTTTGAAGTGTCTGTACAAGAGAGATTCACAGTCTAAAAATTGTTGAAAAATGGTGTCCGTGTCCGTTTAAGAGAGTGTCCGTTTAATAGAGAAAATGTTATTAGTAAAGTTAATGCAAGCAAGTTGGTTCCCAACAAAATGGCCGTGTAAGAGAGGTGTCCGCTTATTAGAGGTGTCCGGTAAGGGAGATTTCACTGTATATATATTCTTAAATGGCAAGACAAGAACTACGTTTTGACATCTCCCGTTCGTAAATATCTTTCAACTGTTTTGAGCAACGATGTTCAACTTTTTTATTTTAAATGGAACACCCTGTACATTTTTACATATTTGGATTCAGGATGAAATTCTGCATGCAGTAGTATGCTTCATTTGTTTTTTTGGACACTTAGAAATGTTTAAAATAATTTTTTAATATTGCATGTAGACAGTCGTACAGTACCATAAAATTTTCAAGTGTGCCGTGAAAACAATCAGAATGTTGATATGTTTGATATTGAATGCAACCAATGGAGTAACCAGAAGATGTCAGTTGTGTGTTCAACAAGGTGGCGGTCAGTTTGAGCGATACTTGTAGATATGTTTTGTAGTTTAGTTTAAATTTGTTTCCAATAAAATATTTCAACATTCTGATTGTTTTCCACGGCACACTTGAAAATTTTATGGTACTGTACGATTGTCTACATGCAATATTAAAAAATTATTTTAAACATTTCTAAGGGTCCAAAAAACAAATAAAGCATACTACTTCATGCAGAATTTCATCCTGAATCCAAATAAGTAAAAATATGCAGGGTGTTCCATGTAAAATAAAAAAGTTGAACATCGTTGCTCAAAACAGTTGAAAGATATTTACAAACGGGCGATGTCAAATGGTAGCACTTGTCTTGCCATTTAAGAATATATATAGTTTGTTGGGTAAAGTTATGGGTTGCGGAGTTTTTTAGGAAAGAGCCTGTATATCTCAGCGCATACAAAAATTTTATTAATTTAATAGTAAATTTTACAAAAAAAAACTCAAAAAGTTCCTACATTACAAATTATTGCTAAATATAACCAAATATGCAAAATCCAGAAACTATGCATAAAATCGTATAAATATGCAAAATATGCAAAATGAAACTTGGCTTAAACGATTTGTTTTCGCATAATTAGTATACATGTGCAAACAGTATATCACTTATAGAAAATATGCATTTGCCATATAATATCATCTTTACTGATAAACAATTTTCAAACTCAAAAACAAAAATACGATACCTATTCAATTCACATTTTACCATCCAGTCATAAAACTAATGCAAAATGTTGTTGACAATTTAATGCATACACTAAAAATCCTGTAAGCCGCGGTTTTTTGTCACCATGACAGCAGCAAATGTTTGTCCTAACTTTTTCAGCGACAAAACGGAACCTAACTTTTAAAACGGTCTAATTCTAGTAAGCTTAGCAGAGTTTAGTGACTTCTAAAGTACCTAATATGTCAATAAAATATCTTCATTAAATTGTTGTACCGAATTACACTCAAGCTTTTTTTTTATTGAAGTAAACTTAACATTTATAATTCGAGTTTCCTTGCCTTTAGGCAATTCAACTCGAAAACCTGCCAGAAAAAATTACTCGTCCTTCGGACTTGTAATTTTTTCAGAGGCAGTTTTTTTTCATTAAATTGCCAAGCAATGAAATTCTCATTAAAATGTCAAGTTTACTTCAACAAAAAAAAGCTCTCGTGTAATTATAAGTGATTAAATAAACAACGATGTCAAAAAATTCTATTTTAATTTAATTATTTTAAAGAAACAAAAAAAAATTGCTGCAGCTTACATCTTTACAACCATGCTTGTAACAGAATTTTTGGATCAAATTGCTACTAAATCTGTACTAATATTTTTTTTTCTATAGCACATGTTAAAGTGTGCTTTTATCAACTCAAAACAAAAGGTCAAGTTTTACTTTAACAGCAAGGGTAGATAAAGTAGCACTTTAACATCAAGGCTAGATAAAGTAATTTAATTTTCTAACTTTTGTTTAAATTAAACATGACAGCTTCGTATTATCGTAGCAACCCAATCTAGCTACTGACATTTTGAAATGTGATTGACTGTCATTATCTTCCTTTGAAATTGTTAAAAGTTCTTGCTATAGAAAAAAATATTGTATTATACACGACGATAAAGTTATTTCTATCCACTCTTGAATCATTAACATCTCGACTTCGTCTCGACGTTAAACGATTCACTCGTGGATAAAATTTAACTTTATCGTCTTGTATAATAAATTACTATATACATATTTCTGATAAATCTTCCATTCATAACAATTTTTTTATCAAATCTTCCATTAATAATGCATGGTCAGTTTAAATTAAAGTGCATACTATTAAAAAAAAAATAGTGCTCTATGAAAATGTCACCAAACAGGGCGCTCAAAAACACATTAACGATCTTATTTACAAAATTGTGTGGCATAGTTATTAAAATTTACCTTTTGTGCCACAGAAGTTTGCACATTTGCTAAAACTGGCAAATTTTAGGTTATGACAACTATGCGCCAGGTTCGCCAACATAACCATAAGTTACTAAACCAATGTTGCCAATCTAGTTTTAAATACCTTTGAATAAACCTGTATGACTGCCAGACTCCTTACCATAATCTCTGAAACTTCTTTGTGGCGTGAATCTATAATTCATATTCTTGTTTGGGTATTTCGAGTGGCGAAATACCAAAATGGGATTATGAATTACTCCTTACCATGTTTTTCAAAAAGATATTCGGCATTAAAACCAATTTGTCATTTTGTCCAATGTTCCCTCCCAGTTCAAAGTAACCTCGGTTTACAGTACCTAAATGCAAAAACAGTGAATTTCTCTAAAACCTAAAAAACCCAGTGGACAGGTATTTTTTAAAAACCCAGGTTTTTGCCAACCGTGAGTCGCGTTAACCTATTTTACCTTTCACAATTTTGTGGTTTTATTATATTTCATCGAAGACCAATCTCCAGAATAAAGCACCGTTAATTGTACCCTAAAGGCAAATAGTCCTCAGAATCAATGCTGAGTCGGTAGAGGTGCGGAAAAGTTGTGCAATTCCGATAGCTAGAAAGAGAAAGAAACATTTGCCAGTGATAAACAACCCATGCTGCTTTAAAAAGATTGAAATTAGACTTGAGGCATTGATGTGTGTCCATTGTGTTACCTCCATAGCAGCTTCCTCACTTAAGCCATTCGACTCTTTCTATGAACTTTGGAATACTAGCCAAAGGGGTGTCAGGAATCTCTGCTATGTCAGGTCAGAAATCCCCCAACGTGAATGCGAAGTGAGTATGGGACATTCACGTAGCATGTGCTCTGCAATCTTCCTCAATGTTGCCCTCTTGACAGATTGACAAGTTGCAGTCTACCTTATGACAATCTTGCTGTCCTTGCATGGTATTACCTAAATAAATAAGGTCGAAATGAGCACAGAATTAAATATTTTATTTATTGCAAAATAATCTACTTTACATTAATTTGAGGGATAAAAGTTAGCATGAAATAAGACAGGTTTCAGAAGGATTGCGTTTAGGGTTCCAGATATGATAAATGTTCAGAAGGGCCAATGCAATTTAATTTGTAACTGACGGATTTGAGCTTAGTTACGTCAAACATAGTGTGAATAAAATGGTACAGAATTATTTGTTAAATACAGAAAGTATATGAGCATTATGTATTAAAAGTGTATAAGCCAGCAAACGGCAAATTAGCTGAAAGGTAAACGAAACCGTGCTAGCAAAATAATAATTGCAAAGAGCAATGAAAAATGGAAGACAACCGATCGAAAGACAATTAGTGAGACACTAAAGGAATTCAAGCTAAGAAAATAAATGAAAAGTTTGTTTTTGATACCATTTGTATGTAAAGTTATTCATCAGTGTGCAGGAAATCTGTGGGTATAATTTAGCAGGTGTTAAAAGTGCCAAGTGAAGCAGATTACATGTATTTAGTAACCTTATCACAACCGAACGAACAGCGGGCGGCGGCGAAATGCCAAATGAGGGATTGTGGCGGGGGCAGTGCCAACGCCGACGAGAATTTGAGTGGAGAGGGAAGGAGAGGGGCGCGAGTGCGGTGATTTACTAAATGGCGGGGCGTTGCAAAAAAGTCAAAGACAAAAAATGTTTGCTTTATGATTTATGTATGAGTGATTGGACTGTTTGAGTTTGTTCGGCAGCCATGAGTTGGAGAGTCGTATAATTCTATGTAAAGAGCCGCATGCGGCTCGCGAGCCGCGGTCTGCCGACCCCTGATCTAGCATAATGGCGATTGTGGATTTGTTGGCTAATTGTAGTGTCTACAAAGATGCAATTACCTACTTCGAGATCGCAAAAAAGTTATCTTTTTAGTCAAATGAGTTGTAGAACATTATTTCTTGCCACCAGCTCCAGAGTGCAGTGGCACTGGAGTACCACTCCTGAAACAGTTTTGTGATTATGCATTGTTCTACACCAATAAGGCTGAACTGTATTCATTTTCAAATCAGTATCTTTGTTTGTAGCAGGAGAGCTTGTGTTCTTTGCTTTTTACCGCATGTAAGCAAGGTTTAAATGCGTAAAGCGGTTTTGTTGAGTTTATAATTTTGTAATGAAGTAATTTACGATCCCAGAATGACAGCGAAATTATATTTATTACGAATTTTTACCTATGGCCTAGATGAAACCAAATATATACTATTTTACACAGTTGCGTCATATCTTTTTATATTTATACGGCAAATTTAAATTTACTGCCATTACGAATCTTGGCCTGCCTAGCTCAGATTAAATATTCTATTTTACACAGTTGCGTTTTTTGCTTATATCTTGCACAAAGAGAGGTTGGCTCATTGTATCTGATTATTCTCTGAAACTAATTGTACTTAAACATGAACAGATACAAAAAAATTATATGAACAATCACAGTAAATGCTGCTGCGACTGCAGACAAGGTTTATATCGAGCGTTGCCCATTGTCGTATTGCTTTGGTATTTTTCAGGCCCGTATCTGCCTGCTTGCTAGACAATAAAGCAGTTTCAGATGTAAAAATTCTTTGAAGGATTATGCCACTGAGCTGTTGCAGCTCTAAGCTATGATATGTAATAGGTCTTTTAATATTGTTACTAATCATTGCTAAGAGACCAAGAACACAAAACAGCAATCATTTTATTTATAGTAAGGTCCGATATTTATTGCTTGAACAACTTTTGCTGGTGATGAAGATACTCAAGAAAAATGGTTTGCAACATTTTGTTTCCATATCGAAATGTTGTAGTCTTGGTGCTATTGATATGTTTTTTTGATGTTCACACATCAAATAGTTGAATTACTTAACTGTGGTATTATATAAAGATATTATTTTGCACCATGTCATGATTGCAGGACTGGAATCACAAATAATTCCATAAATGAGTTTTGGAGCATTAGACTATTTCAAGATGGTATTATTTCCAAGTTTGTACATTAGTACTAGGTACTTTTTAAAGTGTTACGAGAATCAACTCCAAATTTAGTTTTTTGTAATATTTGTCTAAACATGCTTTTGCTCATCCTGATTTGGAATATGATACCCACTTTCATTATACAGTGCACAGTTTATAATTTGATATGTCCATTTGTTCGTTGGATGTTTGATGTGCAGTGAAGAAATAAAATGAAAACATGGCATGTTACAAATTAAAAAGATATCCTACTTTCGTTTGATATTTTGTATCAGTCACTAAATGATTCAAAGAATAAAAGCTGACTATAACTGCAGTTCTCTCAATAATAATATAAAAATATAAGTAAAGACTAGAATTGAAGTTAAACAAAGCATTAAAAATGCTAAATAACAAACATTGGAAGAATTTGGACATAAAATGAAAGAAAATTATTCAGAAAATCAGAAGCTATTCTATAGCACATTAAAACAACTGAGGAAGAAACAACGCGAAGGCAAAAGAATATAAAAGACGAAAGGGGAATGTACTAACAACAGATAACGACATAATGGAAAGATGGAGACAGTATTTTGAAGAATTACTAGAATTAAATTATTAAGATGAAAATGAAGAAATACGAATAGGTACAATATGATGAAGAGAATAATATACAACCAATAACAATGGAAGAGGTCACAGTGACAATTAACAGGTTAAAATTAGATCTATTAAATGATATAGTGATAAAGAAAGAAGATAGAAAATAGTGTTCTTATTATAGAGGAATGACAGTAACCAGTATAGCAGGGAAAGTCGTAACAAGAATATTAGACGGTAGATAAGAGAAAAATTAGACCAATCACTAGAGGAATCAACAAAAATTTTGAAAAAGCTGAAGTACTGATAATTTAATATTTATAATGAGATAAGTAAGCGGAAATTACTCAGGAAAGGGAAAAAAATACATGTGTCCTTTATTGATAAGAACAAAGCTTTTGACAGAGTAAAAAGAAATGAATGTTTGGGAAAGTCTGAAAAGAAGAGGACTAGAAATAGGCATGATAGATGAGGATTGTTCAATAGAAACACGTTTAGAAGCTGTAGCATAATTTCTATTAACTCAATTTTTAAAATATTTTGTATTAACATTAAGGTATGAGTCCTGCTGTTATACTAATCTCCAGATTTCCTGCCTGTAAAATTCTTGCTGCTGTTGAGGAAGTTATTCTCTAATGGCCGTCTACATATTTCATGTTCGAAATGAATTGCTGCCCCTTTAGTGATTGTTTCAATGGACCAAAGACATGAAAATTGTGATAAGAATGTGAATAATGAAATGAACACTTCCTATATTGATGCTCATCTTTTCTGATAGTTATCTGACTTTAACGTCTCACACTTCCATGCCAATTGCAATTCGAATATGCCCTGGACAAGCCAAGTCTTTAGTCAATTCTCTTTCATTAAACTACCGCCATGTGAAAACAACTACAGTCACCATTGTCAGCCTTCCTTTTCTCAAGGATTTCTAGTGGTTGACGTCGTTCGGCGGTACGCATATTATTTGGACAAATTTTCTATAATAAACGCCATTTTCGAGCTTTATAAAAATTTACACAAAGAAGCAATCGCAAATAAATTTGACAGACACCTCACTAATATGTCAATAAATGATTTCATTAACTGCATTGAAGTGCCATATGGTCAATTCATGCCTACACAATCTAAACGTGTTTCTATTGAACAATCCTCATATTATGAAAGCATTATACAAGAATAACAGATATAAAATAAAAACATTAAATAGTGAATCTACCGAATTTGAGGTGAAGATGGAAACAGGGCTGTTAACTAAGCCCACTACTATTCTCCGTAATTATAGATGAAGCTGTAAAGAAAAAAGTATAAGTATGGAAATAAGATACCGGAAAATGAAAAAGAACTAATGTTTGCTAATAACATATTAATTTAATGGCCGATTCGAAAGAAAAATTACAACGGAACCTACTGATCTATAAACAACAATTACAGAAATTAAATATGGAAATAAACAGTGATAAAAGGAAAACTATGATATCTACAAAAAAAAGAAACAAAATAGAAATACATCGAAAAGCATTAGAACAAGTAAAAAACTAACTATTTAGGCAGAATTATAGAAAGAAACAGGAAGATAGACACGAATTTACAATACATTATGAACAAAATTTTTAGGAAAAGGGGAACTACCGAAAAGAGTGAAACATAAAGATAATATTGCCAATTTATAAGAAAGGAGATAGTAAAGAATGCTCTAATTATAGAAGAATAACACAGTTTTCATATTTGCCGCTGCCCTAATTATGGAATCTTTTGTTCTGCGGGGCCCACTTTGAAAAGGAGGCCGCAATGAGGGGGGCTCCTGGTGACTCCTATACACGAAAAAATATCAAACTGTTTTATGGCTCTTATTGGACATTTTATTGGGGGGGGGGGGGGGGGGCAAAGTCGCTAGGTACTACGGCTTTAAATGCGACACTTCATTGCCATAGCAATAGCAACTGTTTCAAATGGTGCTACTTATCAATACCCTCTCATAATAGTTTATTTACATGACTTAGTAGAAATGCAACTGTGTGAAAGTGTTTTGGTTCTAATTCAATTTTATTTTTTGCTTACTATTACAACTGTTTAGTAAAGTATTAGGTTGTAATGCAACAAGCAATCATAACCAGCTTTTATATTGAATTCTTGCTGTGAGTTGTTGATGAATTGCCATATTAAGTATTAAATCTGGCAAATGGCGTATGTCTAATGTTAGAAAATGTCTATTAATTTATTGAAACATAAACAAATAATAAACTGTATCGAATTCTTGCCATTGAGTAGCTTAAGTTCTTTCAAACCAGTTGGGCATTGCTTGGTGTGCACTGAATGATAAGGTTTGTTGTGCTTATACGCCTGTTAAATACATATCCTTTGAATGTAAAATTGTATGTACTGTACAGTGTGTGTATGTGATTTATATATATATAGAGTTGTGTTAAGAAAACATTACAATATTTAGTGAATCATTAAGATGTATTTTTATATTTATTTAATTTGTAAATAGATATACCATACTGGCTGTAAATTGTCGAGGGCCAACAGGACGTTCCATTAGTATATTCTTGACTATGGTGTTACTCATATTATTCGCTTAAACATTTATGCAGTCAAAGATATGCTGATGAAAAGTGCTGGTTGTCTTTTGGAATTTATAGCTTGTACATTGATGAACTGCCTACAGATCGGTGAAATTAATGTTTGGTTTGATGTTACCGTTTAAACACAATTGGCAGCTATAATAATATACCTGATGTCGTGCTGATGTCCATATATAAAGCTGTGTATGGAAAGATTCTGTTAAAAATATGTGCCACAATGATATTGGAGTTTTGACTATTACAAAACGTACCTGCTATTCAAATTCGTTGTATCTAGATATGTTTAAAAACACTTTTTGGATATATATTGCTTTCTATGTCAACCGTATTATATAACTTTATTTACAAAAAAGGGCAAAAAAGGACCAACCAATCGATAGTCATGCAGTAACACTGTGGTATTTCATCACTAATCAGATTCGCATTTGGAAGGAAAGTCTGGCTCAAGTTGTTGGTTTTGGAATGCCTATATGTGCTTGAAGTCATTGTGATGCCGATCAAGTGTCGTTAAAGCCAGATGCTTGCATACGATTTCAATGTAATCGCTAATAAATTGTTATTGAACGTCTGTATGATCAGTGTTGAAAATTCATTAAAGTTGTTGAAAGCCGCCTATGTAAGACTTGCAATTAACACAAGTATTATAAAGACTGCATTTATGTATACACAGTGTGATGTTAAACTGCTGCACTCGACTTTGTTAATTATTGATGCCTTGCAATGGAATTAATACTCGAGGTGTTGTTATAGTTGAAGAAGCAAAATTCAGTTTAGACTTTTTACATTTAAAATGGTCTCTAGGCACTACGTGAACTAGTCCAGTGCAATAGTTTCTTCGGGTTTTTTTAAGCGACACTTTATTGCAAACTACCTAAATATTTGTAACGAAAATATATTTATAAGAATACAAATGTATATGTACAAAAGAAGTAATAAAGTTGAGAAATTAATGATTGGGTTTGTCTTTGCTAAAGTGTGTACTGAGTCTCTTCGTGCTGCTCATCGAGAAATTTATTATTCTTAAATGACGGTTTTGTCTATTTTTGTTTTTAAGATCGATTTTCTTTTTGAATTGCTTGGTTTAAATTTTTTTATAATTGCATTTGCAACATACGAAAGTTTATTAATTGTTATTGTAGATTACAGTTCAACAGATTCGCCCTCGAGGCAACAAACTCCACTCGCGGGATTAAATGGTGCACTTTAGTCCCTCATGATATAATATACTATTAACAAAAAATGATAAATGAATTCACGTTTTTTTCAAAAAACCACAACAAAAAAAACGTGTTTAAAAAGACATTCGAATACTTATTGGCCATTGCACCGACATTTTAATAAAAGAAATTACTATTTGCTGAAAAATTTTAATTTAT
This sequence comes from Agriotes lineatus, assembly GCA_940337035.1. Taxonomy (NCBI): domain Eukaryota; kingdom Metazoa; phylum Arthropoda; class Insecta; order Coleoptera; family Elateridae; genus Agriotes; species Agriotes lineatus. Next base: position 249,227,376 of record OW679194.1, read on the forward strand.
CTGTTGGTTGGTTTATTATTATTAGTTACACATGAAAAAGACTTAATTTTGTTATATTTGTAGAATGTATTATTTGTTATATTTTATTTATTTATCTACTTATAAAGTAAAAATGTTCAGTTAAAGCAATTCATTTTGTAGTCAACGTTAATTTTAAAAATAAATGTTTTTTGTTTTTTTGGATATTATTTTTAAAGATGTCATAACTAGGTAAAAATCTAATGAGTAAATTTTCTAATAGTAATACCGGTATCCTGGTATTAAAAATTTAGAATTCCGAATACCGATATTAAGATTTTGGCCCGGTATTGTAAGCACTAAATGCAGGTCCCAAAAAAATTTAATCTCAATTTTTTTACTAATAATTCAGTTATTATTAACAATAACAATGTGGTTTTGACATTATTCAGGCATTGTTTTACACTCTAAAGTCAAATTTTTATAGGTTTTTAAAATGTCAAGGTATTTACATTAACTTTCTATTTTTAAAGGGGTGTCAAAATTGGTCATACCCGTATAAGATAGAATTAATGTTGATTTGTTTTTACAAATGATACAGTGAAAAACTAGTTTTATTAGATAAACTGTTGGAAATAATGTAAAAAAACAGAAATACAATGTTTAGAAAAAACAAATAAATATTAGTGGATAAACCAAAAGCAGAAACATTTAATTAATATTTATAAATTAGTAATATTTCATATCTGAGCCAAGCTGCTCTTTCACTGCTTAAAAACTACCAATCATCTTTTTTAGAAATACCTTTAGAATAATCTTGAACTTGCAGTATCAATTTCTTTTACTGACGAAAATCTGGTATCCCACCTGCAAATGTCTTTTATGCTCATGGAATAGCCAAAAGTAACACATTGCTAAATCAGGTAAGTACGGTGGGTGTTCTATTTGTTATATGAGCCCCGTCCAGCTTCAGTTGGCCCACCCGATAAAATGTAAATTATTGGCGTGTATTGAAGATCATTTAAACTAATCGAGGTATCCGTAATTATCCATTTTTATTTCGAAAATAAAATTTTGAAAATATATTGCACAAAAATAACGAAACTAATTACAATTGGAACTAATTACGACTAAAAAAAATTGTGATTTTCAGTTCTATGATATAGCAATATAGCTCATTCTACCAACGAGTAACATCACCTTTATTTTTAATAACTGCATCAATTCGCTTCGGCAAAGTATTTACTAGATTCTGACACTCGTCTGGAGTGAAATTATCCCAAATGTTCTGGAGCATTTGCTTGAGTTCTTGCACAGTTCTGGCAGGATTGGCTAGCAACCACTATTTCATAACATGCCACACAGTCTCGATGGGCGAAAGATCCGGATTACTAGAAACCTATCTTAGGAGCGGTATTTCATGGTCTGAAAGCCACTTCATGGATTTTTTGGAAGTATGACACTCAGCGCCGTCTTGCTGAAAGGTGAAGTAATTTTCCAGAAATCCAACTCTCTTCCAAAGTAGGCAAGAAAGACTGTTCTAGGACTAACGCTGGCCCTCGGTTGTGAAGCTCACGAGAAACAGGTAGGCTCATATGTTTCACGGCCTTACGGTCGATTAATGAAAATTCCCACACTAACCTCGCTCTTGCATCGGTAGCTATTGCGGAAAGCCTTCCCTGGTGCCTGCGGTACCTGCGGTCGCCCTTTGATGCCGGTATCGCTGCTGGGACCCTCGGACAGCCTGTCTCCACCTTCTGGACCCGTTCGTAGCCCTCCGGAACGCTGGGATCTCGATTGCAATCTCCTCGGGTGCCTGCCGTTGCTGGTTCGTCGAAGGAGGCGTGAAAAATTGTTTCTCTTTCAAGATGGATCGCCCCTTTTAACACCACTGGTTACACACATAAAACTGCACACTTTGGTAAAGTTTCAACTCTGTATCTTTATTTTAACCATATAAAAACTTTAATTAATTGCAGAGTAAAAGGCAGATGCTGCTGGTGTCAACGTTTAATAATAATTGAATATCCAAGCTTCTAAAAACAAATGAACATCAAAAATCAAATACAAGGAAATCAGCTTAGTACAAATTAACAACATTTAACATTAAGTTCATATTTTACAAACATTTAACTAGAACTCTTAATACTAAAATTATTGTCTTTCAAAGTAAATTGTTTATAACCTATCTTCTTGTCCATTAAATTGTTTATAACAAATGTCTTTTTGCTCACATTACTTCATTGACTCACTAATAGCACTAAACTTGTCTATTTCCTGTTTACTGTTTCATTTTCTTCAAAAATAACTAACTGTGTCCTTTTTGCCAAAATCTCTTTTATGCTAAAATTGCTTGCATTATCCAATTCGTAAATCCTTTCTTACCTTAATCAAATAAGCTCACGTCAGTTTTTCTTTAATTACTGTACTAACTAACGCTTCATCTCAAGTTCTGCACAATTTGAATTCTTGTGTCAATTTTAACTAATTCATGTCTGGCTTCTACATTGCCAAACTTTTGAAATTATAATTGAAATTCTTTTATTAACTCCAACACTTGAAATTGAGTTCCCCTATTTGTATACCCATTTGAATGCTTTTAAAGTTAATCGTCCATTCTACCAGTATTATTCTGATTTAATAAAATTACATGACTTCCCAGTTATTTGCATTGCCTCGACTTTGTACCTTTGTGACTGTATTTTTTAGAGCCAAGGGACAACAAACAGGCACCAATTGCCCTAATACAAATAGAATCAATCTAGGTAATAACTTATTTCCAGGGTGCAATAAAAAGCTAAAAATACAAATTTCTAGGTACACAACCGCGCTGAAGGGAAGAAGATGAAACTAATCTGCTAGTGGTGTCGAACAGCTTTACACACGGTCCGATCGGAGAGGAGGCCCAACAAATCCGCTAAAAACCGTAGCGAACGTCTGGCAGCAACACACAAAAACTCCCATGGCGTTTCAGAAGGTCACCATGCCTCACATGTCCTTCCAAAAAATGAAGACAGCTATATCCAAAGCTTAACGAAGCAAAAGGTACCCAGGGCACCAACTTCACTCGACCGAATCGATGATGAAAAAAGAATAAAAATTTGCCAAAAGCAGACCACAATCTCAGGTTATCAAATGTTCCAAAATTAGAAAAAGGAAGAAAAACTATAAGAATGCAGGTGTATGTGCCAAGCTGATAAACAGAACTGTTCTTTGTTCAAAATTAAGAATGACGTTAATAGGGTTGCCTAACTAGTTAGTGAAAATTGTATTGTATTTTTACGAAATAAATGTGAAAAGTAGAATTTAATTAATTATTTTAACTATTGCATGGAAAACGATAAATGAGCTTAACATCCTTGTTAAACGAGCAATTTCCGTATTAATTCCATTTGCTACTACGTACCTTTGTGAGTCAGGGTTCTCTGTATTAGTGTCAATTAAAACTAAAAATCGTAACCGACTAGACGTCAAAGGTGATATGCGTCTTGCGTTGTCTAAAACAATTCCTCAATTTAATGTGCTTATCGAACGGAAGCAGCAGCAACCGTCTCATTAAACAATCGTCACGCTCTCTTTGCTTTGTTTTGATAATAAATAAAAGTTTTTTTTTAAATGCCTTTTTTCTTTCCCTACAATTAAGTTTGGAAGGGGTCCGTCAGATTGTTAAAATTTTGAAAGTGGTCCGTGACTACAAAAAGGTTAAGTAACCCTGGCTTAGATAGAAAAAAAAATGCGTCGTCCACTTATTTGGCTATATAGTCTTCGATGTATTGAGTTATGCTATCAACAAGTTGTTTTTGCAATATATTTGAGTCTGTGTTAAAGGAATCTTTAATTTTTCGATAATGTCGCTTAATGTCCTTAGCGCTTCTACCAATAAAATTTTGTAGCAATTCCTTAAAATTCCCATGACTTAAAAAATCCCCATTTTCTTTGGGGGTGCGCAATAGTAACTCCTGTCTTCCCAGATAAAGTGCGATATCAACTCGTAGCTCGATGAACCGCCGATTCAGGCGCACATTTTCATTAAACTTCAAAGCGGACATCCGCTGGTTTTCCTTCAATGCGTCGGCAGCAGTATTGGCGTCTTTCTTGAGGTGCTTGAAGTTGAACCGCATTATGCACCTGATGTGATCTACAGATCCTTCGTGGATGTGGAGCGCCCGCGTAACGTTCAAAACGTCGACGTCGTCGAATCCAGTTTTGTTATTAGAATATTTATTGCTGATGAGGACGCAGGGACAGCAAAATAACCTTTCTAGATAATAACTACCGCATAGCCACTGGTACTGTTCGTATCACACGCTTTTAAACTTTCTCTTGGGGATACTATCGCTCGTTTTCACGTTGACGGTCCTGCTTCCTGCACTTGTTCCTTGTCTGCATGTTCCAATCGCGAAAATAGAGTTTCAAGCCGAGTGCACACAATGTCATAATGTGGAAACGTAATATATTGAGTTGCAATTTTAAGAGGCATTTGATGAATTAAATAATTGAAATTGAAATTACTAATGAATCACATAGCTAAAAGCTTCTGGGACACAAATTAATTGCAGCAACGGGCAAAGCTAGGGACTGGTTGGCATGGCAACCACGTTATTTTCAGCAGCACAATGAGCGTGGTGGAATTGCGCTTTAATTTGCTGTCGACGTAGCCGGCTAAGAAGGGCTTCACATTTATGGTACGTATAAAGGTGGATGCACACGATCATTCTCAGCTCTATGCCAAGCTTGAAAAAGTTTGTTATCTACTTCCAGGAGATAAATGTTACTTCCTACTCATTTTTAACGAGTTAAGGGCTTCTGTTGCAAGAAGCCGGATAGCGCAGTTTATAAAGCGCTAGGCTTGCATTAAGCAAGTCCTCGGTTCGAATCAAGCGGGGGCCGGAATTTTTCCGTAGCCTTGGTGATTTGAATCGGGCTCGGTGAGACCTAATAATAAAGAGTGACTTAAATGCTGGGGTAGGCAGGCAGAATACTAGCAAAGCCTTGAGTCCATTTATAGAAGATGTTAATAATAGCAATAAAGAACATGTGTGAGAACATATTCCGATTTTATGACCTTAGTCGTAATTTGTTGTGTTTTCTCGTTTCTGAATTTAAAATCCCGCTTATAAAGGAGCATTTCTAAACATCTGCCTGTTTATGGTCGCTTATGTAGAACATATTCCGTCTCGTCGATTCGTTTTGAGACGCAAAATAAGTCGCTAAAAAGAGTCAGTCCTGTAAGAAGGAAAGAGAGGGAGCGAATGTTTTTACCTCGACTTCTCTTACTCGAAGCCAGACGTTGAAACATGTGTGGATCGTATGATAGTTTTGGGCGCAAAAATTCGAGTCTCCTCTTGACGGAGTCGCGTGTCTTTGGCCTGCTTAAAGGATTCTAACGCGAGCTTCGAACACGGCAACGAGGGGTTTTCGCGCTGTTCCTTCCGCCCCGGTGTAAGGCCTTTGGGCTTTCGCCGGGGTGTTGTAAGTAATGGTTTTCGCGTATTGTCGTAATTAGTGGTTTTCGCGTAGTGTCATAATTAAATTACAAATTGATGTCGTTTACGCAGTGGTGCTTTCCCAAAGTTCTCCATAAATTGCCTACTCGTATATTTGCTACTATGTTTATCTCTTTCTTACTCAAGCAATATGTGTTATTTTCTTGTTCATGTTATCTCATTGCTATCACTAGTCCCTCTTTATAAGCTGTCAGTCCAAATAACAATGTCCACAATTTTTAAATTCAAGTCACTAGATTTTCGACCTTGTACCAGATTTTTAAGGCGATAGCCGTATGTTGGTTCTTTTGTAATACGCAGGAAATGCTATTCATTGCCAGAAAATTTAATAAAGGTTGTCGCAAAATCGCAAAACAGATTTATACAAACATTCGTAATAGAATAAATAATCAATCACTCTCCTGACTTTGCGTGCAGTTCCAGGTAACGACTTAGCCCATTATATTCGGAAACTTAAAACTACCTCAAATTCTTAGTCTTGCCAAAATTAGGAATTCTGACAAGTCTTGATTTAGCCAAGGGGGCTATTTGGTTCATTTGTAAGCTATAGGACGATGCTTAATTTGTATGTTGTATAATTGTGGCCCATCGGTATATTAATTTTGCACACCTTACAGGCCCGGATTTAACAGCCATGCTTAAAAAAGGTAATCATTTTTATATTTTTTCTAATATTAGTGAATATCTCGATTGCTATCAACTTTTGAGCAAAATATGTAGTTATCAAAATTAAAGAAGAGTAAATTCTCACATATAATCTTATAAGAGCATTAATTCTTTCCGGATTATTTTTTGAGTGCGTTCCAACAACGTCGTATTAATTATTAGGACGTTGTTGGAATGCACCAAAAATATTTTCCATATATGAATTAATACTCGAATGCAGATTCGGTAACAAAATCGTAACGACACAAACCCTCACAGTTAGGTTGGTCTACCTACAAAAAATTTCCAAGACAATTTAACTGATGTTATTGTCAACCAATGGCATTCTTCAATTTAAAAATAAACTACCAATCGAACGATTATTTTAGTGACAATAATTCGAGGAGCTTTATTTCAACGACAATAATTCGAGGAGCTTTATTTCAGCGACAATTTTTTCTGTAACTATTTTTTAATGAAAAGTTAAATTGTCAAGATGAATAGGACTCTAGGTCGAAATATTGCAGACCATTTTTGCTCTTCAGATTGTCTCGTTTCTGTTGCTTTAGAAAATAACGACTCGTGCAAGCACTCGTCGTTATTTTCGTCGCCGCCGAAACTCGGATCTGAATCGCAAAAATGATTGTCGGCAATATTTTGACCTCTTGTCCTATTATTACTGAAATGTTTTTGCTGTCTTGGTTAAGGCTCGTGAACTAATTTTTCTATTGGTCATTAATGAGTGTCGTACGATTTTCTACAAAATATATATTTTTGTTCGAGCATTTGGTTTTTTTTATTATTATTGACGTTCGATGCTACACAAATTCTTTTTTCGTACTATATACGATTTCTATTACTCATGTAAAGAAATTACGTCACTTACTTTGTACTTACTTCCACACCACCTAGAGGTAGAGTACTCGGCGCGTTTTTTAAGTGGTATTCCTAATAGATCTAATCCACTATGCAAACTTTGCTAACTTCAAGTTTCTTTTGAAGTTGACGGTTCATCAATATTTTTTGCCATTTTGATGTTGGTGGTTGTTCAAAATAATTCTCAATATCACCCTGACCTTCAACATCTGTCTCATATTCCGGATTTGGTTCATAATATTCATAATGTTCTATTGATTGTTCTATGTCGATATGCAAGTCCTCGTCGTCGTCTTCGTCGTCTAATTCGACCACGTCCACAGTATTTAAACAAGATTTGCCCTGGCAGAAACCACACGTAGCAATGCAATCCTGTTTTGCGATAGCTACAAGCTACATATTACATCCTTTGGTGCATTTATAAGAAATGAGTTTCAGTAATTGGGGAGCTGCGTCTTGTACAGTGGGAATGGGCATTAACCCATTCTTTGAATTTCTCCTTCCCTAGTCTAAAACTGATTTTTCGTTTCCATACCATAGCTGAATTTGGTTGTAAGTATGGAACGAGTGCAATCGAGCTGGGTCTTTGGTTGGTGATAAAGATGCTAGATTTGGTAAACGTTTGTTAATAGATTGTACAAAATACTGGTATCTATATTTGTTCCATGATTCACAGTGTTTTGATCCATATAGAAGAAGAAGAAGAAGAAACTGTTCTTCCACTTTATCTATTTCCTCCGGGGACGTGTTTGGGTCTTTGAAAATTTGAACGGCCTTCTGTTAAGTCTTGCTCTTTCTGTAGAAGTTTAATGAACTTCATTTTCTCCTGCCTGTATAATGCGAAAACAGTATCACAGCCCCTAAATGCGTGTAGAAATAAAATGTGGTCCCTAATTGAAGCATCCAAATTTATATTACAGGGTGCATTCATCCAGCTCCAAGTCTTTTCCTTACCTTGCTTCAGAATATAAATGTTAGAGCGAGACTCATTCAAGGCGGTAAGAATTACCAATAAATCAGTGTCTTCCCCTATTATAATTACCGATTTGCAATAATTTGATTCTTCAATTGAAGCGTTGACAATTAAGGTATCAGCATCTTCGGCAGCCTGCTTGACTCCGAAACCTTCGTTCGTTAATCGTTTACACATCATCGAGAGCATTCGACATTTATTCCTCTCATTTGACAAGACTTTGCTCCTGGTATACAGTTTCTATTAGGGATGGTTGTCAATTCCCGGACCTACTCTTTTGAACCTAGTTCGTTTGCCGGAGTAGGTGCACCTGGTTCGGCGTTCGTTAAAGAGTAGGTCGCCTGATCCGGCGTTCCTTCAATGAATCGAACCGCTGTGCACCTAAGCCGAACCGCGTCAACGCGCGGAGCGGCGGACCTATAAACGGAATGCCGGACTCTCGCACCTAGGAGTGATCCGTCGTTCCTTCAATGAATCGAACCGTTTTGCACCTAAGCCAAACCGCCCCAGCGTTAAGGAGCGCGGAGTGGCGGAACTGTGGAGCGGAATGCCGGACTCTCGCTCCTACAAGTGGATCGGATCGCTCCTCTTTCTCGGACTGCAAGACGTCGAATTTGAAATCGGAATGGAAATGGATCGATGCGGTTTGCGCTTAGGAATCGTTCGTAACTGACTAGGAACTGCAATTTCTACGTGGAATTTCAGATTCGGATTCAGAATTGCGGGATCGTTATGGCAATGCCTCGTGTGTTGTGCCAAAATCATAGACCATGTTGGCTAATGTAAGGTATAAATAGAAAAAATGGAAAACATCTCACATTTTTAAATTGTAATAGACATATTTAATTGTAATAGTTATTGATGCCCTGCTAATGCAATCAAAGAAATCGTTTACAATTGAAATAGACCACCCAGCAAAAACTTCCGATCGGAGCCGTCGGATTCAAATCAAAATCACGTCCCCTACATTAACATATGAGTCATAACATGCGACTGTAGGTGCAGGCCCGTCCGAGATCCGACTCCGACCGCTCCAGCGTCTGGCGAGACCTGCAATTTTCCGCTGACCGCGAGCGGAACTGAACCTAGTTTCTTGCACCTAGTTCGGAGTCGGAGTCGGATCAAGTGCACCTGATCCGTTAGCGGAACAGGTTTTACCATCCCTAGTTTCTATCATTTTTCATGTAAATGTATTTGCGCTGATGAACCAATCTTTGCTGCAGCATCCTCCGGGTATCCATCGAAAACTATCACTGCATTCGTTGATTAATGCCTTGTTACATACTCGACGTATTTATCTAAAATCGCACAATAAGATTCTTGTTGATGCGAGACAATTTTGTGGAGTAGAAATACCCCGTCTATCACATGAAGAGTATTTTCAGAGTCTAGTAGGTTTTCAGTGGGTACCAACGTATCGTATAGGGCTGATTTTTTAGTTGGTCCAGTAGCATGAACAGTTTGTGAAACACATGGAGAGCCTACACGACACCGCTGAAGCACAAGCAGATCACACAATATCTGAAGATCACGATGGCATTTTTCCAAAGTACCTTCAGTCCCGACAAGTTGGTCGATAGCCTCGGACTAGTTTCTAAGTGGTAAAGGAAGCAGACAACACAAAGCTATGGTGTAGGTGACGATGTACCCTGTAAACAAACAAACCCATCTGAGGGTGTTACGGTATAAAAACAACTTTACGACACCCACCCAAGGTGAGCATCGCACCACGGAATCAGTCCTGGAAAACTGGCACACTTGCCCTGAGATTTGCTAGAAACAGGCTAAAGGGCCACGGCTGGAACGCTCAGGGAGTCGGGCGTGAGTCACACGATACGTTCTGGGCAAGCGTGTTGAGGCATATATATAGGGTACGTCAAAATTGTGAGGGCGCCACCAAGCCTGTCTTAACTCGAATAACCGGGCCTGGGCGGTTAAACGGGAGCGAAGTATTCGAGATACTCCGTCGATAAGAATTCTCATGAGCTGCAAGCTCAAATAACAATTTCGTACTAGAATGGTAATATTGGGACACTTTGGCCGAGACTGCGCAATCACTGGACCTACCTGCACGCTCTGATCTCTCACGTCTCGCCGTACACCAATCTTTACACTGCAAAAGGCGCTATCTGAAACAAAGCATGCACAGGTCGAATAGGAATAATACGTCCCTTAACTAAATATGCGTCTATTGATCGCTAATTACATCTGGGCAACAAATCGTGCCGCCAAGCTTATGTTACTGCTTACGTTAAGCACCAGCTGATGGACGCGCTATGCTAATGAACATATTAGAGTACAGTTTAGAAATACGCGCTCCGGCAAAAGGGCGCGTTAGTGCGCGATAACAGTGCTACTATATAGTGAAGCTCGCGCACCCAACGTTACTGAATTAAAAGCTAGCACAAACGTAACACCAAGACATGGGCGCAGAGTTCTTTAGCTATTTAGGCGATGAAACGCGAAACTCGAGCACATGAACTTACTAGCAGGCTACCAAAGTAGCGTCTTGCAGCATGGTGGCCACAAACCGGCATTAAAAACCGCGACAAGCAAGCAAGGGGCATGCATCCGCCCACATAAAGTTGAGCACAAAGCACCAGCGCTCGCACAAGTGACAGTTACTATGTTTAAATGGTTACAATTACAAATACCTTAGTCCGCAGACGGTCCATGAGAGTGGCGTGCAGTCATTTGGTAGAAGACGGCAGTCTGTGGCAGCTCAATCGCCAAAACACGGCATTAGGGGTAAACGGGCTGGAATCCGCCGAGATGGCGACGTTAGGACGCTCTCCTAAGAGCACGCTACAGCGACAAAAAAAAGGCCTACTTCGTCCTGCCTAGAAAGATCCTCGAAACAGCGAGTTGCAAGGGGAAAGCCCCCTTTCTCACCAACGCAGAACTGGCCCCAAGAAGCCCTTCACACACCTACGCCTCGACGTAAAGACGTGCCACTCACACAACCACACGCGACCTCCTTCGATCAACGGCCAGAGCGGAAGTCTCCTAATGCGAAACTGTTTCTATACCTTAATCGCTGCGATAACGCGGGGACACCTTGCCGTAATGGCACATATTGAAGAGACGGCGTCGGCGCCTCGCAACAAGGCGAGGCGCCGCCAAACTTAAAATCAACACACTTGCGACTGTCTCGATTGACGACCCGTAACGGAATGAATCCCCCGCAAGGAGCGTTACGACGCTTAAAGTGGCGTGAGCCAAACGGCGTTGCCACGTGACTCTCGGCAGCCAATGGCGATGCGCTCCATAAAACAAATTAATTCCGGTATCAAAGGCAGCCAATGGCGAAGCGCCTCAACGGAATGACTTCTAGAAGTTTCGGAATTCTTGCGAGTGATAACACCCGGCTGCCAAAGTAGCAGCAAAGGGGTGAGCCAACTGACGAGAAATACTGCGTTTGGGGTCAAATATGTGCAAAATCATTATTGTAGAATTAGGCGATGGAGCCAAATAAGTAACTAAAAGGGTTTAGCATACGGGCACGCTGCCCTAAAGCCTAGGTGGCTACTTAAAATACCAAAATGACCTGAAACAAATGTGCGGAAGATGAGATTGTGCTAGTGCGCAAAAATTGAAAATGGTTTTAAAATAGCAACAAGTTGCCCTAAAGGCGTGAAATGCAATTAAGCATCTACAACAGCAAAATGACTTAACAAGGGATTTGCTTGACATATGGATTTCAGTTCAGTCGTTTAGTGATACAGCTAAAACGTACGGAGGAGACTGAAAGAGTTACTACAGGGGACCAAAATAAAGTTATTTTCTTAATAAACTTCTGACCAAAACCCGATAACATAAAAATAACAGCAGTTTAAAATCCTTGTAAATTAATGCCCACTTATTGAACACCGCTGGTATTAATGAGGAAAAATTAAAAAGAATATGATTGCGTTTTCGTGTTCGTAGAAACATATCTCTTACAACACCTGATAATTTGCTGTTAAGGTAGTTTAATTTAAAATTATTCAGATTATTACACATAACTGCCACATGACCGATATCATCCAATGAGAAGCATGCATTTTTTGAAACTCGACCAATCCCGAACTGATTAACTGATAAGCGACCGCTGGCTGCTTACCAAGTGATAAGCTCCCTAGGGATGATTATCAACCCCGTGGATGGTGTCATAATTAGAAATAGAAATGCAAGAAACAAGCAATTTCATTTTTTTTGGCATTATTAGATCAATTTTAAATCATAATTCGTATACGGGTTCTGTGTAGTAACTGTTTTTTGTATGATTAACTTGAAAAGAGGCTTCCACGAATGGGGCCCCCAGTTAATCTGCTGCGAATTCCGGTTCAATGGGATTGCCGGGAACTGCCACAACTCGCAAATTCAACAAGGAGGGGAAGGCTCAAACACTATTGGCTGAGGCGATCCTGCGTAGCCAATCGGAGCGTCGCACGTTGTTTAGGAATGAATGCTTATTTTAAGAAATCTTAATGCTAAGCTCTCTCAATGAGGCATTGTATTGAACGAAATCCATAAACACATGAGTCCCAAATACGCTAAGTCGGCTTAAGTCCTATTAGAAAGTGTATCCATCCGCTTAAAAGCCATTAAGGGAAGCTTACAAATTCCTTTCCATTATTAACAGAGGCAAACAAATACGGCAAGATGCAAATTTGACTTTACCACGACCTTTGAATGAGATAGAACAGTTATGACTTGAATTACATGAATAATTATAAGCAAAAAGGTTTTGATGCACGCATCTGTGTGAATCAAACATGCCGCCCCCGAAGTGCCGACTATGGCACGACGTGATTAAATCCCAAAATTAAACTGAAATCTAAAACTACCAAATAATCAAATGCATAACAAGAACTAATGACAGATGATAATCCAAGAGCCTTACAGATAACCTACAACTAGCATGAATACAAGCAAAGAAACAACTAAACCTAGCAAAATGTTCAATCAACGAAAACTACCAACTAAGAGCAAAGTCAATGTTTATTGCCCTTGATCGCAATGATCGCCTTTGGGTAGGATGTACACTTTACGCACCGAGCGTTTCAGGAGATTCCCTCGGGAATCGCTCACCTGCACCACACGCACAACACCATCCGCTCCTGGATATGTGGCCGAGATGATTGCCAGTGGCCAACGGTAGCTTGGAGATGCCTCGTCGTGGACGAGTACCACGTCGCCCACCTGGGGGCTAGAGACGGGCTGGAGAACTTCCACTTAGGCCGGCGCTGCAGGAGGTGGAGGTAATCCCGGGACCAACGATCCCAAAACTGCTGGGACAGCCGTTGAACCAGCCCATAGCGGCTGAGACAATTTTCCGGTATGTCCTGGAGTTGGGCTTCCGGAAACGAAGTCAGCTTTCGACCGATCAAGAAGTGGGCAGGAGTAAGGACTTCGGGGAATGAGGCGTCGGTAGGGAGAACACAGAGTGGGCGGGAATTTAGTATCGCCTCCACTTGAGTCAGCATGGTGTAATACTCAACGAAAGTTAACTTTGCATTGCAAGATATTCGCCTTAAATAATATTTCAATGACTTTACCCCCGCTTCCCAGATGCCGCCAAAGTGCGGAGAGCGTGCCGGAATAAAATTCCACTTAATGCTATGTTTCGACAATTCCTCCCTTATGCATTGCTCACTAGAGCCTGACAGGATATTTATTAATTCCGATATCTGATTTCTGGCACCGGTGAAACAGGTAGCATTGTCAGAAAATATGTTGGAGGGTAAACCGCGTCTGGAGATGAATCTCCTCAACGATGCGATGAAAGCCTCCGTCGTGAGGTCTTCCACGAGTTCAAGATGAATAGCCTTCGTGGCCAAACACACAAATAGGGCTACGTAAGCCTTTACTTCTTTCGCGCCTCGCCCGGATTTGTTTCTTATAAACACGGGACCCGCGTAGTCTATCCCGCAATTGCTGAAAGGAGGAGAGGGTGTGACACGAGCTTCGGGTAGTGATCCCATCAAGTGTTCATTCATCTTAGGCTTGGCCCGGAAGCATATCACGCAATTGTGTATTACTTTACGTATCAGGTCTTTGGCCCTCACGATCCAAAACTTATCCCGTAATGAGGCCAGTAACACCGAGTGTCCACAATGCAAGAGCCGCAAATGCTCTTGTTTCACGATTAGCAACGACAAAGGGTGACTAGCTGGTAACAAAAGGGGATGTTTCTGATCAAAGCTTAGATTGGAATTTTTTAGACGGCCGCCCACGCGCAGTAGGCCCTGATCGTCCAGAAATGGGTTTAGAGAAAGTAGCGCACTATTTTTCGGCAATGGCGCTTTCTGAGACAAAACTGCTATTTCTCCGGAAAAGACTTCCGCCTGGGCAATTTTGATCAGACGGCGAGTCGCGTCCTCCAATTCGTCAATGGCTGGAGGTCCTAACCAGCGCGTTTCGGTGTTTCTGTTTCTCGCGAGACGCAGGCAGTACGCGACTACGCGCTGTAATTTTGTGAAACTGGAATAGCGTCTGAAAAGTTCAAATTCTGGGACGCGATGGTAAAGAGTGGCCACTACTGGGCGCGACTCTTGGGCTGCTAGCTCACCCGAATCAATTTTAACGGGCTGGGGTTTTAAGTCCGCCTGTGACAAAAACTCTGGCCCGTGCCACCACAAGCGTGAGTTGAGTAACTCCTGGGGTAACATTCCCCTGCTAATTATATAGGACGGGTTGCAATTTGTACGCACGTGAAACCATTCTTCCCTATTGCTTAGTTCGTGAATCTCGGACACCCGGTTCGCGACGAACGTCTTCCAATTACTCGCATCCTTATTTATCCAGTGCAGAGTTATGGTGGAGTCCGACCAATAGTACACGCGGTCAAATTTAAACGCGGAGGAATCGAGTATAGTTTTAATCAAACGAGCCAACAGTAAGGCTGCGCAAAGCTCCAGACGAGGCGAGGATATTGTTTTTAATGGAGCGACCCTTGACTTAGCACAAAGCAAATTGGTGTTGACATTACCGCGCGGGTCAACGCAGCGTATATACACGGCGCACCCATAGGCTACAGAACTCGCGTCCGCAAATCCGTGGAGATCTATCGAATTTAAGTCATCGCAAATTACCCGTCTCGGAATTGCCAATGAGCCCAAAGCGTGTAATGAAGAATGGAGTTCGTCGTATCTGGAGCGCATCTCCATGGGCACCGTTTCGTCCCATGACAACTTCAACTACCAAAGCCGTTGTACGAGAAGTTTCAAAGTTAGAACGCTTGGACCAAGTAGTCCCAAGGGATCGAATACTTGAGCCATACTAGAAAGTATAGCCCGCTTGGTAACTGATTTGCAATAGCTAGGGTTCACTCTGTAACTTAGCACGTCCCGCCGAGTATCCCAAAAAATGCCGAGAGTTTTCTCCGTGGCGTCTTCCGTCAAATAAATGGGCTCTACGTTTCCGCGATCCACACCAATGGCGCTAGCTACTTCACTGTCGTTGGATGCCCACTTTCGCAATTCAAACCCGTACCCCGACAAAGCGCTACTAATTTCGAATTGCGTTTTTATGGCTTTCGCCCTATTTTCAAAACCAGTCAGTAGGTCATCTACATAAAAATCCCGGCTAATTCTTAATGAGGCCTCTGGAAGCGATGCTTCGATTTCCTGGGCGATTTGTATCAAGCACCTAGTTGCTAGGTACGAGGCTGATTTAGTACCGTAGGTGACCGTTAATAATTTGAAGCATTTTACCGCTGAGGTTTTGTCGTCACGCCATAAAATTAATTGGTATTGCGTCTGCGAGGGGTCCACGAGGATTTGCCTATACATTTTGGCGCAATCTGCTTTCAGCACGTACTTGAATTGCCTACAACGACTGCTGGACCACTGGGCCCTTATGTTGAAGGTCGTTAAGCGATACTCCGGAGGAGGACGCACAACTGCCGTGAAAAACAACGCGATGTTTGGTCGTTGAACTGTCCTCCTTTATGACTGGCAAATGTGGCAAATAAAACCGAGGATGAGGAAGGCTCGCTTTGTCGTCCACCTTGCTCAAGTGACCAAGCGACTCGTATTCTTTGAGAAATGCGGAATACGTGGTTTTCAACTCGGAATTTTTTGACAATTTGTTTTCTAATGAATAGAAACGCTTTAACGCTTCCTGAAAGGTATGCTCACGATGAACCTACGCGGCTCCGACGACGCCCGTTTCGTAGTCGATTGAAAATGGTCTTCGCAAAATTTGTCATCAGCAGAGAGTCGGCCTGATGAACCGTACGCCCCCTCGACTTCCCAAAATCTCTGAATGCCGTGCTCGATGCCGGCTACACTCAAATGAACCCTATTTGAAAGAATGAGCGCTCGATTTTCGACGTTCATGTTTCCGCCTAAAACCCAACCAAAAAGAGTTTTTGTTAAGAATGGCTTCTCTGGGCCCAATTTCACCTGTCCCTGACAGAGCACTTGCCAAAAGACATTCGCACCTAATAAAAGATCAATCTTTCCCGGTGTATTACAATCTGAACCGGCTAGCACAATGTTTGGTGGGATCTTCAAATCCCTCAACGAGAAAGAAAGGACCGGCAGAGGGTCCGTAATTTTGTCTAAAACAACACAGCTCAAAATGTCCTCGTATTTCCCGTTGCGGGAGCGGATTCGAACGTTTGCTCTGAATTCAGCGTTCAGAGCCCTGGCACCAACACCCGACAGTGAGGTGATATTACCCCGTTTCTCAATTTTCAAATTTTGACACAAGTCGGCGCTAACTAAGTTGGGATCCGGGGTCCAAAAGAGCTTTTGCCCGGGAAAATGACCCGGAGGATCCTTCTACGAATACGCTAACCGTGGACAATAAAACTTGCGCTGGCGCCGCGATTGCAGGACGGCTACAGGCTGCTGAAACGGATGCGACGGGTGCCTCGCTCGGGGCGACGGCCCCGACCTCCCGTGTGTCGCTGCTGGTTTCTGGCGGTCCAGGACGCGGCGACGGAGTATTTTCGTGCGCGTCGCGCTTTGGACGCAAACACAGTAAAGTATGGTGCTTTTTTCTGCATACGCGGCATCTCGACGATGTGCATTTTACCACGAAATGTCCGGGCTTGAGACAATTGTTGCATAATTTCAAACGACGCGCCTCTTCGATACGAGCGTTTACCGACAATTTTGAAAATGATTCGCGAGCGCTAATCGAATGATTACTATTTTTGCAAAAATCACAGGAGTGATTACCTTGCTCTCTGGCTACATGAGCGCGTGCATGACTTTTTTGCTCGGATCCCTGATTTCCCAAACTCGAACCTATTTTCGCAGCTTCCAGCGAACCTAATAAGTGACTTTTGCTCTCTAAAAAATCTAACAACTCTCGCAAAGTAGGAAATTGTCCGGTATGTTTGTATAATTCCCAGTCAGTCTGCATTGCTGAGCTGAGCTTCGAAACTATGATATGTATTAGTATGGTGTCGACTGTGGGTTCCCCGTAAGCCTTTAAAATTTCCAAAATTCTAACTACACTATCGAGCAGCCTTTGAACAGACGAATCTGAATCCTTTTTTACGCTCTCTAAACTGAATAACGCATTTATGTTTGATTTTACTATCAGTTTATTATTTTCAAATCGCTTGACTAGGATGTCCCAAGCAATGGTATAGTTATCGTTGGTAACTTTTAACGACGAGATTGAACTAGCAGCTTCTCCCTTAAGGGAAGAAATCAAATAGTAAAATTTCTGAACGTTGGTCAAATTAGCGTTGTTATGAATAAGCGACGTAAAGGAGTCATGAAATTGAACCCAATTCTCGAATTTCCCCGAAAAGGAAGGCAAATCTAAGGGTGGTAATCTTAATAAAGCGAGCTCTCCTGAAGGACCACTTTGCAAAGAATTTTGACCTAGATTCGGTTTTATACCCGGACTGATCTTATTTTTTGATAAGAATTCCTCGACTGTGCTACTAATCTCGCTAAAATGAGTCATAAAAGAGTCGAATTCATTGAAAAGTTCATCAAAGTGTTCAGCGTCGGCCTCCATTGGGCCCTCCATTGACTTCTTATACTCATCCAACAAATTTTGGAAACAACTAAACTCTTTTGACAAGTTGCCGACCGTGTGAGCCTTCACGGGGCTGGACGAAGAAATTCTATGAAATAGAGTTTCGAAACGATTTACTTGGGCATTTATGAATTTGCAACGAGTGGTTAAAGCGTGAGTTTCCGACATGACCGCTGATGTCGAACGAGTTTCCACCATGACTGACACAAGCAAAAAACAACACTAAACGAAGGTGTAATGGAAAATGACTTACTTTTGATTTGAGAACGTAGTAAGTTCTTGACGAACAGAAAACCAACCCGCTGCCGATCGCTGCCGCTTGATGTGGGACCTGGACTCGGTGTAGGCTCTCGATGGTTGAATTTCCTGGTGTTGGCGAAGCTTCTTGACGCTCTCCGACGAAATGATGTTGGAGCAATTGCATCCACCAGCTACTGAAAACTTGTACACTCGCGTTTTTTAGCTTCTTCCACATCCGGCTCGAAGGACCAATGTTTTTTGTATGATTAACTTGAAAAGAGGCTTCCACGAATGGGGCCCCCAGTTAATCCGCTGCGAATTCCGGTTCAATGGGATTGCCGGGAACTGCCACTTAATAACCCTTGACTTGGGTTCAGTTATTTGTTGGAGTGAAACAAGACTTAACAAACACGAGTATATTGAGTAACAACGATTACAAACGTCACTGATGGACCGATGGTTTTTTGCAATAACTTCAACTGTTGTGACACGCTTGGATTGGCCACGCGAAAATAGCGAATTGCGCGTAACCGTCACACAAAACAACCTGGAAACGTCTTTACCAGGGAGCTAGACCGACCGCAAACCAGCACAAAGCATAGCTGAACTTGCTTACTCGAAATTCTGAATCTAACTAAAGCTGAATTGACAATGATCTGAACTCGCAAATTCAACAAGGAGGGGAAGGCTCAAACACTATTGGCTGAGGCGATCCTGCGTAGCCAATCGGAGCGTCGCACGTTGTTTAGGAATGAATGCTTATTTTAAGAAATCTTAATGCTAAGCTCTCTCAATGAGGCATTGTATTGAACGAAATCCATAAACACATGAGTCCCAAATACGCTAAGTCGGCTTAAGTCCTATTAGAAAGTGTATCCATCCGCTTAAAAGCCATTAAGGGAAGCTTACAAATTCCTTTCCATTATTAACAGAGGCAAACAAATACGGCAAGATGCAAATTTGACTTTACCACGACCTTTGAATGAGATAGAACAGTTATGACTTGAATTACATGAATAATTATAAGCAAAAAGGTTTTGATGCACGCATCTGTGTGAATCAAACAGTAACCTTCAAAATATAAACGCGGGCAACACATTTACATATAATTTTGCCCGTGCCAAGAGTCATCGTGCTGGTTGCCTTTAGAAACTGCCCTCCGGCAAGCCCTCGAGACAGTTTTCATTGCAACCAGCACTCGATAAGATTCAGTAATAAATATGTTATATAATTACGTCAAATAAAAATTTATTGAACTAAAACGTATAGCTTATATTTTCTATGACCTACTCATATGAAATTGTACATTACTACTACCTACTTTTTACTTTTCCATACTAATTAAGGTCGCTACGATGTTTTGAAAATTCCGACTTTAACGCCCGTTTATTCTAAAACCGTTAATCCAATTGACATAAACTTCAAGTTATTTAAAAGTCCTTATGCATTAGAATCATATTGTGCAAAAAAAAATTGCAAAGTTCAGCGTGTGTTACCCGTATCGTATCTTGCCTGTTCGATTGCTATTCGCCAGTGTCGGTTGCTTATTCTCTGTTTAATGTATGGGAAAGTTCAGGCGCTTCTTGGCGGTCTTTTTTTATATTGTTACTCCTAAGTTCTTTGCTGACAAGTCCAAATTTTCTTTTTACTTGTGTTACTCACATTCTGTTTATTTATTTATTATCATTGAAATGGTTATAGTCGAAGGCACTTTAACTTGCAGGTACAAAGTTCGCTTTGTATTAGTATGTTAGTATACTAATACAATACAAAGTGAACTTTGTACCTGTCAAGTTAAAGTGCCTTCGACTATACTGTTGGAATTCACTATTACGGTGAAACATTAGAAAGTAATTAGTTAGGCTATTAGTCATTATACCATAAAATTTACAAAGTCCAAATTTGTGGAATTTTCTAAATGTTATATAATTGACCCCAAGAAGGACGATCTAATATTACAAGAATATTTTTAATTGGCTATTCGAACGACCAATTACAGGGTATATCAATTTTAGACCACCCCTGACAGTGCCCTTATATAAATCAGTATACACATGTTATCAACTTCAGTGCATTGTTTATGAAGTTGAAAGTTTATTATCAAACATGGGTCGTAAACCGTATTCAGTTTCTAAATGTTCTCGTTTGTTTCAAAAAAGACGAAGTGTGAAAGAAAAAATGCAGAAAATGCGCGAGGCAAAGTTTGCAGCGGATAGTGCAGCTACTTCTTCATCAAACGTGGATACAAAAATGTCTGTAGATGTAGCGGATGTGTTCTTCAATGCACCATCTATGTCCAATACCGATACCAAAATGTCTATGGATGGGTCTGATGTGTTGGTGAACGAAGAACTTTTTTTTAACGGTTTCTGCTACTGGTGCAGGATATCCACAATTGTCAGAATTTTCTTCAGCTATGGATATACCGACAATTTCATCCGCAACTTATGCAAATTATCATGACCAGATATATAACATTTATAATCGTGCCGCCACGGAATCAATGGCAAGAGCAGCTGAAGAAGCAGCAATATTAGCAGGGGAAAATGGAGAAGTTGATTCCGAAGGTTATCCTACAATTGCTGTAGTAGCAGACGGGGATTGGTGTAAACGTTCTTATCGAACTAATTATAATGCACTTTCCGAAGTTGCTTGTATAGTAGGACTGAGAACAAAAAAGTGATGTATATGGCAGTAAAAAATTGTCTGATATGCGCCAGGAAAGATTTATATGATAACGAAACTAGCCCTGAACATACGTGTTATAAAAATTGGACAGGAACCTCAACCAGTATGGAAGCTAACATTATTGTTGAAGGATTCAAAAAATCTGTTGCCATGTATGGCATAAAATACGTTAAACTTGTAGGTGACGGTGACAGCAGTGTGTACAGAAAACTTTTAGAGTGCATGCCCTAGGGATCCATGGTTATAGAAAAAATTGAATGCAAAAATCACATTCTTCGCAATTACATTAATAAATTGAAAAATTGTGCAAAAAGTCCAAAAACTGATAAAGAGTTAAAAAACGCAATCTCGCAAAAGATTTAGGACTGCTGTTACAAAAGCGATAGAGTTTAGAAAGTCACAGAATACGTGTAGGGCAGAAAAAATTAAAGAGTTGCAATTGGATATTTTGAACCGGCCGAAACATATTTTCGGCGACCAGATGGGGTGTGTTGATAGACAATATTTTTGTGGGGGCACTAAAAACAACGAGGATAACATTGTACCAGATCTTATCAAAAGCGGACTCTTTGAAGATATAATGGTAGCAGTTCGTCGCGTAGCAGGTCAGTCTAAGAGCCTCATACATGAAGCCACTAATAACTCTGCTGAGCATTATAATTCGCAAGTAGCAAAATACATAGGTGGCAAACGAATTAATTTTGCACTAAGACGTTCCTATAATGCTCGCTGTGAAGCGGCTGTCGTCGCCCACAACAACGTAGGTGCGCTTCATAAAATTATACATACTGCTTTTGAAAAAACACCCGGCAAGTACACATCTGTATTTTGTCAAAAACAGAAGCACCAAGCCGCCTCCCGAAGAGAAAAAGAAAAAAGAACTTTCAGGTCTAGAAATGCTGCCGGTCCAGACGCCGATTATGGTCCTAATGCTGCCGAATCAATTCCAGATATGTCCGTCGAAAACATAGAGGAAACCAAACGAAAGTTTTTACACGATTGAACTATTAACAGAGAAGAAATCTTATTGGGCACTGTTGGATAGAGCAAAAACCATCAATGGCTTCAAGAACGACGGAAACGGCTCACAGCTTCGAACTTTGGTAGAATTTGTAAAATGCGCCAGTCGACATCCTGTGCCAACACTGTGAAAAACATGTTGTACCAACAATTTTCTGGAAGTATTGCTACACGTTATAGAAGCGATAATGAGCATCAAGCCATTGCACAATTTAAAGAAATCACAAAATTAAACGTCAGTGAATGCGGTTTGTTTGTGTATGATTTGCATCCATACCTTGGGGCTTTTCCTGACGGATTAATAAATGACGATGCCATTATAGAGGTGAAATGTCCCTATAGTGCGCGAATGTTTACCCCTGAAGAAGCTGTCGTAAATAAGTGTATTAAATTTTGTGAAATACATGAAGGAAAGTTAAAATTAAAACAAAAAGACGATTATATGTATCAAATTCAGGGACAATTAAATATAACTAAGAGAGAAAAGTGTTACTTTGTAGTTTGGACTCCTCGTGGAATTTCAGTGGAAATTATTAAAACTGATGCTTCTTTTTGGAATGAAATGCTACCAAAACTGAAAAACTTTTATTTGTCGGTATTGCTTCCCGAGATTATAGATCCGAGATATCCTAGACAGTTGCCAATTAGCAGGGGCGGACTGGGACTAATAGGCCCGGGATGCTGGGTGCCTAGGGGGGCCCGCACGAGGTTGTGCGGTATACCTCGGTCCTGGGGCGAAGCCCCAGCCGCCGGAGGCAATATCGCCGAAGTGGAAATTTTTTTTCGCTGGTGCGATACATTTTATGGCCTAAAACGCTATTTTAGGACGCGATTAATAGGTGCCAACTAGTAACAACCAGCTACTAGTAACACTACCCGAGCGCGCAATACAAATATTGCTAAAATTATATTTGAGGAAGGCCTACGACCAATAATGTAACTCACCAGTACCAAATTAGCACTCGCAACCAGCGAGCTTGTGAGTGAATTTGGCAAGGGGCAAGGTAGCTGTCAGCGACGAGTCTCAATGTACTGAACTGTAATAAAGGGTTTTTTTAGAGTGATAGAACTTTAAATTGAAATAAAACACAGAATTATGTTTTTAATATCCATGAAATTGGCTTTATTTGAAAGATAATTTTATGGTATTTATGTTTGAATATGATTTCGGGCATGTGACCGTCGCGGCTGGCGTGTACATGACGTAATCTGGAGGTCCAATTTTCACACACTCTTCGCAGTAAATCAGGCTGTATTTCGACAATAACTCGTCGAATGTTGACTTCCAAGTGCTCAATTGTTTCCGGTTTATCGACTGAGACATGCGGCTTTAAATATCCTCAAAGAAAATTATCTAACGGCGTCAAATCGCACGAAAGAAGTGGCCAGTTAACAGATCCATTTTGTGGATCTGTTAATTTGCCACCTCTTTCGTGCAATTTGACGCCGTTAGATTATTTTCTTTGAGGATATGTAAAGTCGCATGTCTACGTCGATAAATCGGAAACAATTGAGCACTTGGAATCCAACATTCGACGCGTTATTACCGAAATACAGCCTGATTTACTGCGAAGAGTGTGTGAAAACTGGACCTCCAGATTACGTCATGTACACTCCAGCCGCGACGGTCACATGCCCGAAATCATATTCAAACATAAATTCCATAAAATTATCTTTCAAATAAAGCCAATTTCATGGATATTAAAAACATTTTTCTGTGTTTTATTTCAATTTAAAGTTCTATTACTCTAAAAAAACACCCTTTATAACTCATTCTCGCGGTGTCATTACAATTAATATCAAACCCCCAATTGTAAGTCAAAATGTAATAGCTCTCTCTTTGGAA